>JANAVB010013397.1:4765647-4783147 GCA_029216955.1 Iris pallida | reverse complement strand
CGACATCCCAAGTTAATATGGCCTTCTGCTTCCGGAATTCTGTTTCGATCTTTAGCCGAGACTTCAGAAGAGCTTTGGTTAGGTTGAGTTCAGTACGGGCCTCCGGCGATCTATCCGAGGCGAAGATGATCTCGGCGCGAGTGACGTCATCCTCCGCCATCTTTATCGCTTGGAAAATGTTACCGAAAGCGAGTTTGCTCCAAGTCGACAGGGCACCCCTAGTGGCTTTGAGCTTGGCTGCCACGCGGACAAGGGGTCGGGTTGCTAGCCGACCTCCAGGTGGAGTTGACGATGTTCCTGAATTAAGGGTGATAGCTCCAAAATCCAAGAAGCGGAAAGGTTTCTTGACCAGACCGAAGTTGCTGCTGATCTCGATTAGGAGAGGGGAGTGATCCGACTCGGTGGTGTTGAGGTTGAAGAGGTTAGAGATGAGGTCCATGTCAGCCCAGCGGTTATCGACCAGGGCACGGTCCAGGCGAGAATATTGCCTACGGGCTCCTTCCTGCATGTTACACCAGGTGAATGCGTTATCGGAGAACGGGAGGGGAGACAAGTGGGCGTTGAAGAGGAAGGTGTTGAAGTCATTCTTGGCCGGCTGGGTGGTGGGTGGCCTCCTGACTATTCATCTCTGTACGAAATGGTGTTAAAGTCTCCGAGACATGGCAACGGAAGGTTGTTGAGGAGGATACAGGTGTCCGTTAGGGTGTCCCACAGCATCTTGCGCTCGGCGAGGTCACAGTTGCCGTGGACTGCTGAGACGAGGTATCGAGATGTAAGAGAGGGGTTCTCTATCCAGCAGGAAAGTGCCTGTTTCGAGTCGTTGAAGATACCAAATTTACATTTGGCAGTGAAGAGGATCCATATATCGTGGCATCCGGCGACCGCGGACCAGAAGCCGAGTTGTAGCTAGATGGATTTAAGTTTTCTTTGAGGAATGTTAGGCTCGATGACAACTAAAATATCGACTCGGTAGGTTTTCTTGAAGCTGATTATTCTTCTCAAGGTAGGTTTATTAGCCAGCCCTCTCACATTCCATGAGAGAATGTTAAGCATTGGGTTGGTTGTGGAGGGGGTGGATGTTGAGCTTAGTGGCTGACCATGTGGTCATGGCCGTGGGCTCAAAGGCTTGTTTGTTCTTCTTGTTATGGGAGGTTTTGGTGGCTCTTGACGACTTTTCTGTGTCGTTGTAGGCTGACTCGGATGAGTCGCGTGCTATGCTGCCTGTAGCCTTCGTCGGGGGGGAGCCGACGTCCTTCTCGATATCTGCCAGAGCGCAGAGGGGGTTGCTGAGATCCAAGAAGCCGGCTTCCATGGCCTGCATAAGCCTGTCCGCAGGGTCGATGCCAAACGTCATCGGGTCGATCTCAGGGTCGCATCCGGGGGCGGTGGAAGGGGTCATGGATGCGGGATGGATGATCAAGGCCAACTGATTCTCTCCTGTGTATGCCGGTGAGATAGCAATGTGTGGATACACATCTGCAGACTTCTCTCGCTCAACGGAAGGGGTCCCACCGGGTAGGGGCTGTCCCGAGCGATGTTTGGCGGTGTGGAGGTGAGGATGTCGAACTTGTTGCTGAGGAGGATGGTCAGTGAGGTGGCTTTAGCCGGTTGGGGGGTTCGTGGGCTGGGGGAGCTATCGCTGTCAGCAAAGTGGTGGTGGGAGTTGGAGAGGATGGATGGGGGAAGAGGCGATGACTTGGGTTGCCTTCTGGGGTTGCGTCTTGTGGGATTGCGGGTTGCGGGGGACTTTCTTCTTGAGCTCCTGGTTAGCCTTGAAACAGTATTTTGTGAGATGTCCTCTGGTCCGGTAGTGCTTGCAGAAGATGATGTTGTTGTCATACTCCAGAGTCTGAAGGTGTCTGTCCTCCGAGGTCGATCTATATAAGAGTGGGTGGGTCCGACGACAGGTCAAGCTCCACACAAATCTTTGCGTAGTTGCCTTTGGAGAGGGTGTGAGTTTCTTTTGAGATAGCCACGAGGGTTCCGAAAGAGCTGGCGATTCTCTTAAGAGCTGTGAGGGTGAAGCAGATGAGCGGGAGGTTAGGAAGGGTGATCCACGTCGAGATTATCGATGAGTCTACTTTAGGGTTGAATCCGGGGAACTATTTGGCAATCTTGACGCTGTGGGTGCCAATGCTGGTGGTGTCTTTGGCCCATACTAAAAAGTAGTCAGGGTCGGAGGATAGGTGGAGTAGCATGTGTTTAGGATCCAATGGGGCGACTTTGTAGGCTGATGCCAGACCCCATCTTGCGATAGCTTCTTGGGCTATGGTAATCTTGGGACATCCAGCAGGGAATTTCAACACGAAAGTTCTCGCGAATTCTCGCGAAGCAGGTTGATAAGGAGGATATCTCTGCGGAGGAGAACGGCACGCAGATGTTCTGACCTTCAGTCGGGCTCGGGAGCTCAATATCTGGCAGGATGGTGTCCTCTGTGTGGGACGGAAGCTGCGACCCGCAGTCCGGTCGCAGAATAGCCGTATAGGAAAGCGTTTTTGTGGCCCTGACGGGATGAGGAGGTGATAGCTGCCCAGGTAGTAAGGGGGAAAGGAGGGTATGGGCGCATAGCCTCCTTTCTCAGGTACCCTGGTTATGCGCCCCTCCTTAGGATGGGCGCATACACCGGGAAGGGAGGTAGGGGACACATGGTCGCCGGCTGGTTGTGGCGGCTGGCACATAGGAGATAGCGCGCGACCGTCTGCGTTCAGGGGGGTGGAGGCATGGTGATTAGGTAATGGCAGGGAGCAGGGAGCGTGCTCGCCCACAGGTGGCGCATGCTCGTCCTCAGGCGGAGGGGCCAATCCACCGTGTAGGGATGCCGAAGAGGGCGCATAGGCCTGCGATGGGGGGCACATGTTCTCCCCCTGAAGGAGTGGCACATATCCGCCCTTGAGGGTGGAAGGGGGTACAAAACAGAGAGGGGGCGCATAGCCCACCTTGGGCACATAGCCGCCCCCCTTATGTGTGGACGCATGTCCGCCATGTTGAGCAGTCGACGCATGGCTACTCTTGGGCGGAAAGGGGGGAAATTTGGATTTCGAATTTCGAAATTCGAATTTTGGGCACGATCGGCGGGAACTGTTCGGACCCACGCCCGTCTGGACTTCGACGGTCCGGGCTAGCGAGCTGGAGGGATGGGGGCTCCGCGGTGGATCGCTAAGGGATAGGGCTACCTGAGAGGGGTGGCGACTCCAGGGCGGAGCGTGTTGGCCCATTTCATGGTCACACCCGATTTTAATAATCGACATAAACTTAAGTCAATACACAAAATATACGAACTGCTGCTAATTATTTTAGGTCTAGTGAAATCAATATCAACAAGCGTACTACTACATCAGCAAGCACGTAAATCATCATTCTGAAGCTTATTTTCATTAGAATCTAGTCCGAGTCATTTTATAATTTATTATATATTTTATCTTTATTGAGTGTAGGATATAAATTTTAAGATCGACTGGATAATACTGGCTTAGGTTAATCATAGTCCACTTTTCTATACAGCCTACCCATCTATAGTTCACCTTCCATAAATTTCATTTCCATTTTGCAACAAAATTTGACAAATGTTTTACATTTTTACTGAGATAGAACTCAAGCCGAGTTCGGCCCGAGTTAGGTCCAAACTCTGACCGAGTTCGGTCAGTTTGAATTTATATATTTGTTGCCTCCAAATCTGCGTGCAACGTTTATTTGCGAAATCTTTGCGTCAAGACTCTGTCCGAATTCTGTCCGAGTTCGGTCCTAGAAAACACCTATAAATAGAAGATAATTTCTCATTCCAAATTATTCAATCAATTTTATCTTCTCTTCTCTCTTCAATAAGTGTTTTCATCCGATCAAAATCTTTCATATCACACATACACTTCTCTTAGCCAAAAGCTAGTAATATCTATTCGATCTAGAGTCTTTTGGTTCTCAAGAGTTGTAAAGAGGTTGTTCAAAGTACAGAAACTATCTCTGTTGTAGAGCCGATCGTGCGTTCGTCACCAAGTACGGTGTTGTGAAGTTGGTCATGCACTTGTCACTAAGCACGGTGTTGTAAGAGACTGCAAGCTCTCAATTAGCTTGTGCCTTAGTGGATTAACATCGAGCAAGAGTACTCGCGACTGGATTAGTCCTCTCAGAGGGATATCAGTATACATCGTTGTGTTACTGAGTATGATCTTTCTATCTCTTGCTATAGTTATTTACTGTCTCTTATTCACTGCCATAGTTATCTGTTTATAATTTTAAATTGGTGATTATTTTTTCGCTGCACTTGTACTCACTCTATTCACCCCCCTCTAGAGGTGCTCAACGGTCCTACAATTGGTATCAGAGCAGGTTATATTCTAATATAATAAACCTCAGAGAAGTATATATGGCAGTCGTGAAATCAATATTCAACGGTGAAGGACAATCCACAAATAGACCTCCACTATTTGATGGTACAAACTATACCTACTGGAAAACACGGATGACATTCTTTTTAAAGTCTCTTGACTTTGATCTTTGGTCTATAGCAGTTGATGGTTATAAGAAATCGACACCTACAGTAGTTGATGGCCTGCTTATAGACAAGCCTCATGACAAATATACAAAGGCTAAAAAAGCAAAGGCTAGTCTAGATGCTCATGCCATCAACGCACTATTCTGTGCAATTGACAAAACAAAATTCAACAGAGTTTCAACCTGTAAGACATCTCATGAGATTTGGAAACTTCTTGAGGTAACTCATGAAGGTACTTCCCAAGTAAAGGAATCCAAAATCAGTAGACTAACACAGGAGTATAAATCTTTTAAGATAAAATTCGGTGAGTCAATTACACAAATGTTCACACGTTTTCTTGATATTACTAATCCTTTACAATCTCTTGGTAAGGATTACAGTAATCATGAAAAGATCAGAAAAGTGCTACGTGCTCTTACCAAGAACTGGAACCCAAAGGCAACAGCAATCATTAATGGAAACGATCTCACCACCATGTCTCTGGAAATACTGATGGGCAAGCTCATGACCCATGAGCTTGATCTGCAAGAGTTTGAAGAAGCGACCCAAAAAGAAAAATCTATCACCTTTAAAGCTCAAGCCAGAAAATCTACATGCAATGATTCTGAGGAAGAATCATCAAGTGGTGATGAACAAGCCCTACTAGTGAAGAAATTCAACAATTCTTAAAGTTTGAGAAATCAAACAGAAGGAAGAGAGATATCCAAGAAAGCAATGAAGATGAAACAATATGCTTTGGATGCAAGAAATCAGGGCATATGAAGAAGGACTGTCCAACTTCGAAGAAAAGCAGTCCATCCGATAGATCAAGATCAAGCAGACAAGCAACAACCAGTCGAAAGTATGCAAACACAAGTATCTGGTATGAAAGCGATGCTAGTGATACAGAGAAAGTAGACAGACCCTACAGAAATGCCAATGTCTGTCTGATGGCTTTTGATAAGGTATCCACAAACCCTTTGTATGATGATTTTACTTTCGATGAATTAGAAAATGCCTTCAGTGAACTACTTGAAGAACACAGAAATGTGCTTGATAAGTATAAGCAATCTCGAAAAGAGATTAAGGCATACACAACCGAGACAGCTAGATTGTCCAGTCTAATTGGAGACATTAAAGAGAGGTCTACTACGGTAACACGGAAGAGACAGCCAAGCTTAAAGTAGACTATCACGAGGCTATCCTTAAAGTTGAAAAGAAAGAAAAAGACTATGTCAAAATATAAGAGTTATATGACATAAAGAAGAAGAAGCACTTAGTCACAGAACAAAGACTCATAGACATGACTGCTAAATATGAAGAGTCTTTTGCGATTTCTAAAAAGTTAGAAATCAAGTTAGGCAAACAGGCAATACCTGTGACACAGCCTATGTTTAGTCCTAATGCTAAGCATACACCTAAGAGGACTAAAACTCAGAAAGCACGAAAGAAATATGATTATCACCATGCTTTCACTTATAGGTTTTCAAAAAAACCAAATAGGCATGTCAACACAGATTCTACTAACACGGTTTCAAAACTCACTTGCACATATTATGGTACTCATGGACACATATCACAGTATTGTTTAGCAAGAAAACTTGTTGACAATCGCACATTATTTTGGAGACCTAAGACTAATCAATATGGACCCTTCAGTAAATGGGTACCAAAGGATTCATCTACTTCTTTTGTAAGTAGACCCTCAACCCTCTCATTCTAAAAGCAAGTGGATCCTCGATAGCGGATGTTCACGACACATGACTGGTGATGCATCTTTGTTCGCCACGCTATCGATGAAGAAAGAAGGATACGTCTCCTTCGGAAATAATCTGAGAGGTGATATCATTGGCAATGGCACTGTTGGTATATCTCATTATCTTATAATAAAAGACATTTGTCTAGTTACAGAATTGAAACATAACCTATTAAGCATAAGTCATTTGGCTGATAATGGTTATGGTATCAACTTTGTGAAAGACAAATGTACCATATATGATATGTCATCTGGTAATCCCGTATATGAAGGGATTAGAGAAGAAAATATTTATGTTTTCTTTCTGGATAGTACTAATAATGTAGGAAGATGCCTAGTAGATAATCTAGATGAAAGCTGGCTATGGCATATGAGACTAGAACATGCTAATATGGACACTATCTCACGACTGAGCACTAAGAAGCTGATAAAAGGACTCCCTGAGATTTCATTCAAGAGAGATATGGTATATGCTGACTGTAAAAAGAACAAAAAACATAGGTCTACATTTAAATCCATCAATATTGTAAGTACTTCTTGACCTTTGCAGTTGATACATATGAATTTATTTGGTCCTAGTAGAGTCGTTAGTCTTGGCGGTAAGCTATACGCTTTTGTTATTGTTGATGATTTCTCTCGTTTTACTTGAGTTTACTTTTTATCAAACAAAAGTGATGCTATTTTTGAATTTCAGTTATTTTGTAAAAAGGTACAAAACAAAAAGGCTTGATGATTACTCGTATCCGAAGTGATCATGGTAGCAAATTCATAAATACTGATTTCAAAAAGTTTTATGATGATAGTGGATACTACCACGAATTTTTTTGTCCTAGAACTCCTCAACAGAATGGTGTTGTGGAGCGGAAGAACCGTACTCTAAGCGAGATGGCTAGAGTCATGCTGAATCAGCATAATCTTTCTAAATATTTTTGGGTAGAAGCTGTTAGCACAGCCTGTCATATTTTCAATAGGGTGTTAATTTGACCCATCTCGAAGAAAACACATTATGAACTTTGGTTCAGAAGGATTCCAAACATTTCTTATTTCAAAGTTTTTGGATGTCGTTGTTTTATCCTGAATACCAAGGACAACTTGGGTAAGTTTGACTCTAAAGCAGATAAAAGGATATTTCTCGGATATGCCGCTAAGAGTAAGGGATATAGAATTTTCAATAAAATATCCATGATTGTTGAAGAATCTATTAACCTTACTTTTGATGAGCTCAATAGTCACAGATCTAGGGACAGTGATGATGAAGGTGTACAAGCAAAAACCGATAAGAGTCATATGGAAGATCTGACTCATAAATTTGAATCATTGAAGTTCTTACCAGATCATCCAGAGACACTCATTATGGGTGATGTATCAAAAGGTGTAAGTACACGCTCTTCTCTTAGAGATTCTGAAATAGCAGCAAATATAGCTTTTATTTCTCAAATAGAACCTAAGAATATAGAAGATGCCTTTAATGATGAGTTTTGGATTAATGTCATGCAAGAGCAACTTAATCAATTTGAGAGAAACCAAGTTTGGGAAATCGTTCCTAAACCTAATGGTCAATCGATAATTGGTACCAAATGGGTGTTCCGAAATAAACTAAGTGAATATGGACAAGTTCTACGCAACAAAGCACGTCTAGTGGCACAAGGTTATAATCAAGAAGAAGGTACTGATTATGACGAGACATATGATCATGTTGCTAGACTAGAAGCTATTCGCATGTTTTGTGCATTTGCATTTTTTAATGATTTTAAATTATTTCAAATGGACGTGAAAAGTGCATTTTTGAACGGATTTCTAAAAGAAGAAGTTTTTGTGAAACAACCCCCTGGCTTTGAAGATTTTCAAAAACCTGATCACGTCTTAAAGCTTAAGAAAGCACTCTATGGACTCAAACAGGCACCTCGTGCTTGGTATGAACGCCTAAGTGCCTTCTTACTTGATTATAGTTTTTCAAAAGAAAGAGTTGATACAACTTTGTTTATCAAATCTTTAGATGATGACATTCTTCTTGTGGAAATATACGTTGCTGATATTATATTCGTTTCTACTAATGAAAATTTTTGTCAAGAGTTTGCTAAGTGTATGCAGAGTGAATTTGAGATGAGTATGATGGAAGAGCTAAACTTCTTCCTAGGACTCCAGATCAAACAACACTCAAAGGAAACATTCATCAATCAAGCCAAGTATACGAAGGACATACTGAAAAAGTACGACTTCGATAATGTAAAGCCTATCGGAACTCCAATGGCTACATCTACAAAGCTTAACACTGATGAAAGTGGCAAACCTGTCGACCAGCGTAAATATCGAGGTATGATTGGTAGCTTATTATATTTAACTTCTAGTCGCCCTGATATTATGTTCAGTGTTTGCATTTATGCACGATACCAGGCAAATCCTAAGGAATCACACCTAAGTGCCGTTAAGCGTATCTTTCGATACCTTAAGGGAACTTCTACAGTCAGCTTGTGGTATCTTAAAACCAAATCCTTTAACCTGATAGGTTACTCGGATGCAGATTTTGTAGGATGCAAAGTAGACCGTAAAAGTACCAACGATACGTGTCATTTCCTAGAAAAGGTCTTAGTCTCATGGTTTAGCAAGAAACAAAATTCTGTAGCATTATCAACTATTGAGGCTGAGTATATCGCCGCAGGACGTTGCTGTGCTCAAATTTTGTGGATGAAGCAAACCCTAGAAGACTACAATCTGCACTACACTAAGATTCCTATTTACTGTGATAACACTAGCACTATTAACCTGACTAAGAACCCTATATGTCACTCACGCACAAAATATATTGAAATTTGTCATCATTTTTTACGTGATCACCAACAACACGGGGACATCTTCCTAGAGTTTATTGACACAGATCATCAACTATCAGACATTTTCACAAAACCACTGGCTGAAGACTGATTTAACGTTATGAGGCGAGAGCTCAGCATACTTGAATTTTCAGATTCATAATGTAGTATGTTTATTAAATTTATTTTATAACTCAAAACTTTGTAATTTATTAACGGGAATTATTTTTGGTACAAGCCGAAAGGGTCCTTCTGTCATACAGGTATAAATAGCCCGAAGCGACACGGTGCACTAGTCTTCGGACTACCGCTAGCTGGGATCCGGCCCCTATAGCTAACCCAAAGTAATAGAAGTTATTAAATGAAGAAGTACAACATTTATATATTTGAATTTTTAAAAACAAATACTGTATTTATGACATTGGGAATACAAGCAGCCGAACTCGGACTGAACTCTGACCGAGTTCGGACCGAGTTCGGTCGGCGCTGTGCAAATTTTCAGAACTGAACAGCCGACCCTAGCCCTATTTATTTATCATCTTCCTTTAACTTTTCTTCATCCTTCTACCGAGAAATACCCACCTATACTCCAAAGAACTTCTCCTCCTCCTCCTTCCTTTCGAGCTTTCTCAGGAGTCTAGTGGGCCATCCTCTCCACCATCTTCCTCATCTTTTAAGGTATTATATTCATTTTTCCTTCTCATCCATGGCACCTAAGCACCAAAAGAGAAAGGTTGATCCCTCTCAAGCAAGATCATCCTCCTCTGACTATGTTCCCACTAATGTTTTTAGTCCAGCTCGACCTACGGGATCTGATGATTACGATTCCGCTCTTTCCCGATAGGAAATTTTTCGACCTTTGGTTTGACTCGTTTTTTGGTCGAAGAATTTATGCTGGAGCACGTGTAAACTTTACCATCTTTTCTGAATATGCTTCCACTTTCAACCGTCTCGGCTTTCGTGATTTTTTCGAAGTCGTTGAGAACATTTATGATAATGCTGTCCGTATGTTTTACTGCAACCTGCAAGTAAAAGATAACAAAAACTTCTATTCCTGTGTTGCTGGACAAGAACTAGAGTTCAGTGCCACCGACATCAGTGAATATTTTCATGTTCCTTATGTAGGTGAAGCTTTAGTGGACATTCATCACATTCAATTTCCTGAAGGTGTCACCTTTGATTCCTTCAAGGAACTTATGTTCCATCCTAAACCAGTTCCTAGAAGAGTTTACTCCAAGCATCTAAATCAAAACTTCTATGAACTCCATAGGTTTGTATTCTATGTTCTTCTTCCAAAGAAGGGATCCTCTGATGAGATTACCTTCCTGGAATTGTCAGCCTTGTACCACATTCACTTTGGCATTCCATTTTCTGTTCCTAAGACTATGATGGCTTGGATGCTTAACTGCAGAAATACAGGACGCAACCTCGTCTATCCTATGCATTTGGCTTCTATCTTTAGGAGGTTTGAAATGGATCTTCAAACCTATCTTTACTCCTCTACTGCCATTGAGCTCAGTAGGTCTAGGTTATACCCTACTCCTCTTCTGCCTCCTGGTGTTGAGCCTATTCCTGATGCTGACCCCGAGGCTCCTCCTGCTACTGCTGCTCCAGCCCCTTCTCCGGGTTTTGACCCTGGCTTCTATCAGTGCTTTGATGATTTCGTTGCCCTCTCAGCGCAACGACATCAAGGCTATCTTGATTCAGAGATCCGCCATATCACCCAGGCTCAGGTGTTACGGAACAGCATTGCTAAACTTCACTGGAGTCTCTCTCATGACCTCTCACATTCAGTTACCATACTTCATCACCCCAGCTTTCCTGGACCCAGGTTCGACGATGAGACGACATTTTCTTACTTTGATCCTACTGCTGTATATTTTCCACCGGATGCTCCTGGAGGTGACGACACTCCGATGTGATGAGGACTTGAGCTAGTGGATTTTGGATAGAGTCTGATAGATGATGATCTCTGATATAGTTTTTTTTATGTCTAAACTTTACAGTTAGACATTTATTAGCAGATTGTGATGGTTGTATCTTTCTTTTATGCATGTCTACTACTAGTTATTTCTTTTATGCACTTGTTATTTGTGGCAATGTTGTTATTTGGTTATCTCTCTAGTATTACTTTGTCTGTTTGATGAACATTGTTGGCTTCACACATTACGGGAGAGCCAAAACCATTTTTTTATTGATAAAGGGGGAGAAAGAGCGCAATACCAAAATCAACAATCAAAGAAAGAATACCAAAACTATTTTTTCAGGTAATTTTATTTGTTCTATTTAGATATATTTTGGTATAGACTCAAGTTTTTCAATTATCAAAATGGGGGAGATTATTGGCCCATTTCATGGTCACACCCGATTTAATAATCGACATAAACTTAAGTCAATACACAAAATATACGAACTGCTGCTAATCATTTTAGGTCTTGTGAAATCAATATCAACAAGCGTACTACTACATCAGCAAGCACATAAATCATCATTCTGAAGCTTATTTTCATTGGAATCTAGTCCGAGTCATTTTACAATTTATTATGTATTTTATCTTTATTGAGTCTAGGATATAAATTGTAAGATCGACAGGATAATTCTTGCTTAGGTTAATCATAGTCCACTTTCTTATACAGTCTACCCATCCATAGTTTACCTACCAAAAATTTTATTTCCATTCTGCAACAAAATTTGACAAATGTTTTACATTTTTACTGAGACATAACTCAAGCCGAGTTCGGCCCGAGTTCGATCCGAACTCTGACCGAGTTCGGTCAGTTTGAATTTAAATATTTGTTGCCTCCAAATCTGCATGCAACGTTTATTTGCGAAATCTTTGCATCAGAACTCTGCCTGAATTCTGTCCGAGTTCGGTCCTAGAAAACACCTATAAATAGAAGAGAATTTCTCATTCCAAAGGGAAGTCAGGAAGTATACCGGTGTTATGGTAAGGGTTATAATTTGTCCTCTGGACCTAAAGGTCGTATCATAAAAATAGAGTACAAGGGGACGGGTTTGAGTGAGACATGATATACCTAGATGAAGGTGGACTCGTCTAGATCTTGCGTATGAAATTTGTTGGGAGGTAACAGCTGGTCTTGTGCTCCGAATATTAATGACACGGCCGGGGACACAAAATTATCTCAATGGAAAGTGGGAGTCCATGAGGCACCAATTATCATCCTAATGGAAATTATTCAAATCAATTGATAATCCTTGTATATCCCAAATTTTAGAAGGCTTACAGTCTACCCACCTTAGAAATTAGGACATGGTCTTAGGAATAATGAGGTTAGAAGGATTTCAATGTCAGGATATCGCACCTCGATTCTCGGTAATAAAGAATAAGGTACGGCGTAGCGGAATATGGTAGATATAAGTTAAGTCAAAGATCATTCCTCAATAATTGGAAAATGAGTGTGTACAATGACACATGGTCGAGAAAATAGAATGACATGTTTGTCCACAGTATTCAAGAGTTGTCGACGGGGTAATCCAACTCTAAGGCATATCATATGAAAAGAATTCTAACAACTGAGTCGTGAATTTCTACTTGTGTCAAGCCTGTCAGACTGTTGTCACAAGGGTTCTAGTGGTATAGGTTGTAGTGATCATGTATTGTTGTTGACAACTGGTAGGTCATAATATGACAGGGTATTTAAGCCATGGTATTGGCTAAGCTAGTGACTGTGGGGTTCCCATACTAGTTAGGCTTTAATAATAAAATTTACATGACTAGGGTAATACTTGTTGGAAACCAATCTCGGGATGAGTGCTTACCATAGTCACGGTAAATGATTGTCCTTAGCCTTGTCTATTCATCTCATGTCTAACTGTAGGCTTGGTCAAAGAAGGGTTGAGTTAAGGCTTAAGGGTTGCTAGTTAAGGCAAGTCTCAAGCAAATAATTAGAGGCTCACACAATTTGTTTCCTGAGAATAGATAGTCTCCTAAGTTGGCATTTTGACTAAGGGTAAAACTCTAATCATTCTCAAATTTAGATGGCATGAAAGTTCCAATAGTAGTTTGAGGGTCGAGAGGAGAACGAGTAACTTAGGGCAAGGTTCTAGTCACATGGCTGGCCGATGGTAGCTACACTTGTGTATACAACTATCATAACCATGGGGATACTCTGTACCTCTCTACTAATCAGGAGCTTTCGTCCTTCCAAATCAGTGAAAGAAAAAAAAACAATAAAGAGTTCAAGAAAGATGTCACTGAATACAATTTCGTGATTCAAAGGCGAATGTATAATTCAAGAGGAATTGTCAATGCAATCGCAGATGAGATCATAGATACCTCGACATCTCAATCCACGTAGAATAATCAAAGAGAGAGCGAACCGAGTGCACTACCGTTGATCAGACCGTAATACGTCGATTCTGATTAGACAATATGTTAGTAGGCGTCCCCACTAAACATATGTCTTGAACAAGCTCGAGAATAGAGTGAGCTTGCAAATCTAGGCTGTAATAGCAGCATTGGTCAAGATAGTCAAAATGCAAGTATGCGAGTTTTTTTTTTGAAAGGAGGCAGATGTAGTTCGAATTTTGTGAGAATCAAACCTTACCCGATGTTCTTGCTTATACAGTCTTCCTACTATCTTCTTATCCACAAGGACTTGGTCGACTAATAGGTTGTGAACCTCTAAATTCTATATTCTAGATAAACCTATTAGTGTCAGCCAATTACCTTGTTAATAGATCACAAGGACCACGGAATGCTAGGTCGGAAGATACGCTTACCAATTTTACAGAACTTCCACTAGTATTGGATTTGGATCTTAGGGGACACACAGGGCATTTTTCTACTCTCTATGGTATCATGAACTTGTAATCATGTTTGAAGTCATTTCACCGAGGATTATGCCTCGCCCATATACTCTGGCTGTGGTAAACCCTTGGTTTCGTAACTCAAATACGATACAAAGTCAAACATTTCTTAACTCTATCTAATATTGATTCAAGGGTAACTGCGATCAAAGAGAACCACTAGCCCTAGGTTTAGTAATATTCTATAACCTATATTTTCCTAAACTAATTTCAACTCTAGGGGTCGTGTCTCGCCAGTGCGCTGCTGGCTGCGGTGAATCCCCAGTCTCCAAAATTCAAATAAATGGCGACAGTGCGCTGCTGTCCTGCCAATATGAGTTAACTAACATTCTTTTAACAATATCTATAAAGATCCCTGAGCTTCTAGAGATTTGAACAAGTTGACTATGAAATAAAGTGTAAGTACTATCAGTCACAACCCTTAAAATAAAAGGTGAACAGGGAGGAAAAATAACTGAAGACAAAAATACAAACATTCTAACTATTTCATGTATATTTAAGCCTTTGAGGAAAACTTGAATCGAAACTAACTCGAGGTTCGTATATGGGTAACATAATCAAAAATTATATAAAAATAATAACTCTTAGGCAAAATAGGAACCACATAGGCAATTCAGGCTAAGATATGAGGATGATATCTAAAGAGGCAAGGAGAAGGAAATAGATAATTCATCTAGGTTAGATCATTAATTCTAGGAAGCTTTGCCTCACCAAGTGAATATCTATCCACATTGGATCATATCGTCCTATCAAGAGGTAGTAGTGTACATATGGGGATCTGACAAACTATCAAAATTACTAATTCCTCATCTAAATTGCATGGCCTAGACTACCCATCGGTAAACTTGTATAAGGGACTCCTAGTCCTAGCCATTCTCTTAAATTAAATTAATTCCTAATTCGTGAATAAGCATTTCCTAGTCGCAGGCTCGTAATAGTACAACTACTTAAGTACTATCTCGAGTTCGTATGATTTGCGAAAACAGACCTGCATGGGCTACCACAAAAACTTGTCACGATCCGTACCCTTTTTTTTAACGGATACGTGACGTGTCCAAGCCAGCCTACGCCGCAGTATCAGTGGTAGAATGCTGTCAAGGCCATGAAGATCAAAATTACCAATAATGCTTATTCACAAAATTAATTTCATTTACAATGATCAAGTTTTATATTTGCAGAGAAATATAAACTTGTACAAATAATGGAATGACTACAACTCAGCTATCTAGCTAGTCTCTAGGCTTTTGTCTGCAAGTACCCTCGTATCTTCCATGCTAAGTGAATCCACGGTTAACTTGAAAAATATTGGTTTTCAGTCAGGAATGGAACGAGCACAATTCACTGAATGCAATTTCAAATAAAGAAAATGACTATACAACAGAGGTTAGACATCAATTACATGTTTTTGAAAATAAACAGGAAATACGGAAAACCAATAGCAAATAAATAGACACAAAATACTTTTCCCAACTGTTAGAAGTACCTTTGATATGTGATCAGTCTGGGACACTACACCGCACGGTCTACGAGGTCTACTTGCATGAAAAATAAGTACTGTCTACGAGGTCTACTTGCATAAAAATAAGCACTGTCTACGATGTCTACTTGCAGAAAAATAAGCACTGTCTACGAGGTCTACTTACAGAAAAATAAGCACTGTCTACGAGGTCTACTGCATGAAAATAAACACTGTCTACGAGGTCTACTGCATGAAAATAAACACTGTCTACAGTCGGATCACACATCCTTGGTACTTCTCATTCCCGACTCAACAATTTATAATAGAGTATAAAAATCACATAACCAATGGCCAATCAATGAAATATAGTAAAGATCGAAATCGAAATGCAGACAATAAACTGTACTGGCCTGTGGTCCTATGCTGGTGTAACCGATAATCTGAACCACTCAGAATACCACAATAGTCAAAACTCGTACAACAGTCCCCAAAAGCTGAAATAAACATTACCAATGTTCTTAGAATAGTCAAAATAGCTAGGATCGCCTGTCCTTAAGTCCAATTCTGGACACAGGGGCAAAACGGTAATTTTGGGCCAAAATGGTATCCGCCGTTGGACCCGCTTTGCACCGAAAAGCGTGCCAAAGTCAACGGTATCTGAAGTCGTCAAACTACATGTCTACGGATCCAATTTTTTGATACGAACCCAACCGTATGTCCAGAGTTGGATTCCGACAGGCCGTGCACAAAATCGCCCGTTGAATCGGACCGTGGGGCCCGCAAAACGGCAATTCGATCAACTGTCTCAAAATTGGACCAAACTTGGCATACAGGACCAAAAAAATGATACAGTTCTGCTGGTGCAAGTTTCGTCTCGATCTGACGAGCGTGCACAAATTAATTAAGAAATTTGCACAGAGGCCGATACGGTGAATTTCGACGGATACGCATCAAATTCGTCGCGCACACGCAACCAATTTGAATTCCGTCAAAGCCCACACGACCAGGAAGCCGATGTGCAGCTTTTAATGCTTTCGGTTCGTGACCACGTCGCCCGGATTGGCGGGACGCACGTCGTATCGAAGCATTTTTCAATATTTTAAAACAGGTTTTCGGCAAACTTCAGGATTTGATTTCTCGACGCAGAGTCAACGAAATCCGATTCTACAAAAAGGGAATCGAAGCTCTATAGGTTGTCTAGGATTGCCTTCTATTATTTTCTAAAAATCACTAAGCCTGGCAGAAATTGTCGTCCAAGTCGAGTGCCTGGACTGTACTAATGTTCAGTTTTTGCACGGTTATCCCTCGACTTCGTGTCGATAATGCAGATGGGTTTTCCTACGATTATTGAAGTTATTTACAGGGATCTAAAGAGGGTCATGAGAGGTTTATACCAGAGTTTGCAGATTGACAAACGTCAATCGTGCTTTTTCGAAAATGCGTCGCGAAGTGCCCTTCCGCGGCTGTGATTGCTGCTGTCCCAGTCCGAGTGGCTTGTGCGCTCGTGGTCTCCGTACGGACCCCAGCCTGCCGGCGGTGGCACACGGCTGTCGCGGGTGCCGCCCATGGCTTGGCGAGGCTGCGCTGGGGTCGGGGTTAGGGTTTGGAAAAACTTTCGATCTCTCTCTCGTATATATGTCGCTATATATATACAAATACTAGCGCTCGGTTGGGTGTTCTGTAACTCGGGTCTGGGGGTGTTCGTAGTTGGGATGAGATTACTCAGCTGAGCCCGTTCGCATGGTGTTTTGCAATTTATTGTGGGTTTGCTACAGTGCTGTATTGGGGGTTTGAGCAGATGGCTTGGCCCGAGCTCAGCTTGGGCTGGGATTAGCTTTTCTATTGTTCTTTATCCCCTTTCCTTTTCTTTTGCTTTCTTTTCCTTTGTATCTTTTTTTTATATAATATATATCTATATATATGCACAACATATAACACTCCATAATATCTAATTAGCATCTTAATGCTATATATATTACTAGTACAGGGCCTTCTTTTGTAGGAATATATCTATATTTTTTTTTAAAGAAATATATATTATTGTGGGAATTATATAATTATATATAATATATATATATTATATATATATATATATATATTATATATAATATATATACACACTTATTTTTAAATTAATAAGGATTTATTATTAATTTAAATTCATCTATATTATATAT
>JANAVB010013397.1:4435367-4761704 GCA_029216955.1 Iris pallida | reverse complement strand
TGATACCAAATAGGATACCTTACTCAGTCCCAATACTCACTTATCCTTACTCATGATACTTGAGTGTCATGATACCAATATCTCCATGGTACCCGTATCAAACTAGTACCTTGTCCAAACTTTAATACCTTGACACATAACTTATCTATATTTTGTTCACTTGATAACCATTTGTATCAACATTAACATACTAACTACTAACACATATATCTATTTTTATATATATATGTATGTACTATATCATATAACACTCGACAACATATGATACGTATATTCACTTAATATCCATACTACATAGGCTCATAGGTTACACAAAATGCTTATATCGTATTGTCACTTTCTACTTAAAATCAATACTGTACCAATTAGGCCTTCACTAAATCTAGGATTAAAGTATGTCGTACCCTTCGTGTTAGCTTTCCGAAACTTTAAACGGATCGCATTTTCGTGTCCGAAGTTCCAGAAATCACGAAACACCGAAATACGTTAATCTTTTTACAGCTGATACTCAAACCGTTTTACAAAAGCTTTAGAATGATTTTGGCCTATTATATATATATTTGGAAATCTAACTTCGACATGGTTCTTTTAAAAAATGGAAGATTAATCGGAGTTCTGAGCTAAAAGTTATGGCATTTCTAAGTTGTTATTACTACTAAAAACGTGGATAAATTTATGACGAATTTTGGTTGTTTTTGGGACAAAAGAAACACATATATATACCCAAATCTAACCATGAGTATCATGAGATACCATAACACAACACCACGTATCCTATTTAGGACACAACACCCAATCTCGAGTCAAAAGAAAAAGAAAGTTTCATTGGGGACACGTATCGAACACTTGTGGTCACAAATTCGATTTCCCCCCAATTTGTATCAAAATGAAATAGGAAAAAACCTTCAATAGGAAGAGGAGAGCATCAACTCATCTCTAATGGTATCATAATGCAAATGGGGTCCTAAATGAATGTATTACACTAATGAAATGAAATTGAAGGTTTAGAGAGCTCATAGCAAAAGGAAGATGGATTCCCAATGTAAAAGTTCTAGATCTAGATCTCCACCAAGCTTCAAGGCTCCAAATCCTTCCAATCCTTTCTTAGTTAGCCAATAGAGCTTCTCCTCTCCAAGAGGGAGAGTGAAATAAATTTGGCTCATTTGGAGAAAATTTTGGTGTATGAGCAATTTGGGGAAAAAGCTCCTAAATTGGGACTTGAAATGAAAATGGAAAGAGGAAGAAGATGAAGTGGGGCTTTATAAAAATGTGGGCTGCCATATAATGTTAGAATTAGGGTTTTGGCAAGGGAAAGGTCCACTACACCCCTCTCTTTAGTCATGACAAGTTAGGGATTAAACCTCTCTTCTTAATTAGAAGAATTAGTTAAGCCTTCTAACTATTATTCTAATCTAGCTAGAGACTAACTAAAGTTCAATTAGGCTAGTCCTAATCATCTTGTTGGGTGGTCATGACAAGTGGTTTGAAGCTAAATATCTACTTAGCCATAATATCTAGATATTACTAAACTTGTCATCTAGTTGGAAGCTACTAATGAAATATCTAGGCTCATGATCATATAGATTAGGGTTACTTCTAGGATAAGACTTAATATTTCAATTAGCACGTTATTAATTAATCAAAATTTAAATTAATACAAAAGTCACAAAATGACCAAAACATCTTTAGCCTAAATGGTAATTAGCTACTCTAATCACATGGAATGTCCCCATGGTCATGGTTAGTCTCTAGCTAAGTAGTTCTAGGGTTACACTAGTAGAACACCAAAATCACAATACACCAATTTAATTAGTATTTAAATAATCTAAATTCACCAATTATTCATTAACAAGATTTAAATATATTATTTAATAACAAACATGGTCAATTTAGAAAAGTTCAAATTACCCTCATTTTAGAAAAGTGTGGTTACATAAAGATAACTTTCTAATAAATAATAGCAATTTTATCCCGAGGGATTACAAATCTAAAGAACGTGCCTCAGCATTAGCGCACATGTAGTCACCTAACTCTTCATCAATAAGGACCGGGGTCGCCATGGGAGAAGGTGATGGAGACCTCCATTTTTGCTTGACCACCAGGGAGCTGGAGCTAGAGATTCTTGTGACCTCAAGACTTATTTCGGGGCCTTTCGAGGTAGCTTGACCCGGATAGGTTCCTGACTTGCTGTTGACGACGTCAGAGACGTATGAGTACGAGCCTTTTTTCCGAAGCTTCACGATGAAGAGCTGACGTTTGGGAGGCTTCCCTTTAGTTGAACTCTCAGTGGTTCTTCGACAAACGATGCGGTCTCTGTCTCATCGTTTGCGTCATTGGCATCGTCATCCCAAGGGACTGGTTTATACAAGTCAGCATCAGTGCAGTACGTCTCGAGTCCTCGAAATGGGTCAATGTCAGCAAACTCAGTTTTGATGGTCTTGTCGCTGGCCACATACTTTATGCATTGATGGAGGGTCGAGGATACGTGTCACGACCCGCACCCTAGAGTTAGGGCACGAGAACGTAACAACACCCAGCCTACGTCGCAGTGTCAGCGGTAGAATGATGTCCTAGGTCTCAATGCATCTAACAGTATAAGACTAAACAGTTTATACTCCCCGAATGGGGGTGACGTAGCAGAATGTAAACTCAATCACATCTAAGGTAGAGCATAAAGGAAGATAGATAAAACATGAAATCGAAAAGAGATACAACAGATAGAAGTCTAAGTGTCTAAGATACAAACTCAGAATACATCTCAAAACTCAAATACATAATCCATAAATACAACTCAAGATGACTGAAAATAACTATAAACAAAAATCCTAGCTATCTATGCAACCTCTACTGTCTCCTCTAGGCTAGCAGGCAACCTCCAGGCTATCTGTAAAATTTATCAACGGGTCCAGTTAGACTGGAGCGAGCACAGTACATCTCAACAGATCATAGCAGTTAGAAAATATAATCATGCAGATAAAGTAAGATACAGGATCTGAAGGAAATACAGTATGTAAACGAGAAGAGAACTGTAATAGAAATATCTACTATAGATAGAGAACTAACAGTGACTAGTGAGTCAGAGTAAAATATAAACATATGAATGGCATAGGAGATTCATGACTACAGCTAAGAGAGTGATTCATGACTACATCTACTTGGATAATATTCACATGTCTATTTCTACTCCCCCATCCCCAATCAATACACAAGGATCTGTTCAAGTTATGTTAAGATTCGTGAAACTTCATATGGCTCATAAAATGAGTGATACGTGAAGGTGATTCATGATGGCTGTGTGAACATGAGAGTACATGTGTCACAAGCGATTCGTGAATCAGAGGAAGCATAGAGATACGTGATGATTCGTGAAACGCACAAAACATACAGTATCCGATGCTCCCGAGGGGGATAACATTTCATGAAAAGATCCATATAGTACCAATCCGTGTGACCAACGTGACAGTATCAAGTAAAGTAATTTAAAGCAGGAAAATAATTCTAAACAGGATATGAAATGATCAGAGAATGTACTCGCCTGATATCTGAATGTCCAAGGTAAAGATACTGTCCGAGGAGAGGTGTCTATCTCCTAATTAGAACAGCACAAGTCACAACATGTCCAGAAGGGTAATATAAAGCACTACAATGCATTCTACATGAATCTAGGTCAAACTAGGCCAAAGTCAACCCTTGGTCAACTCTGGTCAACTGCACTAGTCAAACTAGGTCATGTCCTAACCCAGTAAGTCTTACTAGGCCTAACCAAGACTATCCTAGCAAGCACACATCAATACAAGGCTATACAAGCCAACATACACCCAACTCTATATAGCATGCAATTATTCAATACTCAAATAGGCAAGAATTCACATTGGATATATACTAGGTAATCTATTACTTTAAGCTATATATGTCTACACATATATACATATGCATATATTGGTATTCAACATTAGGTCTATAATCATGGCATTTCAAATAGTTATATAACTTATATATTACAACACAATATGCTAACATATATATAATATACATACATAGCTAAGTTAACTATATTCATAAATACTTATTTAAGAGGCTATATGTGTGTATGTGAACATGACAAAGGGACAAGTGAGGGTTAAATGGGCATACATAGTGTATACATATCAAAGAGTGTCAAAGTGTAAGTGAACAATGTGTCAAGTGTGATAGTGTCAACATAGTGTAAGGGGGTACATGAGGTAATATAGGATTTGTGTTAACATAGAACATTACATCTCATTAACTTGTATATTGCATACATTATATCTATTATTACATTACATTCATGTTTGCATTCATTCATCATTCATTTATTCTCTTGCACCACTATATGCACCATACATTACATACTATGGAACCTACATATTCATTACAAGCCATACTTATACATGCTTACATTAGATAGGATACTTACACCTCTTACATCATTTATTTAATCATTTACTCATGCTTGCATTCTCTATTTAATTACATAATGTATATACATTAACATGGGTTAAAATTAAATAGAACATTATATTACACACAAGGGTGTACAAAATGCATATGCCGAATAGTAACTCCTACTAATAATCAATACTGTACCATCTCAGCATGAATTAAAATTTAGGATTAAAGTATGTTATAGATCTATGTGTTAGCTTTCCGAAACTTCAAACGGATCGCATTTTCGTTTCCGGAAACTCCCGGAATCGCGAAAACACCGAGAACGCGTTTGTCTTTCGTACAGCTGACACTCAAATAATTCTCCAAAAAGTTACAGAAAGAATTAGGCCTATTAATACATATTTTTGGAAATCTAACTTCAGTACGCTTCTTTTAAAAAAAATGGAAGATTAAACCGAGCTTTGAGCTAGAAGTTATGACATTTCTAAGTTAGGGCTGAAATTAAAAACGTGGATAAAAATCATGACGGATTTAGGTAGTTTGAGACAAAAGAACACAAGTATATAACATAATATATCAAG
Source organism: Iris pallida (assembly GCA_029216955.1). Lineage (NCBI taxonomy): Eukaryota > Viridiplantae > Streptophyta > Magnoliopsida > Asparagales > Iridaceae > Iris > Iris pallida. The sequence continues at coordinate 4,756,713 of JANAVB010013397.1, read as the reverse complement.
AACTCACTCTCTACACTAATATATATATATGAGACACTATAGAACACATCTCCAATACAAAATATGAGATTAAACATGTAATAATTCATTCATACATAACAACAACACATAGTGTGTCCAAATTTGGGATTTTCCCACATGGACACAACCACAACACAAAGGACACTCCTATGACCTCTAAATGGACACGAAATGGACACAAATGGAGATACAACCATGGGGGTCATTCCTATGGGTTCAAAATAGACCTATATGCATGAGGAAATGAAAAGGAGAAGGGATTTATACCTCCCGGTAGATCAAATCGAAGAAAAGCCTTCCCGGAGCGACACCGACACGTAGAGATTCCAAAAGGACACGAACGAGCTCCGAATCCTCCCAAACTTGGGTAGCTTCCTCCTTGGCTAGAATGGAGAAGGAAAGAAGAAGATTTGGTGGTGAAATGGAAGGATTTGGTGGAGAAATTGCTAGGGATTGCTCTCTAGGAATTTGGGGAAGAACAAGAGAGAGAGTGTGGATGAGAATAATGAAATGAACTTGAGCCTATCCTCTCCCAAAGTGGCTGGCCATATGGGGCTATTTGTTCTATTATGGTAAGGTCCAAAATGCCCCCACTAACCTATTCTATGAGTATTAGGAAAGTACTAATTGGTTGGGACTAAATTAGTCATTCTAAGTCTCTAATCACACTAACCTTATCCATAATAATTAGTCTAACCTCTAACTAAAATATTTCTATCATGTGGACTAAAATTAATATCATGTGGGCCATGTCTAACTAGTGTGTGGGTCCCACTAGAGTCAAACTACCCCCGGGTCCCTGTTTCAAGTCGGATTGAGTTGAAATTCGAACCCGACTCAAATAACCCCAAAACAATATCATAAATAACAAAATAATATCAAAATAATTCAAAGAGGTCAAATGCAAAAAATATCCTTAGGCCAAAAATGACATTAAATATCATAATCACATGGTTAGGCTCTAGGTCAAACAGTCTCTAGGGTTTCACTAGCAAAACATCAAATCACAAGTCATTGATTTAAATAATTTTAAAATGATTTAAAATCACCAAAAATCATATCATGAATTAAATATAATTAATAAAATAATTATAAATACGAAATTTCAAAATTACCCTCATTTGGGAAACTGGGTGCTACAATACGATCATGTTCTCGCGTATCCATGGTCGACCCAATAGCATGTTGTAGGATGTTTCTGCAACAATGACATAGTAGGTCACTGTAGAAGTACGAAAATAAGCACAGTAATCACATAAGTGCAGATAGCAACAGACGCTGCCTATAGTTCACAAAAGCGCAAAAGATAACGATTCACAACAGACGAACGAAGACAGTACATAAAGGAAAAGTTCTTTATTAAAATCATGTCTACAAAATCGATTACAGATTCTTCATGATTACATATAAAGACAAAAATCCTAAAGTCTACAAATGGACAGTCTTCAGAAAGTGCGCAGCCCCCCAAACGTGCAGTAGTGTCAGAACGAATCACTTCCTCATCTGAGCTAGCCACTTCCTAGCCAGGCATGGAGGAACTCCAATATGGCTAATGAAGCAGCTATTGGCCCGAGCAAGAACGCAGCTCCTGCTCGCAATGGTACTGCAACTCTTGAACAGGGCAGAGCACAACCTATGGCTTTTCGGGTTGGTAATAAATCCAAACACAGTAGCTTGGGCCTCGAAGACCTCCAAGATTTTGTTCAGGTTCGAACTCCTCATGCCAAACGCTCAAGTGCATCTCAAAACCCAATAGTCGTTCTTCTACAAGGACATAGCTTCTTTGAACAAAGATATCCACAACCAACAGTCGACTTGTACAAGGCCATTGGCCGTTTGAAGTAAGTCAGGATTGAGCATGACTACAAGAATGCTAAGAGACAATGGGCGTAGCTCCTCGGAAAAGCTTTCCTTTATATAGGCTGAGTGTGGTCCAACCCCAAATGCCACGTACTATCAGTCAAAGGCCCCCAAATTAATGGAATGAACCTATGACTCAGCACAATAAATCTCATTCAATAGGTTCATTTGACTGAATCCTAGGCCACGAACTCCTTAAATTCCCCAAAAGACGAAGGTAATTAATGATACGTTGATTCAGTAGACACAAAGGGGCGTCATTAATCACAAAGAGCTCTCAGAAAGTCCTTAGACATTTCATAAAAGCGCAGTGGCTTCACAGAACCACACCAACAGTCTCTTCGTCGCCCAAAATCGCAGTGACTCGGTTACCTTTAAAATACAGTCTCCTCGTCGCCCAAAAGCGCAGTGACTCCCTCGTCTTCGAAACACAGTCTCGTCGACGCCTAAAAGCGCAGTAACTCCGTCGTCTTCAAAATATAGTCTCCTCATCGCCCAAAAGCGTGCTAACTCAGTTGCCTTCGAAACACAGTCTCCTATTCGCCCAAAAGTGCAGTGACTCGGTCATCTTCAAAACACAGTCTCCACGTCATCTAAAGCACAGTGACTCCGTCTTCCTCGAAACACAGTCACCTTTCGCCCAAAAGTGTATTGACTCAGTTGTCTTCGAAACACAGTCTCCTCGTCGTCAAAAAACGTAATGACTTCGTCGTCTTCGAAACACAGTCTTCTCGTCGAGCGCAGTGACTCCGCCATTTTCAAAACATAGTCTTCTCGTTACACAAAAGCACAATGACTCAATTGCCTTCGAAACACAGTCTCCTCGTCGCCCAAAAATACAGTGACTCGGCTATCTTCAAAACAGTCTTCTCGTTGCCCAAAAGTGTAATGACTCTGTCGTCTTCAAAACACAGTCTCCTCGTCGCCCAAAAGCGCAGTAACTCAGTTGTCTTCGAAACACAGTCTCCTTATTGTCCAAAAGTGTAGTGACTCCGTCATCTTCGAAACACAGTCTCCTTATTGCCCAAAATTACAGTGACTCAGTTGCCTATAAAACACAGTCTTCTCGTCACCCAAAAGTGCAGTGGCTTTGTCGCCTTCGAAACACAGTCTCCTCATCGCCCAAAAGCACAGTGACTCAGTTACCTTTGAAACACAATCTCCTCGTCGCCCAAAAGTATAGTTACTCCGTCGTCTTCGAAACACAAGTCTCTTTGTCACCTAAAAAGTGCAGTAACATCGAAGCCTTACCCGAAGCACAGCTCACATAGATGTGCAGTCCTATGCAGTGGCATTTTTCTACGTATATCTTTTCAGATATTAGCCAACCGATTTGTTTAAACCACTGCTCCAAAGATAAGAACAAAGTTTAGTTCTGTTGATATGAGCAATATCCAATCGATTTTTTTTAAACCACTGCTCCAAAGATAAGAACGGAATTTGGTTCTATTAATAAGGGCAATATCCAATCGGTTTGTTTAAACCGCTGCCCCAAAGATAGAGACAAAACTCGACTCTTTGGATAAGAGCCAAACACGGTCGGCTTCATCTGAACTAAAAGTCTCGAGCAATAGATGCACGCCACGTGCTGTCTATTCGATTATGCTGATAACCACCTAAGATTAATAGAAGAGAATCTCATTGTCCGACATATGTCAGCTCAGCAGCAGCCCTCACCATGCAAAGACAACAGATTCTCTCTCATCTTAACGTGCAGCACTCCTGTACGTCTAACAAATCTCAAGCACATCGTATATGTACAAGGCCTATAAATAGAAGGAGTTCTCCTTCATTAAAAAGGTCGATAATTTCCTGATTGGCACCCCAGAGTTCTATTCACGAGCACCAGAAAGTCAGAGCAAGTTCAACTCATCGTTAGATCGTCAACAGAGTAAAGGAGCCGTTGCAGTGCTCGATCTCCACCGTCACACTAGCCCAAAAATTCTTGTACTTAAATCTCCTATTTAGGAGTTCTTTTGTACCTTTTATACGTTTGAATACAAAAGTTTGTTCAACTCTTTCCCATGGCAAACAAGATAGCAACTCTGTTGGAGACTTCCTTCTCCTCCAACGAGAAGGTGGTAACGCAATCTGACAATAACTTGCTGGGATCTTTTCAAAAGATGTTGGTCGTACATTTCGACCAGCAAGCTTTTGAAGATCTCCTCTCTAAAGAGAAGTCGAGTCCTTCGAAGCGGTTCGTAAAAACGAAGAAGACTCAGCGTACCTAGGTACCGAAGGCTACTGCGAGGAGTAGGACGATGGAAAGGACTACACTCCAGAACCTTAATGGCAAAGCCCCGAAGGAGATTTTGACTGCTGCTGGCGTGCCGCCTCGTTCAGTCCCCGCCCCTGAAAAGTGCATCGAGGAGTGCAACTCTTTCGTTGCAGGCCTAACGACGGCATAGCATCGGAGGAGGCGTGCAGTCGCACAATCGCGCACGAAGATAGCTGCACAGGCGAGAACTTCTATCTTTGACATAATTGCCTACCTATCGGGTAAGGCTATATTGGTCTCTAACTGTTACGCACCTTCTAGAGGTAACGTGAAGAGGCCCAAGGCAGCACGTGCCCTATGAGAACAATATGTTATGTCGATAATTATGTTGGATTCTGGATGCCATGCACCTTTCGTGGATGGCACGAAGAAATCCTAGCCAGCACACGCCCTGTACAACCAAAGTGCTATACCGACCACTCAGTTGGACTTTGAATACTATGTACCTTCTAGGAGTAGTAGGAAGATATCTAAGGCAGCACGTGCCTTGCGCGATTAATGTGCTGTACCAACAGTTGACCAAAGGCCCGCGTTGACAGTTACGCACACAGCCGATAAAAAGATATACAGAACTGGTTCCAGTGCTTCAATGCCTCGACCGGTAAAACCCTGGTTTCACTTGAGCTCTCATGCGCCTGATTCAAGCCAGGGGATACATACTGTGGAGATAAACTCGTACGAGCAGCATTGTTGTAAGCATGGAGTGAGTCTACCTCATCCGTAACTATCTAATCCGGATCTAAGCATATCTCACGCGCAGGAACTGAGAAGATGGAAGCTACATTCACATCCTCATTCTTGTGTGCAGCTTCTCTACACACACGAAAAGAGTATAGAAGTGAAGTCCTTGGATATATACAAGATGACTTCCCATAAGCGTAAAGCGAGGGAGGAGTCCGCAGCATAGCGCGTGTCTAAACCAAGGCACACCTGCACTAAGATCACCATCAACTATTGTTGTTGCCAAACAGTCGCATCACCACCAAAGAGGTGGTCCGTCTTCCAAAGACTTCGACCGGTGGCGTCTGTACATCAGAGACTCGACGAAGGATCGTCGAGTGAAGAAGAAGATGAACTCCGCGTTGCTTCATGAAACGCGGTGCGGGGTCCTCCCTCCCTCAAAAAGCTGTCCAAGTATCCTCCCGCTTCGGCCAATAAATCCAAGGGCTGACCTAGGGGTAGCAAGACAATGATGCCCCAGTACGGGTGTGTTCCAACACACGCACAACAAATATGGATCCTTACCGTAAGGGGATAACGCTTCAGCTACAATATTAACCGGGGGTAGCCAACCCTCTACCATTCATGACAATCTCTCACTCCAACCCAATGAAGGACTGTATGACGCAGATGCCTCCGTGGGCATAAGCAGCCAACAAGCTAGGGTAGCAATTATAACGAGTTCGAGAAAGATTTCAATCTACTTATTTACCATTGAGATGATGGGACTCAGGATTCTGGACCCGAGAGTAAAAGAACCACCGTCCCTTCTATCTATCCACACATGATGTCCATTTTCATGGGAAAATATGACATCACGGAAGGCAGCAAAGGATCCAGTCATCAGAAACATATAGAGTCCCTGGACACAAGCCTGAATATGTTAAACAAAACTATGCAGGTTTTGACTTCCGTGGTCCTGGAGATCAAGGAGAAATTGACATCCAATGCCCCTGCTCCTACAAACCAAGACCCGGGAATGAACGACGGGTCTAATGCGCCTCCCATCTTGAGCCAAGAGTTGCCGCTATCATCTACTCCATCAACAATAGGACTTGCTATGTCGAATGATATGCAACAGGCTCTCAAAGAATTGTACGCTCGCTATGATGCCAGGGAAAAGCAAGAAACACTCCGAAAGATGGAAATTCGACAACCATATCTTGCCGATTGGGATAATATAATATGTATCCTCCCAAGTAGAAGCCGCAGACGCTTGCGCCATTTGATACAAAGGAATCTCCTTATCGATACCTGAGGTATTTCACCTCGGTAATAGGGTATCTGCCAAAAGACGACACTCTGCTCATAAATATATTCGTAGGGGCATTATAGGGAGTGGCCTATGAATGGTTTTACAGTCTTCTCGACAATTGCATTTTGTTGTTTGACGATTTAACACGTCTCTTCCTCGCTCAATTCTATTAAGGAGGAATGGACATGACGATGTCTACTCTCATGGACATTGTCCAGTAAGAGAAAGAGCATGTACGTGCTTACATTAAGCGCTTCTGCCAGGCAGCTTTGGGACTACCACCTAGTGTACCCGAACCCATGCTCATAGATTCATGTCGTAAGAACATGCTTCTTGCAGTTAAATTATGTCATAGTGCTCATTGCATGTAGCCGAAAGAAAGGCCTGGGAAGCGCAACGGCTGGTGTTGAGTTTTCCCTCACTCGAAGACAAAGGGAAGCGCTCATCTAGCAATAATCCCGTCCCTAAGGACGGTAAATGGAAGCAAGCCATGACTGTTAACATCTCTAAAGGTTCAGTGACAATAAACCAGAAGCCGACTGAAGTATTGAGGCCAAAAGAGACCTACTCCTTCAACGATGAAGACACACTAGAACTCTTTGATATGTTGACAAAGGGTGGCAAGCTTCAACTCCCGCCTCAAAAGTGCCCTGATAAAGTGAGAAAGGTGGACAATCTGAAATACTGCCACTACCACTAATATGTCTACCATTCAACATGCGATTTCTACATGTTGAAGAGGCAGATCCAACACCTTATCGATGCCAAGGTTATCTCACTCGACTGCGAGGAAAAGACTGTCACTGCCAACATGGTCACCCTCCAGTTTGGAAGTTTTCTAAGGGCAGAGGCTCGAGACGGTGTCGTCCACATCCCGAGGGCGACAATGGAAGTAGTCAATCTTCTACCATCCCATGATAATGCTCAAGGCCTCATCCAATTTACAACACCGCGAGGCAAAGTTATGTAGATCCATCCAGATCTCACTCCAGACATGATGATGCCTGTAATGCTCTGTCAAGGGGAAGAAAGTCAAGTCATGTCACATGGTTTCTACATCGACTGATGATACCCTGGTTAACACTCGCTTGGCTTACTAGCAGAAGGAGCACCAGGCTGTGAAAGACTAAGTACCACCAGCCATTGCTACAGTACCTGATACATTAGAAGCAGGACCATTCCAACCTCATGCAGTAGATAAGCAGAAGTAGAAGCAGAAGTAGGTCCGCTTTGACAAACTATTGAGAAAATACTCGACAGTAGGACCGATCAAGCCCTACAAATTCGACATATTAGTGCAGCTTGCCAATACTTTGGCTCGACTGTCATTCTTTGAGCTCCTCTATCTCTATGAAGAAACTCGAGATGCCCTCAGCAAAGCTTTACAGAACGCTGACTCCTTTCTCTTCCAGGTACAACCGCCTAAGGAGAATCCTGTTGCGTGCCCACATTGTTATAGTGTGGTCGAAGTGATTCCTAATATCACCTTCACTCAGCAGGACATGCTACTAAAGAATAATCGGTACAATAGGCCTCTGTACTATACGGGGTATGTTGGTGCTATTAAGGTCGATCGCATCCACATTGACCATGGCTCTTCTCTCATCATCATCCCTCGGAGTTTACTCCAAACTTTGGGGATCTTGATGTATCGACTGACCGTGTCAAACACTAAAATCAGCGGCTTTAACGCTGGAAAGAGTGAGCCCATGGGCAAGATTCTCCTGAAATGCCAGATAGGCGATCTCTAGATAGACGTGACTTGCTACGTCATCGACGTGGATATAAACTACAACATGCAATTGGGTCGACCATGGATTCATGAATACATTACCGTACCTTCCACTCTCCATCGATGCATAAAGTATGTATCTAGTGACGGAACTATCAAGACCGAGTTCGCTGACATTAACCCATTCTGAGGACTCGAAGCATATTGTACAGATGTTGATTGTACAAGTCAGTCCCATGGGATGATGATGCCAATGATGCCGACGACGAGACATATACTATAACAGAAAGCATGGCTATGGCCGAAGAACCCTTGAGGGTTCGATTGAGGGGGAAGCATCCCCAAACATCAGCTCCTCTTGTCTTCAAACTTCGAGGAGCCTATAAAAATAAGGCTTTTTCGAAGGGCTTCAAAGGCAGCCTCGAGGTCACAGGAACCTCCGACTCCAGCCCCCCCAGTAGTCAAGTTGAAGCGGAAGCCTCCTCCACCTTCTCCCACAGCAGCCCTAGTTCTCACGGATGAAGAATTAGAAGACTACATAAGTGCCAATACCGAGGAGCATTCTTTAAATGATGCAATCCCTTGGAATAAAATTTTTTATTTTATTAATAGAAAGTTATCATTGAATTACTCTTGTGCACACTGGAATACTAAGTATTTCTTTGACAATGCTCTTTATATGTTACAAACATGAGTGGCAACTGCTAATCTTACAAGCCAAGTTGTCTCTTCTCGAGGTGCGTACTTCATGGTTCCAGTGAGAAGGAAGGAAGAGGAACCCATCATCTTCAGTCGATTGGAGCACCCTCAGCGACTGACTCTGAACCAGAACCCGATAACAACAGAATACACCTCTATCGTTACACTGTTCAAGCCAAACACCTTATTCAGAAGATAGTGTTACGACTTGAATAGCGACAGAGGACTAAACTATGGCAAAGGTCGATGCCTTCCCTTATGACTTCGTGTTCCAAAGGGAAAGTTTTAAAATTACTATCAGTGCACCCGTCGATGGTTGGGTTATGTTACACCCACAATAACTTCGGAGAGCTCAGAGTCGGAGGACATGATGCATTCACACTCCTTCAATTCCTCAACCTGGGACTCTGACACCAGTATCGACCAAGCCTTCAAGAAGATATTATCTATCAATATGGTCTATATAGATCCCCAGTTGAGGATAAAAACCAAATACTCGAATTCTTCGAGGATGAACCGTGGGCTCAATGCCTAGGATCCTATTGAGAATGGCGCTTCAAACAACGAGAACCTCCCACAGAAGATGAGGTCATCCAAGTCAAACTAGGAGATGAGGCTTCACCTAAACCCATCTTCATCAGCAAAAACTTGACTGGAGAAGACAGAGAGTCCCTGATACACCTTTTCCGAGAGTATATCAATGTCTTTGATTGGAGCTATGAGCATATGCCAGGTTTAGACCCGTAAGTTGCCATGCACCGTCTCAATATCGCCCGATACTAAGCCTGTCAAACGGCAGTAGCAATGTTTCTTTCCTAATATCGTGGATGCTATCGAAAAAGAAGCGACAAACTCATATAGAGTGGCTTCATTTATGATGAGCAATATCCGAATTGGGTGGCCAGCATTGTCCTAGTCACTAAAAAGAATGGGAAGATTCAGATTTGTATAGACTTCAGGGATCTTAACTCGGCCTGTCCAAAAGATGAGTTTTCCCTCCCGATCACCGACGTGATGGTTGACAACATTTTTGGCTTCGAGTGCATCTCCTTCATGGACGGGTTCTCAAGATGCAACCAGTTCAATATGTTCCTTGAGGATGAAAAGCATACTTCACTTTGCACTCCAAAAAGGATCTACTATTACACAATGATGCCCTTCGGGTTGAAGAATACACGAGCAACATAGCAGCGGGTTATGAGTACCATATTCTGCAAACACCTCTGAAAAATGATAGAATGTTATGTTGATGACATTACTGTTAAAAGCATAAGGAAATCCAGCCATTTGGATGACTTGAGGATGGTGTTCGACTTGATACGGGCACATCGACTAAAGATGAACCCAACCAAGTCTTTCCTGGAGGTTTTCAGTGGCAAGTTCTTGGCTTTATCGTCACGGCTAAGGGTATTCATATTGATCCTGAGACTAATAAGGCAATCTTGGACATGGCTCCATCGAAGAATCTTTGTGAACTTCGAGGCCTATAAGGATGCTTGGCATACATCAGAAGATTTATGGCAAATCTTTCTGGTCGATGCCAACGCTTCACCAAATTGATAAAGAAAGGGGTTTTGTATGTTTGGGCCGAAGAATGCCAGCGCACATTCGAGAAAATCAAGAAGTACCTCACTAGTCCTCTAGTACTAGTGGCATCGATCGTACGTCCAAGCTATGGACCATTCTCTTGGTGTTGTGCTAGCCCAGAAAAACAACGAAGGCCACGAATAGGCAATCTACTATCTTAGTAGGACCGTAATTGGTATCGAACATCAGTATAATCCTGTAGAGAAGGAGTGTCTCACTCTACTCTTCGCCATTTAGAAGATGTGCCATTATGTGGCTGTACAAACAATCTACGTCATCTTCCGAGTGAATTCCCTCAGAGTCCTTATGACCAAACCTGGGGCCCTAAAATCACGGTTAGCCATATGGGAAATACTTTTGACTCCTTATGACATGGTCTTTATCCCACAAAAGGTAATTAGAGGACAAGCATTGGCCGATTTCTTGGCGGTACATCATGTACTGGAGACTTCGAAACTCTATGAAGATATCCCGAATAAAGTCCCGGATTCGAATATAGTCTCAGACAATCTTGGTTAGCTTATGTTCTTTGACGGTGCTTCAAGAATAGGACCCAAGGGCGAGATCATTACAGGAGTCAGAGTAGTTATTATCGTTGCTGATGGTCTGGTCATCCACCATGCTTACTCTCTCATGGAGTCATGTACCAATAACGTTACTGAGTATAACTCTCTCATTATTGGACTCCAGCTCGCTAAACAGTCGGGGATTGACTACATCGAGGCCTATGGCAACTCGAAACTGATTATCAACTAGGTTCGAGGATAATACGAGGTCCGACATAAAGATCTGGTTCCTTACCACCAGGCAGCAATCGATGTCATTTCCACCTTCATAGGGCTTTTTATAGAACATGTACCTAGATTGCAAAACTTAGAGGCCGACGATCTTGCTGGCCTCGCCGCTTCTTTGGCAGCCCCTGTCGTAACCTAATATACCGTCACGGTGATGGGACGAGAGCTGGTTTGCCCAGAGAATAATCTATATATGTGTTTGAGTTACTCAGTATAAATAGACACTAATGTTGACATTCGGGACTAGCGATTCACGTTCATAGACTACGCAGCCTACGGAGTCCTGCCCGGAGACCGGAAGGAAGCGACTTCTATCAAAAGACGCTTGCTCCAATTCTTCTATGACACAGCTACCAAAATGTTGTATCATCGTTCATATGACGGACTCCTCTTGCGGTGCCTATCTAAGACCGAAGTGCAAGAAGCACTCTGAGAGGCACACGATAGTACCTGCGGGGCTCACCAGCCTGGTCCTAAGTTACAGGACTGACTACGTCGCATGGGCTACTACTGGCCCATTATAATGGCAGATGCTGTTGATTATGCAAAGAAGTGTAGTCTATGTCAGTTGTATGCTGACTTCATCCACCAACCTTCGTAGTTCCTACATCCTACGGCGGTCGCCTGGCCATTTGAACCATGGGGCCATTTGAAGCATGGGGAATGGACATCATTCGGCCGATCAGCCCACCATCCTCCAAAGGACACCGATTCATCCTCGCCATCATCGACTACTTTTCCAAGTGGACAGAAGCAGTATCGCTGGCGGAGGTGAAAACCTCGAACATGATTAACTTTGTTAAGCAGCACGTCATATACCGCTTCAGAATTCCCAGAAGGATTATCCATGACAATGGCCCTCAGTTTGTGAGCCACACATTCCATCTATTCTGTGATAAGAATCGAATACAAAATATAGCGTCAATGGCTTACAATATTGCAACAAATGGACTAGTCGAAGCATTCAACAACATTATTGTCAAGCTGCTCAAGAAAGTCGTTTCTTCTAATAAGCGCGACTGGAATGAGAAGCTTGGTGAATGTTTGTGGGCTTACCGTATAACCGTTCGAACACCCACGGGCAACACACCATTCTCTCTTGTTTATGGTAGCGAGGCGGTGCTTTCTTTGGAGATCCAAATCCCATCTTTACGGGTAGCTATCACCAATCAGCTGACTAACGAAGACAATCAACGCCAGCGACTACAGGAGTTGGAAGCGTTGTACGAGAAGCGTCCGCTAGCTCAACAACGGATGGAGCTCTATCAAGCTTAGATTTTTGGCACCTTCAACAAAAAGGTTCGAAAAAGAATATTCCAGGTGGGCGACCTCATCTTCTTAGTTCGAAAACCGATGGTGATGACTCACAAGACGGCTGAAAAGTTTGAACCTAAGTAGGAAGGACCTTTTGTCATAGAGACGGTCTACTCCAATGGTGCTTACCGACTGGCCAAGCCTAACGATGATTTGCTAATAATGCCGATCAATGGCAAATTCCTGAAGAAATACTATGTCTGAGGTCTAAGCCGACATATATTTCCATATCCCCCATGGGTGCTCATGAGTTCGATTAACAAGTTCATCTCTTTCATAATTCTCTAATAGAAAAGCATTTCATGTCTAGATTACCTTTGAGTTGTTATTCTACACCCAGTGAAGATCGTGCCTACCATGTCAATATTATCTCTGAGTAGACATTTCTTCCATGACAAACCCCCTTGATTGTCATAATTATCTATAGAACCTTTAACGTCCATATTACCTCTGAGTCATTCTATACATCCGTAGAGTCTATCCTTGCCATGTCCATATAACCTCTGATTAAAAAAAATTCTACCACCAAAAATTTTGTGTTTACCAAGTCCATATTACCTCTGAGTAGACACCCTATCCCCAGTGGAGTTACCTCCATCCCTTCATGTCATACTACCTTTGAGAGAATTCTCATTATTGTATAAGAATGTTCACAGCAAATAGACAAGCAAAGAAGCGAAACTAAAATATTCATTCATGAAATAGGAAGTTTTGGTTCTTTTTCTGTCACAAAAGGGTCTCTCGAAAAGAGACAGACAAAAAGGCAAAAAAAAAGTCATCAGCATTGTGATGACCGATGCAGGAGTTCTTCCAGTCGACTCCTCAAAAGTCCAACTTGGGGCCCAACTAATTCTTTGGCTCGATGCTCTGCCTCCTGACCTCGAGCGGCCTCATCCTCAAGCTGGGACAAGTTCTAGCGTACAAGGTCCAACTCTGCTTGGTGAATGCCAACACTTTCCCTCTCCCGATCCAGTATCTCAGATCGTTGGCGAAGGAACTCATGCTGGTCCCTTGACTTAGCCAACTCACTCTTGGTAAGGGCCGACGTCTCTTCTAGCTGCAGAATCTACTCCCGAAGGGTCTCACGTTGTTCCTCTAAGGCTGTACGACGGCAGACTTGAACCTCTTCGGCATCGGTCACTTCTTCAATCTCGATTTCAACCTCGGTAATCCTATCAATCAGAGCCTTACGTGTCCGCTTGTACCAAAAAAATTCATAAGCTAGCTTTTCTAATTCTGCAGCAGCCAAGGATGAAAGACCATGCTAAAGATTTTGAAGCTCCAAGACGGTAGCTTCTAATTCTGCCAGGAGAGCCTCTATCGCGTCCGCCTTCGCCTCATACCCTGGATAGTCGCACAATGCCACCAGTTGGGCCATTTCAGCAGAATGAGCCCGTTTAAGCGATTGGTTGTCCTACAAGATACCCTCTACGCGGCACGTCAAGGCGTAACGAACAGTGCCCAGAATAAGATCGGCATAATACGCACTATCGGCCAAACCCATTAGGGCCAGCGGAGATGTCGCGATAGAAGGTCCTGGAGCAACAGCGACAGCCAATACGCATCTAGGTATTGCAGCTGGTGCAGGTGGTGCCTTGACTGGAACAGAGGTTATCGGCGTTGCAGGGATGGTATGAGCCAACGCTGTCTGAGGCATAGCCAGCTCTTCAACAGGTCCCTCGTCGGTTCTTCCATGACTGAAGCTGTGTGAACTGGCGCTTGAACAATCTCAGTGACCAACTTCTCGACGGTTGCTATGACCGACTCCTCAGTGGTTTCCTCAACCAGTACTTTAGCAGCAGGCTTATCAGTGGTCTTCTCGACCAAGTCTGTAGCAGCTAGCTCGATGGCAGCCTCTTCGAACAGTTCTGCAGTGACTATGTTGGAGGGCTCTTCAATATCAGGTTCCTCAGTGTTCTTTTTGATCGATTCTTCCACAATCTCCTTAGCCGGGCCCCTAATGATTTCGTCGACTGGCTCATCAGTAGCACCATCGACCGCCACTTCAGTATCTACCTCCGTTGGAATCTCAGTAGTCGGTACGTCAGCAGCCGCATCAACTTGTTCGGCATTAGTCTCTTCGGTCATTACTTCAAGGACCATATTAGACAACTCCTAAATCGCCTCCTCGATAGCTTTCAGAATGACATCATCGACCAACAGTTCGATAGTCATTTTTTGTAAATCCCCATATTTTTATGGAATTATTTTTTTTATAGTTTTTATTTTTATATTTTAAAATAATTATATTTTCTTTATGAATATAGTCTTAGTCATGGATTAGTTTTATGTGTAGGATGACTCGAGAGCATGGCACGGCTAGTGCGCCCGTGTGCCATAACTAGCCTATTAGCCATATAACTTGCTAAATTAATTTATTTTGATTTTAAATTGTTTAAATCATTAAATCGAATATTGGGTATCTATTTTATGGTTTACTATTTATTGATTTATTTAGTTATTTATTTAATGACTTTTTAAAAGATTTGAATTAATTATTATCTGTAATAATAGTTGTAATGTGCTCACCCAAATACCCTCATCACTTTGTTGTTGTTTTATAATAATAAGTATTATTTTTAACATATTATTGTTATTATTATTTTTATTATGATTGTTATTAATAATATTATTTTTGGTTATTTATTTATTCCTCAAAAAATCATTATTTGATATATTTATATATAAATTTACAAAGGTAGGATATTTTATAAAGTTTAGAAATTAAAGAAATATTTTTATATTTTTTTAGAATTCCTGGAAAAAAATTTATGAGATTAAATGACATATATATATATATATATATATATATATATAAGCAGTAAAAAAGAAAGTAATTCGTGAACAGTAGCACTGTTCACCACTCCCAAACTTCCTTCCCGAACCCAGCGGCTAAACCTGACTATTTGGGTTCTGCCATGTAAAACTTTTTCACTCGAATTTCTTCAACGCCCTTCAAATCCAAGCAAATATTCTCCTAAATAAACCCTACGGATTCTCTACAAGATCAAACCAAATCCAAACTGAATTCTAATCCCAATCGATCAAAAACACCTGCGCTCATACACATATTACGCTCGACTGCCGCACAAACTTCTCTCTCCCAATCCTTCGATATACCTTGCCAACCCAAACCCTCGATGCCAAAGCAACCCTGGCATCTTTGCGCGTGACCCTAACCGTCTGCACCACCGGAGGAGCGCCGGAGGCCGCCAGCGCCTCCCTGTGGCCGACAATAAATAGGGGATACCCTATTTTGGAGCACTCCAGGTACCCCTGTTCACGATGATATTTCTCCTTCCATATTTAGTCATTTTAGATTCTGTAAGTTCCTATTGGAAGTAGGCTTGACCGCCTTGAAATCCCAGTAGCTAGGTCTATATATTAGACAAGCAACCTCCCCAAGTAATCGACACCATGACGACGAAAACTTGTCCCAAAACAGGTTCGAAAATAACACATAGTAACAGTATTTGAAAGTCGATAATTACCAACCTGTGAACAGTTTAAAAAATGATTTGAACAGCCTTGTAGCCGACTAGTAGGACTCTAGAACCTTTCTTTTATTTTCTATTTTCATGTACTGTGTGTTGTGTAAACAGTTATCAAAGATTTAGAAAAACATGTTCTTAAAACTACCTATTTTTTATAATATAACACCGATACGGCGTGCGCCCCGACGAACTAGATGATGTGGTCGTGAACCAAAAGTATCGAAAGGTGCGTTTCAACTTCGCGGACTTGTGGGATTCAACGGAACTCGATTCCGTTGTGTGTGCACGACGAAATTGAGTTGTATCCATCGAGATACCATGTATCGGCCACTTTACAAACTAGACCATAACTTTGTGCACGTTCGTCGTATCGAAACAAAACTTGTGCCAACAGGACCTATCATTTTTCTGGTCCTATATGCCAAGTTTGGTCCGGTTCTGAGAAGGTCGACCGGAATGCCTATTTGGCGGGCCCGCGACCCGATTCAACCGGCAAAATTGTGCACGGCCCACCGGAATCTGACTTTGGACATACGGTTGGGTTCATCTTGTCAAACCAGACCCGTAAACATGTAGTTTGACGACTTAGAGACCGTAGGTACTGGCACGTCTATGGTGCCAAACGGATCCAACGACGGATATCGTTTTGACCCAAAATTACGATTTTGCCCCTGTGTCCATAATTGGACTTATGGGTAGTCCATCCTAGATATTTTTCTTATTCTGTAAACGTTCATGGTATTTATTTTAGCATCCGAGGATGTTTGTAAGATTTGACTTTTTATGCTTCACTAATCTGTCGATTCGAGCTGTTGGACGTCGCCTTTTCTGCACATAACCTTGGCAAGATACCTTGCCATTTGCTGTCTATTTACTTTAGCTCATATTTCATGTATTTATTTATTAATTCTTTTTTGTAAATTAAACTGTGCTACATTGTCATAATTAGATACATTATACTGTGTAGTTCTATTTCCCGTTATTTACTATTTTTATACACATTAAACTTAGATTAAAGGGACTACCCTTTGTTTGTGTTACGTTCATAGGCCTTGACACATTTGTACCACGAAGTCAGGAGTCGTATGTAGGACTCAGACATACGTAGCTGGCTGGCCACCGGAACGTATAAACCGTACGATAGGGTTAACCGCTAATAGTATTGCATGATAGTTTGACTTAGCGGTTATAGAGGTTATGTGTTGTTAAGGCAACACTTAGGCATTGGGTGGGGAGGACATATCCTTAGCATATGGGCTACTATGCGTATTTCTCTTGTGACCGTACGCTCCGCCGGAGATGCGGGTTGACGACCCTTTATTTTATTGCTGGCCACTGACGTTCGAGGAATGATTATGCTTGAGGACCCTGGTACCCCAAGGGGGAACCATGTCGATCCCATTTTAGCCAGAGAGCCCATGCGTTAGAGGGATGTTCTTAAACTGCATTCACTTAGAATGGTTAGGCTACCTTATCCGTTAGGTATAAGCACTTTTGGTTTGGGTACTTATATCTAATCGTGGCTTAGAACGGTAACTTGTCGTGGACTAGTTTACCATATCTTGTCCTTGTTTGGTTGTAGGTGTGACTTACTACTTCGATAAGAATGTACTAAACCATGTTGTGGTGATCCGAATACAATATTGGTTCATAGCATGGAAAGATACTTCATCGTGGATTAGGGCGCCATCTCTTGTCCATGTTTGGTTGGGGGAATGATACGCTAATTCGAGGGTGAAGTATTGGACCATGTTATGATCTGATTTGACTTATTATTATTGAACAGTTATATTCAGTATTTTGGCATATTCTTCATGTATCTTGTTACGTCCCTCTGAGGACCTGGTGATCTTTTCAGGTGTGTATTCATGTCATCCCGCAGGTATTCTAGCCAAGGTCGTGATTATCTCCTTTCTATCAAGATGACATGCTCTTGGATCATCCTTCGCTTCGCTCGACAAACTGTATCATTTGTATTTATTCCTTTTCATTTAAATGGTTGGTAGTGGATGTGTCTCTGCCCAATATATACAAAGACAATTCATAGTTGATTATATGATATCTTTTATTCTTTCATTTGTGGATGATAATAGTTAGCTACGGTTTTACTGCATTTATAGCTTACGTATATTTATTATACGGTTGGAATGTCTACGTTCCTAGTCCTACGTATTTTGGGACTGGGGCGTTAAATTTTTACCAGCCCTTCAACAGCTCGACAGGCCAATGCTTCGATAGCCTTCGTTGTCAACCCTTCCAGGGAATCTTCGACCAACCGTTGGGACAAATCCCTGGGGTTTACCAAGGGCAGCTCCTCGGCCGAGTGATCTTCCTCGTTCCTCGATGCGTCGGGATTATCTTCAACCCTTTCCTCGTCATGGGTATAGACTCTGGAATCCCACCCTCGGCTACCGCTAGACCGACCCCGGGTATTTCTACGGGCTCGTCCATAGTCGGCCCTATGAAAGTTTTCCGCTGAGGTGAAACCAGTTGCTATGAAAAGCCCCGAGTCTCATACTCAAAAGGAGGGGGAGGAGAGACGTCCTCTGAATTAATAGTTTTATTAGCTATAGTCTCCCCCTCGGTCCTTGTGACTCGAGACACCTCTTGGTAGGTTCCTCAAAAAGTTCCCTGAGTATTTCTGACCATGTGAACCTCATCTTTTTCTTTGCCTACACAAATAAAGCAGTAATAAGAAGAAAAGTACGAAATCAAAGCCGGAAGAGAAAATACTAAGGTATACCTGTAAATGAGGTTCAATAGGCCGAGCGCTCTGTTCCAACAAAGGCTGTCGGGAGGGTCCGCACCACAAAGATACAACCTTTTTAGTTCCCTTAACAGGAGGAGGGCTCACCCCTAAAGGAACTCGATGCTTCAGCAGGTTACTCAAGGGTGCTTCCTCCTTCCTTCCTTTCCATGATGAACTAGAGCCTTCTGTCGATCTACTCCCCAACTACGCAATCCTTTGAAGGCGCTCTAAGGCCAATCGAGGAGTCTCAAACTTTGTCCCTTTAAGCAAGCTTCGCTCTCTATCATAGTCTGATGATGAATTGTTCGCAATGCAATAAAATTTCATGGCAGAATATAAGATGCGAGTCTCTTCATGCATCGAGGGGATCGTAAACTTCGTTCCAGTACATCCGACATTATAATAGCCCCATGCCCAAGTGCCATCCAATAGACTTTTTCACGACCCGTACCCTTATGAGGGGCACGAGCACGTGGGTACGTCCAGTCTACCCCGCAGTATCGGTGGTAGAACGCTGTATATAACGTCTGTAAATACTACGACTAACAATATAAAGGTACTTGTACAGTATATACTCTCCAAGAGGAGGTGACATAGCAATACAGTCTCAATCACAGAATAAAACTAAGGTAGATAGTACAGAAGGAAACATATGATAGATGAAAAGGAAATAGTCCAGTGTCCAACACAAGCCCAGATATATACAACATCACAGGGTCTCAAAATATAACATAGAAAGCTACAGTCTGATAATACTAGCTGGATCGCAGTCCAGGCAACCCAACTAATCTATACTACTCTAGGAGAATAAAGTCTAGTGGCTCTACTATAAGGCCACGGTCCTGGACTACTCCATCTAGCTCGAGCCTATAATAGGTCGAGCAGTCCGACTCAGAATCATCTATAATATATCAACGGTATCAGGTCAGAAAAATGAGCAAGTACAAGCATTAACAGCAGTTCCATGTGAATTGACAAATTCTATAAGAGACAGTATAATGAACTACAAGACAAAGATATATGAAGACTTAGAAACTGTTCGGAAGCTGAGTTACAACCCTTAAACCAAACAAGGACCGGGGTTGTAACTCTTCTCCCGAGCAGAACTTAGTCTCCAATCAAGGTACAATATAAAGACATGTAGAACATGTGAGTAATCTGAATATCATAGTATGGTGAGAAGGTACTGAATATAGAACAGAACAGGATATATGATAAGATAAGTAAATATAAAATCTGTCTCGAATATTATAGCATAATGTGATCGGTATGGGTCAAGATCAGGCTTCCAGCCGACCGGCTACAAGCACGTGGACTCGGCCCGACCGGGATGGCAAGCTATGGAGCAAGTAGTAACACAGGTCAGGCTATACCCATCGTGAGGTGATGGTATAGCTATGATACAAGTAGTAACTCAAGGTGGGCATTGATCACACTATCTATAAAATTCTCCATTCCTCGAATAGTATACGGATCCGGACATAGCACGTCATGACGCGGGATTCCCTAAGAGGGGAGCAAGTCCTCTTCAGGAATCAGTGTCAATACAAGTACAAGAATCAAGGCCAAGCAAGTACCAGTATCCCAAGAAATCTAGGAATGATATCTCATGACAGGAATCTGACAATACTAGTCCGTGAACTATCGTAACTGAGAATCAAGTAAGACACTACGACTGAATTGGATATAGCAGATATCAAGACAATAAAAACTATCAGTAAATGTACTCGCCTGCTGTCCTGAGCTGTAGGGTATATCAATGCCAGAGTGGAAATCAGAAACCTAAGGATGAGATATTTGGGTTAATTAGTTGTACCCCCCTATGGTTTGTACATATTTTGGTAACTGTCCCCGTTGTTTCAAAAATAAAGAACACCCCCCTGGCTGCTTAATTTTTCACTCATTTTCTTCTATGCACCAGGAGGGTACAACTAATTAACTTTATAAACCAGGAGGGTGTTCTTTATTTTTAAAACAACAGGGATAGTTACCAAAATACGTACAAACCATAGGGGGGTACAACTAATTAACCCGAGATATTTCATGTTAATTCAGGTTTAACAAAGTTAAGAATGATTTAAAATGAATGCTATGAAATCTAGGTCAAACTAGGTCTCACTGAGTCACACTAAGTCCTGTCAAGTCAATCTTGGTCAAATCAAGTTATATCAAGTCAATCTAAGTCAGACTAAGTCAACCCTTGGTCATACCAATCATTGCAAGTCAAAACAAGTTGAAGTAAGTCAAACAGGGTCAAGAGTTGGCCTACAGTTGACTTTTAGTCAACTGGTCAACCCTGGTCAACTCTGGTCAACTCTGGTCAACTCTAGGTCAACCCTAGGTCAAACTGGTCAAATGTTGACCAACAGTTGACTTTTGGTCAACCGGTCAACTCTAGTTTGGATTTGGTCAAATTTAGACAAAGTGTTGACTCATCGTTGACTTTTGGGTAAAAAGTCAACTCTGGGTCAACCGAGCCAAAATTGGTTCAAAAATGACATTTGTAGAGTGTACCTAACAAGTCACCTAAGTTTCAAGTCAATCCGAATACCCGAACCCCGTATCTTGAAATTTCCGATTACCCTTTATACATTACCCTTAACCCACTCTAACATTGACGCCAAGTGGCTTTTCCTTAGGAATTCCACTCCCGGCTTCCTAGGGTAGTAGGGTACTAGCCTATACAACCATTACCTACCAAGTTCTCTAGGTAGAGTGGACATCCAGTCCATCTTACGGTCCATATTGGTCGTTTACCCGTTATTTCGAGTATCTCAAGATACTCAATGGTATCGTGCGATACCATCTTCCTAATCCCACACGAAGCCCCGACTTCAACCTAGGAGCCTACCTGCAAACTCTATTTCATACTAACTAAGTTCCCTCCAAGTTTGGGCGCGTTCCGACGCTCCTAACTCAAAATCACCCTCTCACCAAATTCTAACTCAACCACTCAATCTCACTCTCAAACACTCATTTCCCACACTCACTTAGGACTAATTTTAGGGGCTAGTTAGGGGGTATATATAGGAGTATATATAGCTATATATAGGGGTATATATATGTATATATAGGTATACATATGGGTATATATGGGGGTTGATTTGGGGGCTAAAGGGGGGGTGGAACAACAGCTATTGCTGCTGTTATTGTTGCTGTTACTGCTGCTACTGCTGCTGCAAATGCAGCTGCTGCTGCTGCTGTATTGGGGGGGGGGGGCAGCAGCCCCTTGCCCCCCCCCTAGCTGCTGCTGCTTGCTCTCCCTTTCTCCTCTCTTCTCACCCTCTCATTCCCTCTAATTCTCCTCTCTAAATCCTCCTCTAAACTCCTCTAAACTCCTCTATTCTTCTCTAAATCTCTCTCTAAAACTCTCATATATATATATATATCTTACACACATTCATATCTACAAATATATATTGATACACACACTCACACATACATATCTACATACACATATATAGATACACACACTCCCACACATGGACACACATATATATATATATATATATATATATATATATATATATATAGACACTCACACACACACACACACACACACACACACACATATATATATATATATATATATATATATATATATATATATATATATATATATATATATATATGAACACACACACAATATATATATATATATAGACACTCTCACACACACACATATATATATACATATGAACACACACACATATATATATGGACACACTCACACACATTAAATATGAATATTACACCACATATAACACTAATACAAATGAAGTTAAGGTGCCTAACCCACTTAGATGAAATCTAATTATTCTAGAAGTGTCCAAATTTGGGGAAAAACTTAAGGACACAATCACAAACCCAAACTTCTCCTAGGACACTCCAAACGGACTCAAACTTGACACGAAGAGGGACACAAACACGGGGATGAATCCTACGGAGTTCAAACTATTTATTATGATGAAAAGAATGAATTAGAGAATAGGTTGTACCTATCGGGAGATGGATTCCCGAAGAAAAATTCCTCCGACACGGCTTCGACACAAAGAATTGTTTAGGACACACCCACTTCACTTCTTGCTCCCAAAAGCTTGGAGAATCACTACTTGGGATAGAGGAAGAGATCGATGGAAGAAAAACGGGAAGAAAAGCTTTACATGGAGATGAAATCCAAGGATTTCTCTTCTTTCTTTTGGAAGGAAACTTGGAGAAGAAGAAGAAGAAGAAATTTTGAAGTGAAGAAGGAGGAAAGAGGGAGGGGTGGCCGGCCCTATTGGAAAGGGTTTGGGGCAACTTGCAATTTACAAGTTTGCCCCTCCCTTTACTTCCTAGCTAAGTTATCATCCTAATTTGGTTTGGGGGTTAGTTTAGACCAAATAAAAATAATACTTAAGCCTAAACACTCATGTGGGATTAGTCCAAACTCCTAAACCTAAATGTTAAGTTTGGTGGGCCATGGCTAATTAATGTGTTAAACACAACTCAAGTCAAAATTCCCCGGAGTCCCGAATTAAGTCGGAATACGATAAAATTCGAACCCGACTCCTATAATCATTAAATATTAATATTCATGAAATAAAATTCCCCAAAATATTCTAAAATGGAAAATTACCATTTTACCCCTATCTTGGAAAAGTGAGGGTGACAAGCCTATCCACCTTAAAAAAAATTCGTCCTCGAAATTGAAGACAACAAACACAGGAAATTACAAACAGAAAAACAAAAGAATAGATTTATACCACAGGGTGCGAAAAGATAAGGAAAACGCTCCCGCATGTCGTCCTCTCTCTCCCAGGTAGACTCACCTGGAGAGTGATGTCTCTATGCAACCCAAACCAAGGGTATTACATGGTTCCGGAGCACCTTCTCCCTGCGATCCAGAATCTCCACCGGCTGTTCTGGATAGCTGAGAGTAGGTCCCACCTGTATCGCTGAATGGTCCAATACATGGCTAGGATCTGCCACGTACCGCCTCAGCTGAGATACATGAAACACGTTGTGCACTCCCTCGAGCCTAGTCGGCAAGTCCAGTCGGTAAGCTGCTGCACCGATCCTCTCTATGATGGTGAAAGGTCCGATGTAGCGCGGACTGAGCTTTCCACCGCCGCAAAGCGAATCATGCCACGTGTCGGGGATATCCTCAGAAACACCTTGTCACCAACCTAGACATAAGACAAAACTCAGCACATAACTAACAAACAATCACAAACAACACGATAGGAAACTGAAACTAACCTCGAACTCTAACGGTCTTCGGTAACTATCAGCCCAATGTCGCTGCCTATCCTGAGCCACCCGAAGTCTGTCTTTAATCAATCTGACCTTCTCGGCCGCATCCACAACCATCTCCGGCCCAAGAAGTGCCATCTCGCCGACATCGTCCCAAGAAAAAGGAGTACGGCATCTCCGTCCATATAGAGCCTCAAATGGTCTATACTGGCCTGGTAGCTGTTGTTGTAAGCAAACTCTAACAAGTGAAGATGGTCCTCCCAGGAACCCCCGAGATTGAGAACACACGTGCGAAGCATATCTTCCAAGGTCTGGATAGTCCTCTCCGACTGCCCGTCTGTCTGAGGAGGATAAGCGGTACTAAACTTGAGCGAGGTACCCAAGCTAGCTTGCAAACTCCTCCAGAAGTGGGAAGTGAATCGGCTATCCCGGTCTGAAACTATGCTCACCGGAACTCCGTGCAATCTCACGATCTGACGAACATACAACTCTGCCAGCCTCTCCGTAGACAAATCCACTTTAAAAGGCAAAAAGTGGGCCGATTTGGTCAATCTATCAATGATGAGCCAAACCACGTCTTTCCCTCCTGGCGATCGTGAAAGTCCAGATACAAAGTCCATGGTGATGTGCTCCCACTTCCACTCGGGAATGGGTAGCGGCTGAAGTAATCCACCTGGTCTCTGTCTTTCGGCCTTCACCTGCTGACACACAAGGCAACGAGATACAAACTGAGCTACCTCGCGCTTCATGCCATACCACCATACGTGCTCTCTCAGGTCCCTATACATCTTGTTGGCTCCAGGATGCATAGAATACTGAAAGCGATGCGCCTCCTGAAGAACCTCCTTCCGAAGCTCTCCACGCGGAACGCACAGCCTAGTACCGTACCGCAACGACCCATCTTCGGCTACAGAGAGATCGTCGAGCAACCCCGTCCGTATCTGCTCCCTGATGCTCCTCAGGGCAACGTCATCATACTGCGCTGACCTGACTCTATCCATCAGCTTAGACTAAATCTGCAAACCCCACATCTGGATCTCTACTCCCGGAATGATGACCTCGATACCCAAACTATCCAGGTCGGCCAACAGATGACGATCTGTCGTCAAGAACATAGCTACTGGATACCTGCTCAAGGCATCTGTAACTACGTTGGCCTTCCCCGGATGGTACTGCAGTGATATATCGAAGTCCTTTATCAGCTCTAACCACCACCTCTATCGCATGTTCAGCTCCTTCTGAGTGAACACGTACTTCAAGCTCTTGTGATCTGTGAAGATCTCACCTCGCTTTCCGTACAGGTAATGCTTCCATAACTTTAAAGCAAAAATAACCGCGGACAACTCCAGATCATGAGTAGAATAGTTCTTCTTATGAGGACATAACTGCCTGGATGCATAGGCAATCACCTTCCCGTGCTGCTGAAGAACACAACCCAAGCCCTTCCCTGAAGCATCGCTGTAGATCGAGAACCTACCTGACCCAGATGGCAAAGTCAAGATTGGAGCTAAAGTCAACCTCATCTTCAGCTCATCGAATGCAGCCTGACACTCAACAGTCCAAACGAACTCTACGTCCTTCCTGGTGAGTCTAGTCATCGGCACTGCAATCCGCGAGAAGTCCTGGACGAACTTTCGGTAATAGTCAGCCAAACCCAGAAAGCTCCGAACCTCGGCAACTGAACTGGGCATAGACCAAGACTCGACTGCCGAAATCTTCCGCTGGTCCACTGAGATCCTATGCTCGATCACAACATGACCTAAGAACTCGACCTGGTCCAAGAAGAACTCACACTTCGAAAGCTTTCCGTAGAGTTGCTCCCTCCTCAGAGTCTCTAACACAACTCTCAAGTACTCCTCATGCTCCTCCTGCGTCTTCGAATAGATCAAGATATCGTCTATGAAGACCACCACGAACTTGTCAAGGTACTGATGGAATATCTTGTTCATCAAGTTCATGAACACCACGGGAGCATTGGTCAACCCAAATGGCATCACTATAAACTCGTACTGGCCGTACCGAGTCCGAAATGCCGTCTTGGGAATGTCATCCCACCTCACCTTTAGCTGGTGATACCCAGACCTCAAGTCTATCTTCGAAAATACCTTTGCCCCACTCAGCTGATCAAACAAGTCGTCGATCCTTGGCAAAGGGTATCTATTCTTGATAGTGAGGTTGTTGAGAGCCCGGTAATCAATGCACATGCGGGACGTACCATCCTTCTTCGGCACAAATAGGACTGGCACTCCCCAGGACGAAGAACTGGATCTGATAAACCCCGTGTCCTGCAGCTCGTCGACTTGCTTCTTCAGCTCTATCAACTCGCTGTTGTTAACCCTATAGACATGCTGTGAAATAGGCTCGGCACCCGGTACCAAGTCTATAGAGAACTCAATATCCCTGTCTGGCGGCATCCCCGGCAACTCCTCGGGAAAGTCATCCGAGAACTCAGCTATCAATGGATGTGGCAAATCCTGCCCCGCCAACAAAGCTCCACAGAATCCAGCCTCCAGCTCTGCTGCTCCTCGAGCAAACTCGATCTCTGGCTCTTCCGGTGGCCTAAAAAGAACTCTGCCTCCTCTACAATCAATACTAGCATGGTGCATGCTCAACCAATCCATACCGAGTACCATATCGTACCTCGGTAGGGGCATTACGAGCAGACACGCACTCAAATCCCAGCCTCTCAGGGTAACTCTCCACCCCTTACAAATATTATTAACCAGGATAATGCCTCCCCTGGTCATAATCTTGCAAGTCCTACCCATATATTCATCAATAATATTGTGTCTCAGAGCAAAAGAAACAGACACAAAACTATGAGTGGCACCAGAATCAAACAAGGCGAAAGCAGAGAAAGAATCAAGGAGAATATGACCTGCTACAACATCTCCCACTGGCTCGACCTCCTCTACTGCTAGTGCAAAGGCTCTATCCTGGGGTGCCCTCTAATGCTGTACGAACTTCTGCTGCTGTGTCTGGTGTGGCTGACCCCTCGGCTGAACTGGCGGTCCCGTCAGTGCCCTGTCCTGGACTTCCTTGGCTGCTCGAACAGGGCAGCCCTTCAGCTGGTGGTCGGTCCCTCTGTAAAATAGACAAGCGCCTAACCTCCTCCTGCATACGTCTCTGTTGTGCCCCATCTTTCTGCAGAAAGCACACTGCTGGGTCTGCCTCTGGCCGGGACCCTGATGCTGTGGGGCACGTACTGGTGCCTGATGTTGCTGCTGAAATAGCCTCTGCTGATGCTGAATATGGGGGCGCTTGGCCTGTCCCGTATTGGGACTCGCCCCTATGGTATCACCGCTCCTCTTCGGCTTGAGATCGAAGTCCTCCTCTGCAATCTGCGCGTCCATCAATATCTGATTGAACGTCGCATCACGGCGACCCAAGGTGCGGGTGCGCACTGCATGAATAAGTCCCCTACGAAACTTACGAGCCTTCTGCCCCTCATCCTGGATCATATCGGGAGCAAACCTGCTAAGACGGAAGAACTCTGCTGCATACTCGTCCACCGACGAGTTCCCCTGCACTAGACCCACGAACTGGCCCTCCAATGCTGTAAGAGCCACATCCGGGAAGAACTTCTCCTTGAAGAGCCTTCGGAAGTTCTTCCATGTTAACCCTCTCACCGATGCACGAGGATCCGTGCGGTACTATGTCAGCGCGATGTCGAAGAATCGGCTGGCTGTGGCTGAAACCCAAAGTCCTCTAGGAAGCTCTGCTAGCTCCATACTCCGCTGCACGTCCTCTAGCCAGTCGTCTGCATAAATGATGCCCTCCGTGCCCGTAAAGTCCCTGGAGCTCATCTTCCTAAAGTCTAATACTGTCCCTGGCCTGGACTGCTGCTGGTACGACTGCTGGCCAGTAGGGCATTGTACCGTACCCGATGCTACTCTCTCTACGGCTGCCAGTACAAGCTGATGCGAGTTCTCCATGCTCTGCCTCAGTATCTCAATCTGACGGTGTGACGCCTCCGTCTGGCGCTACGATGCCTCTGCCTAGGTCCACTGTGTCTCCATCATCTGTTGAAGGAGAAGGAACATGTGGTGTGTATCCGTCGGTATCGGAGGTGGTAGCGACAGTATCTCTGGAACAATGGCCGAAACCCTCTGGGGTGGAGGTGGTAGACCTCCCTGTACAACTGCCAGGGCCTCCGGGATAGTAGAATCACTGGGGGCAGTCTCGTGAACCTCCTCCTCAGCCTGGTCAGATCTCTCGGGCAAGCTACTCGATCCAGTGGCATGCTGGTGGGTCTTCGTCATCCTGGAGACGAATTGAAGCAAGGAGATCAATATGGCACATGAGAAGATATTATCAAAGAAGGACAGTTAATTTAATACAAGGGAAGTAATTATGATAATCAAAAGATCGAAAATTTTCCTAGGTGTGATTGAGAAACTCCTATCATATCCTAGGTCCTACATCCTAATTGCAGGCTCGTAATTAGTACTCTACGTCGAGTACCATTACGAGATCGCACTAATTGCGACACTGACCTGCATAGGCCACCACAAAAAAGTGTCACGACCCACACCCTTATGAGGGGTACGAGCACGTAGGTACGTCCAGCCTACGCCGCAATATCGGCGGTAGAACGCTGTATATAACGTCTGTAAATACTACGACTAATAATATAAAGGTACCTGTACAGTATATACTCTCCGAGTGGAGGTGACATAGCAATACAGTCTCAATCACAGAATAAAACTAAGGTAGATAGCACAGAAGGAAACATATGATAGATGAAAAGAAAATAGTCCAGTGTCCAACACAAGCCCAGATATATACAACATCACAGGGTCTCAAAATATAACATAGAAAGCTACAGTCTGATAATACTAGCTAGATCGCAATCCAGGCAACCCAACTAATCAACACTACTCTGGGAGAATAAAGTCTAGTGGCTCTACTATAAGGCCACGGTCCTGGACTACTCCATCTAGCTCGAGCCCATAATAGGTCGAGCAGTCTGACTCAGAATCATCTGTAATATATCAACGGTATCCTGTCAGGAAAATGAGCAAGTACAAGCACTAACAGCAGTTCCATGTGAATTGACAAATTCTATAAGAGACAGTATAATGAACTACAAGACAAAGATATATGAAGACTTGGGAACCGTTCGAAAGCTGAGTTACAACCCTTAAACCAAATAAGAACCGAGGTTATAACTTTTCTCCCGAGCAGAACTTAGTCTCCAATCAAGGTACAATATAAAGGCATGTAGAACATGTAAGTAATCTGAATATCATAGCATGGTGAGAAGGTACTGAATGTAGAACAGAACAAGATATATGATAAGATAAGTAAATATAAAATGTGCTTCGAATATTATAGCATAATATGATCGGTATGGGTCAAGATCAGGCTTCCAGCCGACCGGCTACAAGCACGTGGACTCGGCCCGGCAGGGATGGCAAGCTATGGAGCAAGTAGTAGCACAGGTCAGGCTATACCCATCGTGAGGTGAGGGTATAGCTATGATATAAGTAGTAACTCAAGGTGGGCATTGATCACACTATCTATAAAATTCCCCATTCCCCGAATAGTATACGGATCCGGACATAGCACGTCATGACGCGGGATTCCCTAAGAGGGGAGCAAGTTCTCTTCAGGAATCAGCATCAATACAAGTACAAGAATCAAGGCCAAGTAAGTACCAATATCCCAAGAAATCTAGGAATGACATCTCATGACAGGAATCCGATAATACTAGTCCGTGAACTATCGTGACTGAGAATCAAGTAAGACACTACGACTGAATCGGATATAGCAGATATCAAGACAATAAAAACTATCAGTAAATGTACTCGCCTGCTGTCCTGAGCTGTAGGGTATATCAATGCTCAGAGTGGAAATCAGAAACCTAAGGATGAGATATTTCATGTTAATTTAGGTTTAACAAAGTTAAGAATGATTTAAAATAAATGATATGAAATCTAGGTCAAACTAGATCTCACTGAGTCACACTAAGTCCTGTCAAGTCAATCTAGGTCAAATCAAGTTATATCAAGTCAATCTAAGTCATACTAAGTCAACCCTAGGTCATACCAATCATCGCAGGTCAAAACAAGTTGAAGTAAGTCAAACTGGGTCAAGAGTTGGCCTACAGTTGACTTTTAGTCAACTGGTCAACCCTGATCAACTCTGGTCAACTCTAGGTCAACCCTAGGTCAAACTGGTCAAATGTTGACCAACAGTTGACTTTTGGTCAACCGGTCAACTCTAGTTTGGATTTGGTCAAATTTAGACAAAGTGTTGACTCATCGTTGACTTTTGGGTAAAATGTCAACTCTGGGTCAACCGAGCCAAAATTTGTTCAAAAATGACATTTGTAGGGTGTACCTAACAAGTCACCTAAGTTTCAAGTCAATCCGAATACCCGAACCCCGTATCTTGAAATTCCCGATTACCTTTTAAACATTACCCTTAACCCTCTCTAACATTGACGCCAAGTGGCTTTCCCTTAGGAACTCCACTCCCGGCTTCCTAGGGTAGTAGGGTACTAGCCTATACAACCATTACCTACCAAGTTCTCTAGGTAGAGTGGACATCCAGTCCATCTTACGGTCCATATTGGTCGTTTACCCGTTATCTCGAGTATCTCAAGATACTCAATGGTATCGTACGAAACCATCTTCCTAATCCCACACGAAGCCCCGACTTCAACCTAGGAGCCTACCCGCAAACTCTATTTCATACTAACTAAGTCCCCTCCAAGTTTGGGCGCGTTCCGACGCTCCTAACTCAAAATCACCCTCTCACCAAATTCTAACTCAACCACTCAATCTCACTCTCAAACACTCATTTCCCACACTCACTTAGGACTAATTTTAGGGGCTAGTTAGGGGGTATATATAGGCGTATATATAGCTATATATAGGGGTATATATATGTATATATATAGGTATACATATGGGTATATATGGGGGTTGATTTGGGGGCTAAAGGGGGGAGGAACAGCAGCTATTGCTGCAGTTATTGTTGCTGTTACTGCTGCTACTGCTGCTGCAAATGCAGCTGCTGCTACTGCTGTGTTGGGGAGGGGGCCAGCAGCCCCTTGTCCCCCCCTAGCTGCTGCTGCTTCCTCTCCCTTTCTCCTCTCTTCTCACCCTCTCTTTCCCTCTAATTCTCCTCTCTAAATCCTCCTCTAAACTCCTCTATTCTTCTCTAAATCTCTCTCTAAAACTCTCATATATATATATATATATATATATATATATATATATCTCACACACATTCATATCTACAAATATATATTGATACACACACTCACACATACATATCTACATACACATATATAGATACACACACTCCCACACATGGACACACACACACACACACACACACACACACACACACACAAACACACAGATATAAATATATATATATATATATATATATATATATATATATATATATATATATATATATATAGACACTCTCACACACACACACACACACACAGACATATATATATATATATATATATATATATATATATATATATATATATATATATATATATATATATATATATATATATATATATATATATGAACAAAAAAAAAAAAATATATATATATATATGAACAAACACAAAAATATATATATATATATATATATATATATATATATATATATATATATATATATATATATATATATATATGAACACACACACAATATATATATATATATATATATATATATATATATATATATATATATATATATATATAGACACTCTCACACACACACATATATATATATATATATATATATATATATATATGGACACACTCACACACATTAAATATGAATATTACACCACATATAACACTAATACAAATGAAGTTTAAGGTGCCTAACCCACTTAGATGAAATCTAATTATTCTAGAAGTGTCCAAATTTGGGAGAAAACTCAAGGATACAATCACAAACCCAAACTTCTCCTAGGACACTCCAAACGGACTCAAACTTGACACGAAGAGGGACACAAACACGGGGATCAATCCTACGGGGTTCAACCAATTTATTGCAATGAAAAGAATGAATTAGAGAATAGGTTGTACCTATCGGGAGATGGATTCTCGATGGAAAATTCCTCCGACACGGCTCCGACACAAAGAATTGTTTAGGACACACCCACTTCACTTCTTGCTCCCAAAAGCTTGGAGAATCACTACTTGGGATAGAGGAAGAGATCGATGGAAGAAAAACGGGAAGAAAAGCTTTACGTGGAGATAAAATCCAAGGATTTCTCTTCTTTCTTTTGGAAGGAAACTTGGAGAAGAAGAAGAAGAAGAAATTTTGAAGTGAAGAAGAAGGAAAGAGGGAGGGGTGGCCGGCCCATTGGAAAGGGTTTGGGGCAACTTGCAATTTACAAGTTTTCCCCTCCCTTTACTTCCTAGCTAAGTTATCATCCTAATTTGGTTTGGGGGTTAGTTTAGACCAAATAAAAATCATACTTAAGCCTAAACACTCATGTGGGATTAGTTCAAACTCCTAAACCTAAATGTTTAGTTTGGTGGGCCATGGCTAATTAATGTGTTAAACACAACTCAAGTAGAAATTCCCCGGAGTCCCGAATTAAGTCGGAATGCGATGAAATTCGAACCCGACTCCTATTATCATTAAATAATAATATTCATGAAATAAAATTCCCAAAAATATTCTAAAATAGAAAATTACCATTTTACCCCTTGTAAGCCCCTGATTTTCAAAAATTTTTAAACTAGTGTTAATTAATTATTAAATGTCATTATTGGTTTTAAAATAATTTAATATGATTTTAGGAATTTTCTAGAATTTTTTAAATGAATTTTTAATGAGTTTTAAATACAAAAAATATCATTTTGTAATTTTCTTAAATGTTTTAATAGCATTTTGTAATTTTCTGAATTGTTTTAATAGTGATTTGCAATTATTAGAATTGTTAGTATATCAATTTGTAATTTATTAGAATGTTTTAAATGCTTTTGCAATTATTCTAATTGTTTTAAAACCATCCTGCAATATTCCAAATGTTTGTGCAAATTTAAAATTGCACAGTGCTCAGCGGGGGAGCTTTATGCAAATTAAATATTGCATTCCCTAAGGCGGTGGTGTGTTTTTGTAAATCTATATTTTAGGGGGGGTTTTCTGCAAAACCACCACCCGACCGCCGACTTCGGCCGTCATCTTCCTCGGCGATTAACGCCTAAACCCTAACCCTAACCCTAATCGAAACCCTAATTCGACCGACCCCAAACCCTATAAATAGCCCCCCGACTCGACCCTAACCCTAGACTTCATCACAGCCGCCCTAGCCACCGCTCTGCACCCATCTTCCCCGACGAACGCCGTCGGAACCCTAGATCTAGGATTCCAGCCGCCCTAGGCCACGTCCCGACGAGCCACCACCACCAATCGACTCGCCGGAGCAAGGCGACTCAGCCCAAATTTTCTCCGACGACCCCGACGCCCCCAGCCGCCGATCGCCCCTTCGACAGCAGCTCGACGCCGGACACGTACGTGTCTCTTTGTGCTCGTGTTGACTCACGTCTCGTGTACACGGACACAGACTCGCCTGGACACGACGAACCTACTGGTAGGGTTGGACACGCGAGCTAGGACTCGTGCGTGTCGTGCTAAGCCTAAGACACAGCCTCCTGTGTCCCTAACTGTCAGGACACAGGACTGTGTTTTATTTTTTTTTATTATTTAATCACTTAGTACCTAAATAAAATTAACTAAAACCTAACTCTAACAAACTTAGCGGGCTGACCCCCTGGCCAGCCCGAAAGAGCCTAAACCCCCCCCCCCCCCCCGCGCGCTTCTCTGGCATGGGTTCGAGTCCCCCCCCCTGCTGCTGTCTTTCCTTTTCTTTTTCTTTTCTTTTTTCCTTTTTCTTTTTTCTATTATATATATATATCTATTTATATATATATGTATATACATATATATGTATTAATATATATACTATATTTAGGTATATATATTTGCTGTTTTTTTTATATATATGTATACTTCATTATTTTATGTATGTATATATATATATATGTATTATGTATACATATATATTTATGTATATATATTTCCTTATGTATATATATTATTATATACATACTATTATATGTATATGTATACATTAATTTTGTATATATATATATATTATATAGATAAGTATTTTCTTATATGTATGTATACATCCATATATTTGTATATATATATAATATATAGTTGAGCATTCTCCTATATATATAAATATCCCTATATTTATATATATATATTATTTCCTATACGTATTTTACTTAGCTTAGTATAAATTATTTATATAAAATAATGTTCATACTTTTGTAGTTACTATGTAAAACTTTACCTTATTAAAATAATAATATTTATTTTGACTATTACCAAATTGTATTTTTATCATATTTAAATTACTGCAACCATTTGGTGTCCAAGCCTAGCATGGGTATTTGGGCTCAAATGTGTTTTCACACATTCAAGACCTGTACAAGTCATATTGGACTTGATTCATGGCCTTGGGTCCTGTATTTGAACTTTGGTTCAAATTATATACATGGACAAAATACGCAGATAATTAATTATTATGTACAATGCTGTTTTTGATTTTCTAAAAATACTTAAAGTATTGCTAAAATTATGGAAAAATAGTTTTTAGATACTTTGTTAAGTTAGCTAATTTAGTATAATTTTTGTAGTATTTAAATTACTGTTTTGCCACTAGTTTGGCATATGAAACCAAAACTCACTTTCTGTATACTTAGGAAAACTGATTTTTATAAAATATTTGTACTGGTTAATAAATTCCAGAAAAATTATAATAAATTTCTATAGTTAGCAAGGATCGTTTTGGTACTTTGTTTTATGCAAAGCTAGGCTTTTTGTCTATCTCTAAAATTGTTGGAACACAATGATCTTTTGATTTATTTATTGGTTAATTACGACTTGTAGCTTTTTGTGTTATTTGGAGTTTTAGTCGTGTTAAACCCCATCCCTCACTAGTGTAAAAATCCTAGAAAGTTAGTTAACATAGTGTATCACCCCACATTGGTCTCCTATGCCAAGTCATTATTTTGGCTAGGTGCCCAGTCACAAGTCGTGTCGCACCAATTAGTGTCCTAGTGTTTTAGCTTAGTGTAAAAGCTAAGTTATTGCATTTATTTCTACAGTGACGAGTTACCAGACATCCATAGCACTTTTATTGCAGCTTGTTTTGCTAGAGGCAAGTACATCTACAAACTCATTTACTGCCTTTTAATGCTAGAACATGTATTAACCCTGTTAAAATACTGATCCTTGAGGTAGCAAGTCAACTCTTCACATGTTGTATTACTTTTAGTACCTGCCATGCTTATACTGCTCCCAGTATCTTTCACATGTTTTATACTGTTCTCGTATCACCCACATGTTAATAAAAACGGGTTAAGGGAAAACTGTTAGTAGTGTACGTGATCATGACCCCCTTCTCCGTATGTATTTACCGAGCACCGTTACATTCTATATGTATCTGTGTCGTATGTCTGGACCCGCGTTTGTGTATGGATATACACCGATGCCGTAAAGTGTACATATGTACACTTCAGAAATTGACATGTACCACAGTACATACTGATTACCTATTGACTGATCACTCACCTACTACAGTTTTAAACTTTAAAATGAATATGTATTGCCATGATGAAATGTATCTAAAACTGGATAAATCAAGATATGTCATGTTCCCTATGTTTCTATGATACTATGATCCCAATTGTACCATGAGGCCATGTTTCCAGTATTTCCAATTTTATAGACTTATCACACCATGTTTCTTATTGTACATCTCTTTCATTATATGTTCAGTACTTTAGTTGTAGAGGTTGTACTTGCTCCCGTCCTGATAGGATAACGTTGTAGGTATACTTACTGAGGAGGAGTTGCTCTGTGATTCGTATTATGGAGTCACTGCCGGGGACCCGGTTTTGCCATACGAGGATGTTCCTGCGGGGAGACTCGTCTAGTTTGCGTAGCTGCTTGGGATACTTAGTGTAGTCATGTATTAGACTATACCA
Source organism: Iris pallida (assembly GCA_029216955.1). Lineage (NCBI taxonomy): Eukaryota > Viridiplantae > Streptophyta > Magnoliopsida > Asparagales > Iridaceae > Iris > Iris pallida. The sequence goes on along the minus strand of JANAVB010013397.1, from coordinate 4,720,913 downwards.
TTTTGTAACTGGACATGTATCCAGTTTTACATTTCAGTTCACTTGTACTTGGATATTTCACTATATACGACGACTTTTGTGTTTGGAGCATTTATGATTCTTCTTCACTTATAGAACTGTTAGCACATTTAGTCTTGTCTTGTTATCTCTAGAACAGCTTACTGCGCTTTATCTTAAGCGTAGGCTGGACATGGCTCGGCCCGGCCCAACAATTTGGGTAACGGGTCGTGACATGTTTTTTTTGGCGGCCCATGCAGGTCCTGACTAAATTGTTTGGTTACGTTATTGTACCAAGCATGCCTGCAATTAGGAACTTAAGGTAATTAGACAACATTAGGAAAGACGCTTAGAACACCTAGAGGAATGCTAGGATTGTAATATAGGAAATACATCACATGTTTGCTATTATAATTAGATTTTCTTGCATATGATTACTCGCTTTAAATAAGTCCTTATAAGTCTTTTATGTGTAATTTAGATGGTGCTTACTCGCTCGTCCCAGTATATCACCCCCGAGAATGGGGCCCTCCATGTCCAGTCAGCTGACCAGTCGACTGATACACCTCCACCTACCATATTCCCCCACTCCACAGATCCACAGACCCAGATACCACCTTCCACATCCCAATCCCAGCAGGCCCCGATACTTCCACCACCCCCTATCACTATACCCACCCAGGCTTCCGTCACACTCGACGGGAACCAGCTGCTCACACTGATTCAGGGGTTCCTAACAACCCATCAGGAGCAGACTACCCTACTCCGCCAGAGCATGGAGCGTTCTGAGGGACGTCCCGTAGTCCCACCACATGTAGAGCCATGGCAGAAAGCGGGGACGGTCAAGGACTTCATGGGTCTAAATCCCAAGGAGTTCTCAGGGACTGAGGGTATAGTAGTAGCTGATGACTGGCTAGATTCTGTAGAGAGGAAGCTTCTGGGAGTTAGGATGCCGGATGACCTTCAGGTCGAGGCAGCAGGATTTCTGCTGATAGACTTAGCCGGAGTCTGGTTCAGGAATGAGCCGTTGTTCGCGAGAGGTAGAGCCACCTGGGACCAGTTCAAGACCCAGTTCAAGAAGAAATTCTTCTCGACCACTACTAGAGTAGCCATGGGGCTACGATTCCAGAACATCCAGCAGGGGAACCGTTCTGTTGATGACTATGCGGGAGAGTTTAGTCGCTTGAGCCGTTTTGCTCCTAGTCTGGTTGCTGATCCAGAGGAGATGACCCGTAGGTTTTGCCATGGTCTAGTTCCAGACATTGGCATTCTTATAGTGGCGAACGGTACGACTGACTATTACCAGAGCCTAGAGTTAGCCCGGAGCATCGAGGAGCGTCTTCTATCTAGCAAGAGGCCGGCTTCTGTACACCATGAAGGACCGTCCAAGCGTCAGGCTTTCCAGCAGAGAGCGCCGACGCCACCCCAACAGACTTACCATCCCCTACATCACATCACCCGACCCACCCAGTTAGAGCCCCGGGACCCCGACAGCAGCAGCAGCAGAAGGGAACTTTTTGTGCATTCTGCAAGAAGGTAGGCCACGACGTTTCCATCTGCAGGAAGAGGTTAGGGCAGTGTTTAGCTTGTGGGTCTGCCATCCATCAGATTCGGGACTGCCCAGTAGCCAAGGGACCCCAGGGGAAGACTTATAGCCTAGTCCTTGAGCCAGAGCCGGAACAGGTTTCGGGAGGTTAGTTTTGATCGCAGCCTTAGTCATTTTGTTGCATTGCTTGCTATGATAGAATATTGTAGGGTCTTCAATCCCTGTGAATTTCGAGGACGAAATTTTTCAAGGAGGAAAGACTTGTAAGCCCCTGATTTTCAAAAATTTTTAAACTAGTGTTAATTAATTATTAAATGTCATTATTGGTTTTAAAATAATTTAATATGATTTTAGGAATTTTCTAGAATTTTTTAAATGAATTTTAAATGAGTTTTAAATACAAAAAAATATCATTTTGTAATTTTCTTAAATGTTTTAATAGCATTTTGTAATTTTCTGAATTGTTTTAATAGTGATTTGCAATTATTAGAATTGTTAGTATATCAATTTGTAATTTATTAGAATGTTTTAAATGCTTTTGCAATTATTCTAATTGTTTTAAAACCATCCTGCAATATTCCAAATGTTTGTGCAAATTTAAAATTGCACAGTGCTCAGCGGAGGAGCTTTATGCAAATTAAATATTGCATTCCCTAAGGCGGTGGTGTGTTTTTGTAAATCTATATTTTAGGGGGGGTTTTCTGCAAAACCACCACCCGACCGCCGACTTCGGCCGTCATCTTCCTCGGCGATTAACGCCTAAACCCTAACCCTAACCCTAATCGAAACCCTAATTCGACCGACCCCAAACCCTATAAATAGCCCCCCGACTCGACCCTAACCCTAGACTTCATCACAGCCGCCCTAGCCACCGCTCTGCACCCATCTTCCCCGACGAACGTCGTCGGAACCCTAGATCTAGGATTCCAGCCGCCCTAGGCCACGTCCCGACGAGCCACCACCACCAATCGACTCGCCGGAGCAAGGCGACTCAGCCCAAATTTTCTCCGACGACCCCGACGCCCCTAGCCGCCGATCGCCCCTTCGACAGCAGCTCGACGCCGGACACGTACGTGTCTCTTTGTGCTCGTGTTGACTCACGTCTCGTGTACACGGACACAGACTCGCCTGGACACGACGAACCTACTGGTAGGGTTGGACACGCGAGCTAGGACTCATACGTGTCGTGCTAAGCCTAAGACACAGCCTCCTGTGTCCCTAACTGTCAGGACACAGGACTGTGTTTTATTTTTTTTTTATTATTTAATCACTTAGTACCTAAATAAAATTAACTAAAACCTAACTCTAACAAACTTAGCGGGCTGACCCCCTGGCCAGCCCGAAAGAGCCTAAACCCCCCCCCCCCCCGCGCGCTTCTCTGGCATGGGTTCGAGTCCCCCCCTGCTGCTGTCTTTCCTTTTCTTTTTCTTTTCTTTTTTCCTTTTTCTTTTTTCTATTATATATATATCTATTTATATATATTTATTTTTTTTTTTTTTTTTTATATATCTATTTATATATATATGTATATACATATATATATGTATTAATATATATACTATATTTAGGTATATATATTGCTGTTTTTTTATATATATATGTATACTTCATTATTTTATGTATGTATATATATATATATATATATATATGTATTATGTATACATATATATTTATGTATATATATTTCCTTATGTATATATATTATTATATACATACTATTATATGTATATGTATACATTAATTTTGTATATATATATATATATTATATAGATAAGTATTTTCTTATATGTATGTATATCCATATATTTGTATATATATATATATAATATATAGTTGAGCATTCTCCTATATATATAAATATCCCTATATTTATATATATATATTATTTCCTATACGTATTTTACTTAGCTTAGTATAAATTATTTATATAAAATAATGTTCATACTTTTGTAGTTACTATGTAAAACTTTACCTTATTAAAATAATAATATTTATTTTGACTATTACCAAATTGTATTTTTATCATATTTAAATTACTGCAACCATTTGGTGTCCAAGCCTAGCATGGGTATTTGGGCTCAAATGTGTTTTCACACATTCAAGACCTGTACAAGTCATATTGGACTTGATTCATGGCCTTGGGTCCTGTATTTGAACTTTGGTTCAAATTATATACATGGACAAAATACGCAGATAATTAATTATTATGTACAATGCTGTTTTTGATTTTCTAAAAATACTTAAAGTATTGCTAAAATTATGGAAAAATAGTTTTTAGATACTTTGTTAAGTTAGCTAATTTAGTATAATTTTTGTAGTATTTAAATTACTGTTTTGCCACTAGTTTGGCATATGAAACCAAAACTCACTTTCTGTATACTTAGGAAAACTGATTTTTATAAAATATTTGTACTGGTTAATAAATTCCAGAAAAATTATAATAAATTTCTATAGTTAGCAAGGATCGTTTTGGTACTTTGTTTTATGCAAAGCTAGGCTTTTTGTCTATCTCTAAAATTGTTGGAACACAATGATCTTTTGATTTATTTATTGGTTAATTATGACTTGTAGCTTTTTGTGTTATTTGGAGGTTTAGTCGTGTTAAACCCCATCCCTCACTAGTGTAAAAACCCTAGAAAGTTAGTTAACATAGTGTGTCACCCCACATTGATCTCCTATGCCAAGTTATTATTTTGGCTAGGTGCCCAGTCACAAGTCGTGTCGCACCAATTAGTGTCCTAGTGTTTTAGCTTAGTGTAAAAGCTAAGTTATTGCATTTATTTCTACTGTGACGAGTTACTAGACATCCATAGCACTTTTATCGCAGCTTGTTTTGCTAGAGGCAAGTACATCTACAAACTCATTTACTGTCTTTTAATGCTAGAACATGTATTAACCCTGTTAAAATACTGATCCTTGAGGTAGCAAGTCAACTTTTCACATATTGTATTACTTTTAGTACCTGCCATGCTTATACTGCTCCCAGTATCTTTTACATGTTTTATACTGTTCTCGTATCACCCACATGTTAATAAAAACAGGTTAAGGGAAAACTGTTAGTAGTGTACGTGATCATGACCCCCTTCTCCGTATGTATTTACCGAGCACCGTTATATTCTATATGTATCTGTGTCGTATGTCTGGACCCGCATTTGTGTATGGATATACACCGATGCCGTAAAGTGTACGTATGTACACTTCAGAAATTGACATGTACCACAGTACATACTGATTACCTATTGACTGATCACTCACCTACTACAGTTTTAAACTTTAAAACGAATATGTATTGCCATGATGAAATGTATCTAAAACTGGATAAATCAAGATATGTCATGTTCCCTATGTTTCTATGATACTATGATCCCAATTGTACCATGAGGCCATGTTTCCATTATTTCCAATTTTATAGACTTATCACACCATGTTTCTTATTGTACATCTCTTTCATTATATGTTCAGTACTTTAGTTGTAGAGGTTGTACTTGCTCCCGTCCTGACAGGATAACGTTGTAGGTATACTTACTGAGGAGGAGTTGCTCTGTGATTCGTATTATGGAGTCACTGCCGGGGACCCGGTTTTGCCATACGAGGATGTTCCTGCGGGGAGACTCGTCTAGTTTGCGTAGCTTCTTGGGATACTTAGTGTAGTCATGTATTAGACTATACCATTTTGTAACTGGACATGTATCCAGTTTTATATTTCAGTTCACTTGTACTTGGATATTTCACTATATACGACGACTTTTGTGTTTGGAGCATTTATGATTCTTCTTCACTTATAGAACTGTTAGCACATTTAGTCTTGTCTTGTTATCTCTAGAACAGCTTACTGTGCTTTATCTTAAGCGTAGGCTGGACATGGCTCGGCCCGGCCCAACAATTTGGGTAACGGGTCGTGACACCCCTATCTTGGAAAAGTGAGGGTGACAGACTTCCTTCGTAACTGAGGTGGGAGCTCGGGTTGCCCATCATAGTCTGGCTATAACCGAACTGACGTACGAATCGGCTCGGTAGATAAGGCTCTAGGTACACCCGATTTTGGTTTCGATACACCAAATGGAAAGGACAGATGAACTGCAACCAGTGGAAAGCAAGTTAAATTACTATCCACTAATACGTCATCTGTGAGGTAACCCTTGTACATAGGCGAAACTATGTTGAAATCATAGCGGTCTAAACGGCCCAACATCCACCTATAGACAGGGATGCCCAGATGGAGCCATTTCGCTCGATGATAGTTATGCAACGTCGCATCCCCTTCCTCGTAACCATCAAAAGTGCTGGAGACTATCAAACAGGGAACGTGTAATGCCAACCATCCCATTAAGTAATGATAAGGGAGTTCAACCAGAGGAAATTTATCGTCTCCCCTGCGGTACTCTATTATCCTCTTCGAGATCTCCCGTAGGCCTCGTAAGATGTCATACACCATAGCCTGGAGCAGAGCCAAGGAATGTTTGAAGGTCAGCTTCATAGCTGACAAAGTAAGTTCCCGACTGATTCGCCCCACAGATCCAAAGCCTCCTAGAACTACGGCTTTCCGCAGCCATATCATCAGAAAAGCGGCCAATGCGGCTTTCGTACTTAAAGCCGTCAGGTGTTGACAAAAGTAGTTATGAACAGTAGAGGTGGGTTTCCCCTCGGCATCTTTTGAGGGAGCATATATCTCCACTTCAGCCATCAGTTCTTCTACCTCATAAGCAGTATATGACCTGCGCATGTTGAAATGAACCGTCCCCAGCTTTGACGGATGCTTTGTGAAGATATAATCCACTCAGGTTTTGATATGTGGCTGAGCATTCGTCCCGCCCTGGCGTATGCATACTTGATGGTGGCAAAGCAGATCTTTGTACGCGACCATCATTTCGGGATATTTGTTCTCCAACACTAAAAACTCTTCCTTGCAAGGGATATATTCCTCATATGGCTCATCACCCCATGGCGGCTTCGAGATGGCGCATCTCATGGTGGGCCAAACCTATCTCTCCATATGAAGTGAAAAAGTCCCAATATTTTGGTTGTATAGTTCCAACAAGGCCATAAACGAAGACTAATCGATCTCTATACCATGTTCGGTAGCCCTGATGGCACGACGCAAGCCAATATCTTGCAAGTCCTTCTTGAACCTACCCAATACCCATTGGGTTAGTTCGTGCCATTCTACCCTAGGATGAATCCAACCTTCGACCCGAAAGACCTTCTTCGGGTATGTACATCCAGTGGCCAAAAGCATATTGACAAAAAGAGAGGCCCATAATAGATACACCTCCATGGTAAAGTCGCTGGACAGACAACCAGGAAGTAACACATGCAACATATACGAGGGACCATCATGTGCACTCATGAAAGTATCTTTCCTCTTAGAGTATCCATCCACCTAGATATGTTCGATTATTAAACCCCCTTGCTCTGGGGTCAGATCCATTTTACGAGATGCTTCTCAGCAAAACAAAGAAAAATCGAGAGCAGGAGGTGTCGGTTGACTGACAGAATGTACAAAGAGAGAACGTCATTCTCGAAGTACCAGCTTTCATTTATCTCCAAGAGCTCGGTCTCTTACAGAACCAGCCGATCGCCAAATAAAAACTAGGGTTTCAGCATCTCGACGGCATCAGAAGGGGGAGACAACTTTCCTCGATCCATCATACGATGAAAATATACAGGATAGTGATCCCGTATCATTGCCAGTTGCCCTTTCGATTTACGTTGGGTAATTAATTGCTTGGCAGAATTAATGAGCGCCTCGTTGACATTTACGCCTAAGGCACAGACCGACGATTCAAAAAGGATATTCCCGTATAGAGGCGTGGACACATGAACCAACTGTGTCAGAAAAATGTAATGTATCTTCTGCAAAATAGAGTGCGAATGCACTGCACCGTAGTAAGAAAGCATTCGCACAGTCATTGTATGAGCAGCCGCGCATGCACTATCAAAGTTGCACCGTATGTCAGCAAGACAACATCCGCACAGGTACTGCTTTATAGTACCATGTGTCAGCAAGACAGCATCCGTACAGGTACTACTTCATAGTACTACGAGAGGGTATTCACGCAGGCACTGCATAGTAATCATGTGTGTCAGCAAAAAACTTCAGTACATCTTACAGTCATTATATTGTTAAAGTAACATCCATGCGCATCGGTTGATAAAGCTTCAGTGCATGTACAGACGCTTCTCCAAGGAGCAGTGCCCATACACATCAGCGGAAAGAGCTTTAGCACATCGACAAGACGCTACGTCGAGGAGTAGACACTCATGCGCATCAACAAAGAAAAAGGTCAAAGTATATTACTTACGACAGGAGGCTGCTCATCGTTATGAACTACAATGCCAATAGCCGGAGAGTCATCAACGTCGACGACCTCTGAAGCTTGCCGCTTCGCTCTAGCCTTCTTCGTGCTCGTCGCAGTCGCTTTAGGAGCTTTCGGGGTTCTTGATTTCTTGGGAGCCATAGTGGGAAAGCTAGGGTTTGAAGGAAGAAGAGAGATTTACAAAAGCTTCGATTGGAAGAAAGGACAAAGAGAGAAAGTTTTCTCTCTCCGAATAGTCCCCTACTTATAAGAGAAAGCCATGTCAACAAAACACTTCGTATTCGATGAGACTCTTCGAACGTTGTAGGAATTAAGTGTTGAGATCATGATAACCGTTCCCTAAAAATAAGGAGTTATCATCAACTTTTAATGAAACGACGGCTCAAGACATTTAATGCTGAAAGCTAAGCATGACGATAGCTTGTCAACAAGCGTGCTGAGCAATATTTTTGCAAAAGACGCATGTCATGCTTCTGTTCAAAGTATTTTGAGCTTGATTCAAGTTTGAAAAACTTTGAAGGGGGTCTTGTAGAAGCATGAAAATAAGTACAACAATCACATAAGCAGATAGCAACAGACGCTGCCTATAGTTCATAAAAGTGCAAAAGATGACGATTCACAACAGACGAACGAAGACAGTGCATAAAGGAAGAGTTCTTTATTAAAATCATGTCTACAAAAATCTATTATAGATTCTTCATGATTACATATAAAGACTAAAACGTCTAAAGTCTACAAATGGGCAGTCTTTAGAAAGTGCGCAGTCCCCAGACGCGCAACAGTGTCAGAGTGAATCACTTCCTCGTCAGAGCAAGCCACTTCCTAGCCAGGCGCGGAGGAACTCTAATATGACTAATGAATCAGCTATTGGCCCGAGTAAGAATGCAGCTCCTGCTCGCAACGCTACTGTAAAAGCATGGAAAAGAATAAAGAAAGATCCACGCGGCCAAGGATCCCCAATGCGATTCAGAGAGCTCATGCGGCTCAGGGATCCATGCGGCTCAAGCGGTTATGCGGCTCGAATAGTTCCATGCGGGCCAAAGAGGAGCCACGTGGCCCTCAACAGCTCTTCCCTTTGCCTTCTACTGTATTTAATGCCTTGACGGCTGACAGCTCTGACCAATGACAGAAAGATGCAATAATGACTCTGTCATAATGACAGACTCCTAGGGAAACGAAGGAAATCTCTGACACAATCTGTCAAACCCCAAAGACCTTTATGCGGCCTTGACACGTGGACAGTCGCATGCGGCTCAGACAGAGGCTACCCATGCGGCTCAGGCAGAGGCCACCCATGCGGCTAAGGCAGAGGCTACCCATGCGGCTCAGGCAGAGGCTACCCATGCGGCTCACGAGGACTATCTTCATGCGGCTCACTGAGAAGCCACCCATCATGCGGTCGCCTACGCTCATGCGGCTCAGATCATCCCCATGCGGTTCAAATGTTCAGAGGCCACTCCCAAGCAGCCTTGACACGTGGCCAGCCTTATGCGGTTCAATGAGGAGGGCAATCCTCATGCAGCTCAGATTTTCTAAGTGACTCGCGGTTTTGCCAGCGTCCATACAGCTATCAGCCTAATACTAGTGGGACACGTGGCAAGATTCATCAACAGATCCTAACAACCAGGTTTAGTGCCATCCTCATAATTACTGGGATCAAATCAGATCATTTGCAATCAATCAAATTGAACACGTGGCAAGAGATCCGAGCTTGGCATAACAAATCATGAAGATTTATGGCAATCATCATTAATTGCCTACAGAGATTTGATGTAATCACCTTAATTGCCTAAATCTATTATGAACGGCCCAGATTTATTGATCCTTAACCGCCGACTTTTGAGAATGGACAATCATTGTAAACCCTAATGATGCCCCCTACTCTTATAAATAGTAAGGTGCCATTCCCTTCCAAAGGAGAGAGAAAAAAAAGCAGAGAGCAGAGGGCAGAGAAGAGAGAGAGAGAGCACATCCCCCCTCGGATCCAGAGAGTCAGAGAGAAATTGAAAGGAGAGCATTTCTTCATCAACGCCGAGCAGTTCTTCTACAGAGCCAAGGCTGCACCCGATCGTCCAAGGAGTAAGGCAGAGCTTCTGTCGCTTTCTCGAGCCTCTATCGTCACCCCCAGAATCTAAAATAAACAATTGTACTTAGACTGTTGTACCTAGGTTTTCGTCCCTAGGCTTTTTTTGTACAAGCGAGTTTGTATTATGAGTTTAAGTTCAGTCCTCCGATAATTGTTCTGTTCTTTTACAATCAATGGCAAACACGATGGCGACTCTGCTGGGGACAAACTTCTCCATGGTTGAGGAGTTGGTGACGTAATCGGATGCAGCCAAACTTGGCTCCACGTAACAGAAGATGGTCGTCCGCTTCGACCAACAGGCGTTTGAAGAAATGCTCTCCGACGGGAGCACTGGCCCGGTCCAGAAGCAAACCCGTACAAAGAAGGCTCGCAGGGAGCGGAGGCCAAAATCAATTGCTCCTCCCCAGGCCCTGGACGGAGTACTCTCTGCTACCCAAGATGGCGAAGGCGACTCTCGCGCGGCCCCACTTCAAGCTATAGAGGACTCTGTTGTCCCCAAGTCTGGCAGAGGAAAGCACTACGATGTTGGACTTGCAGGGGCAAAGAGCGATTCTATGTGCTCCAGAAAGAAACCGAACAAGGGCACTAGCCACAAAGCGAAGACTCATGCGGCCAGGATTGCCAGCAGCATGAATGATGACCATGCGGCTGAAACTCCTAGCCAAATACATAATACTCATGAGGCCAGGATTTCCAGCCGCATGGAGAACACTCATACGGCCAGGATTTCCAGCCGCATGGAGAAGACCTATGCGGCTACGACTGCCAGCCGCATGAAGATTATTGATTCCAGCCGCATGACGCCTACTCCACGCGGCTCTGTCTTCGACCACCTCTCCTATGGTCCTGATCTCTTGTGCTCCCAAGAAGACATATCTGATTCTCTCCAGCACCACTTAGACTCTTCCTACTATGTGCCCTCACGTACTGTAGTGAAGAAGTCTAGGACAGCACGAGCTTGGCAAGCTCGGTCCGCTGATCCGACCTCTGACCATCCGAGCGTCCCACATACTGTTATACGGGCCTCTGATGGAAAGTTGTACAGAACCACTTGAGTCCAGCCCCCGACGGCAAATGGACAGAGAGGTTCCCAAAAGTCTTCCAAAATCCAGGGAGCAAACCTGGTCGATCCGGACCCATCTGACTTGCGTGAGGCCATCCTCCACAAACGCAAGAAAAGAGAAGGTACCTCGGGGTACAAAGAGTCCTCCCACGGACGTCACTGCACCCAAGTCATCGTCAACTGCTGTTATAATAACGTGACGGTACGAGAAGACCGGCAGTCCGTCTTCCAAAGACTGCAACAACCATGTTCAGAGGATGAGCCACCTCCCGTCGTCTCCTGCAACTCTGCTCAGAAGATCCCCGCCGATGGGAGAGGGAAGAAGACCAATGCTCCCAGTCCGAAGGTTTCAACCACTGTGACTAAGAAACTGTCGTCGAAACGGTTGTCCACCACCGAGTATTCCAAGGTACCCGTTCAAAGACAAAATCTGCAACAGTGGGAGCTTTATCATCCACACCACTGGGGGTTATTGAAACTGGGGGTAGCACTCCTCAGAACATCTACGATAATTCGATGTTCCAAGTAGACGAGCCCGAGGAAACAACTCTCCTATCAGATACGGCAGGTGCCGACGTCCCCGACGACGTCCACGACTCTCAAGATGAAGCAAACTCTGAAGCCGGGGGAACTATCCCTTCTGAATCTGAACCAGAGGAGAACATTCCCACATACCCCGATGACTTCTCGCTACAGGGGTATGATTCGGAGGGCACGTCCTCCACCGTTCCTTCCATTTCCCATCATATAAAGACGGTGTTCATGACGGACAGCAACCAAGGTGGTTCCAGTGATCGTTAACACATCGATACTCTGGAGGCCATACTGCACGCCTTGGTCAAGTCTGTAGACGAGATCAAAGCGGCCCTTCCAACTCTCTAAGGAGGGACGCCTGGCCAAACAAGCGCGGGTCCCGCGGTCAATACGGACTCAAACTCAGCGGCACCAAACCCGGGCAACAATCCTCCTAAAATGACGGCTCCTACCGCAGTGGATGAAGCCAGGGAAGCAAGAAGAGAGGTCCAGGAGCTCCGAGCCATGTTTTACGCTCGAGAAAACTCCTAAGACCTCAGAATACGACAACCATACCCTGCTGCATGGAGGGATGTTCCCTTCCCGCCAAGATATAAGTTGTTCAATATTAATCCCTATGATGGCAAGACCTCCGCAAGTCGATATATCACTTTCTTCGAGGTTACCACCGACCATATGCCCCATGACGATGCCATCCTCACACGATTATTTATTGGGGCATTGGAAGGAGTCTCCTTCGACTGGTATCGCAACCTGCCAGACAACTGCATCCACTCCTTCGCCAGCTTCAAGCGCATGTTCTTAGAGAGATTCTATGAAGTAGGACAGGACATCATAATATCCACCTTCATGGACGTCGTCCAAGGGGAGAAAGAGCTGACAAGGAACTATATTGAGCGGTTTCGTCAAACCGCAATGAAGCTGCCATCTGGTAACCGGATTCCTCCTTAATTAAAATTTGCCAAAAGAGGTTGCTCCCAACAATCAGTCTCTGGATGGGCGAAAGTCAATTTAAGGACTGGAAGACGTTCATCATCAGTGCCACTAGCGCCGAGGAATGGTTGAAGAAGGCTCGCTAACTGGGATTGTACATCTCGGAGGGAGAGAACAAGGACAAGCGTCCTAATACTAACAACGACAATGGGGGTAGCCCCTCCAACAATCGGGACAACAAGGGTAAGCAGGCTATGGTGGCCGACACAGCCCAGAAACCTGAGTCAAAACCGACAGACAAACAATGGCCGCAAATCACTTACTCCTTCGAAGACGGTCACGTCAAGCCCATCTTGGACATGTTCATACAAGGAGATAGAATTCAGCTCCCTCCACCAAGACGGGAACCTCGGCCGGCAGATATGGAGAGCCCAAAGTATTGCCATTACCACCGCTACGTCCATCATGCTACACACGACTGCTACCAATTGAAGCGATACATCCAACATCTCATCGATTCGAACGCTCTGGCCATCGATTTCGAGGAGGTAACCGTAGCGGCCAACATGGTGTTCGTACAATTCGACAGCTTCCCTCCAACAGAGGCTCAAGACGGTGTGATACCCATCCCTCTGACAACCATGGAGATTGCTAATCTTCCACCTCCCCGAGATCAGGCTGCTGGTCTAGTGCCCCTCACCACATCACGAGGGGAGGTCATGTGGGTCCATCCAGACATGGTATCTGAAGTGACTCAGTCTACACCATCCTCCATTTGCAAAAAAAAGAGTGAAAAAGTCAGATCCTGCCATACAATCTCGGTAGATGTCGAGGAAGCCACAGCTGTCGTCACTCGGTCGGAGACATAATTCCAACCTGTGGCTGATAACTCGGCTGAAGATCATCAGCCAGCCACCGCTGACACTCTAGGACCTTCCCAGCCTCCGACGACCGATAAGCCTAGGCCAAAGGAGACTCGCTTTGACAAATCCCGCCGAAAAGAGGCACCTCAGGGACTGGAGAGGCCCTACAACTTCGACATCTTGGCACAATTGGCCAACACATCGGCCAAATTGTCATTATACGAGCTCCTGAGACTCTCGAAGGATGTTCGCACGGCTTTGAGCAATACACTCCAAAATGTCGATGCCTATCTGGCTCAGGTTAACCTCACAGGAGAGAGCCCGCCTACAAATCTCCAAGACAGCGCTTGCACAGGAGCGATGCCCAATATTGTCTTCACACAGCAGGATATGCTCATCAAAACCAATCTGCACGATCATCCGTTATACTACACCGGATACATCGGGGACGTAAAGGTGGACCGGATGCACATTGATCCTGGTTCTTCCATAAGCATCATCCCGAAGGGTCTGTTACATCATCTTCGCATTCCTATGCATCGCCTGACGCCAACAAGCACCGCCATCAGCGGTTTCAATTTGGGCAGGAGCTACCCAATTGGGAAGATTCGCCTAAAGTGCCAAATTGGCGATCTCCAGTCGGAAGTCACCTGTTACGTCATAGATACAGATACTTCTTACAACATCCTCTTGGGGCGCCCTTGGATACACGATTATATGATCGTGCCTTCCACGCTGCACCAATGCTTCAAGTATGTCGACAAATACGGCTTCATGAGGACAGAATTTGCCGACATCGATCCCTTCAAAGGGGTCGAGTCCTACTACTCAGACTCCTGCCTATACGAGAAGTCGAAGAGATACCTGGAGGAAGATGTACAAACTCGAACTGAGACGGCCTCAGGATCAGAAGAACCTCTGACGATCCACCTTCAAGCTCGCAAACCTGACAAGTCCGCACCCCTTACGGCCGTTCTGCGTAAGGATGCGATCAGCCTCTCGGCACAAGAAGAGCAAATGATAATTCGGCTGCCAAGGTCTGGCCAAGTGCCAAGACCCACAACGGAGCCACTGACAATCAGACTGCCAAGTGTCGGCCAGCCACAAATGGAGAAGCTCAACCCCGCTGACAAGCCAATGACGATACGCCTTCCCAAGAAGAGTCGTCACCCCGATACAAAGTCTGGGGCTTCTAGCGAGCCAACAACTCCCCGCCCAGCGTCAGGTGCCAAACTGGGGGTCGCTAGTTTGCCAACAACTCCACGCTCGACTCCACCAGCTGAACCCCTGACGATCAAGCTGCCCAGGTCGTCCTCTCAGTCTTCATTCATACAGGGGGTGGCCGAAGAAGAACCAGAACTGGCCAAGTATGTGGCTGTCCACACTGATGTTCCCTCCGTAGATGATGTAATCCCGCTAGAAAAGATACCTTACTTCATCAATAAAGGGCTATCTTTGAACTACCTCGAGCATAATAAGCTTTGTACAATGTATGCCATGGAACACGGTATAGGCACTCACCTACACGCACAGGTGACAAATGTTCCCACCACAAACCAGCTTATTCCAGTGGAAGACGCTTATCGCATAATCGAGGGAGGGGACCATCCAATCATCTTCGGCCGGAAGGACGACCTACAGCCCTTCACCATAGAGAAGGTCGATCTCGAATCAGATGCCGGGAGACTGCCTCTTTATCTATATAGCCCCCAATCCAAATATCTCACGCAAAAATAAAGGTATGATCTGGAAACCACGCCAGGCTTGAACTACGGTACTGGTCGACGACTACCTTTAAAGTCGCCAGTCCTGGCTGGGAAACCACGAGATTACAACAACAAAACCAGATGTGGGCTAGGTTATGTCACACCTGCGATAACCCCTAAAAGCTCAGACGAGGAATGCGATTGGCACTCACACTCAACCGGATTACCCACTTTTGATTCAGATGTCAGCATCGGGAACATGCTCAGACAAGTCTGGTCCGTCAATATGGCATTCGCCGACGCTTACGAAGAAGATAAAGACATTCCTAAAATCCTCGAGTTAGAGCCATGGGCCCAACAGCTAGATGCACAATGGGAAAAGCGGTTCGAGCAGAGAGAACCTCCTACTGAAGATGAGGTCATACAAGTGGATCTAGGCAGCGACTCTTCTCCAAAACTAATCTTCGTTAGTAAAAGCTTGACAGACGAAGAGCGAGAATCGTTACTGGAACTCGTCAAAGAATACATTGATGTGTTCGCCTGGAGCTATGAAGACATGCCAGGACTAAACCCCGAGGTTGCCCTTCACAAGCTCAACATTCGGCCAGATGCAAAGCCGGTCAAACAACAACAGCGACGCTTCCGCCCGGGCATCATGGATGCAATCGAAGCCGAAGTCAACAAAATGATAGCCAGCGGCTTCATTCATGAGGAACAACATCCGGATTGGGTCGCCAACATAGTACCAATCCTCAAGAAGAATGAGAAGATTCGAATCTGCATCGACTTCCGCAATCTGAACGAGGCATGTCCCAAAGATGAATTCCCCCTCCCTATCACAGACATCATGATCGACAACACATGCGGCTTCAAACGCATATCATTCATGGATGGCTTCTCGGGGTACAACCAAATTAAGATGTCTCCTGACGAAGAGAAGCATACATCATTCCGAACACCGATTGGCACATACTACTACACAGTCATGCCTTTCGGTTTAAAGAATACTGGCACCACATACCAAAGAGCCATGAGTATCATCTTCAGAGACTACTTGCGCAAGACTGTGGAGTGTTATGTTGATGATATCGCCGTCAAGAGTCACTATAAGGGAGACCATCTACAGGATCTAAGGACGGTATTCGACCTGATGCGAGCACATAACCTGAAGATGAATCCCATAAAATCCTTCTTGGGCGTATCCAGTAGAAAATTCCTAGGTTTTATTATTACTGCCCAGGGAATTCATGTGGATCCAGAAAAGACGAAGGCAATTATGGAGATGGGTCCCCCGAGAAATCTCCGCGAACTCAGAGGCCTTCAAGGGAGGCTAGCGTACATCAGGAGGTTCATTTCGAACCTCTCCAGGCGATGTCGGCCATTTATCCATCTCATGAAGAAGGGCGTCTCATTCGTATGGAACGAAGAATGTCAGCGTGCCTTCGACAGCATCAAAGAATATTTGTCGAACCCTCCAGTCCTGGTGGCTCCGGTTGCTGGAAAACCATTCCTGCTCTATGTACGAGCAATGGAGCATTCCCTCGACGCTCTGCTGGCACAAAACAACGATGCGGGCCATGAACAAGCTATATATTACCTCAGCCGAATGATGATTGGGCCAGAGCACCGATACACCGCCGTGGAGAAGGAATGCCTCGCTCTGGTGTTCGCCATTCAAAAGACGCGGCACTATGTCATAGGACAAACCATACATGTGATCTCACGAGTCAATCCTCTCAGGTTCCTCATGACGAAACCAGGAGCACTCAGCTCCCGCCTCGCTACATGGGCAATATTGTTGTCTCCTTATCATATGATCTTCGTCCCGCAAAAGGCTGTTAAAGGTCAAGCCCTGGCAGACTTTTTAGCAGTCCACCCAGGCTCGGAGTCGTCCAGAATATATAAAAAAATTCCCAGATGAGGTCGCCAACTCGCATGCAACCTCTCACAATAATATATGGCGAATGTTCTTCGACGGCGCCTCAAGGACCGGACCTAAGGGCAACATCGTCGTCGGGGTCGGGGTGGTATTGGTTTCTCCTTCCGGGTTGGTGATCAATCGTGCTTACTCCCTCACAGAGCCCTGCTCTAACAATGTGGCCGAGTACAACGCGTTGGTCATTGGCCTCCAACTTGCAAAAGAGCTGGAGGTAGAATATCTCGAAGCATACGGTCATTCTCAGTTAATCGTCAATCAGATCCGGGGTTCATACGAAGTCCGCCATGAAGACATGATCCCCTATTACCAAATAGCGATCAACATTATTTCGTCATTTGAGGGATTCTTCATCGAACACGTTCCCAGACTCCAAAACATTGAAGCCGATGCCCTAGCAGGCCTTGCCGCTTCTCTAGCAGTGCCAAACCATACTCATCATTCGGTTGACGTGATAGGCCACGAACTGGTCTGTCCCAAGAATAATATTCAATTCATGGCGAGTTATTCCGCTCAGACGATCGACGAAGTACCAGATTGGAGACAACCATTCATAGACTTCGAGTCTACGACATCCTGCCCGAGAACCCAAAGGAAGCCACTTCCATCAGAAGGTGTTCTCTCAGATTCTTCTACGATACAGAGACGAAAATGCTGTATCGTCGATCCTACGATGGATTATTACTACGATGTCTGTCAAACACAGAAGCCAAAGAAGCCATACGCGAAGCTCATGACGGTGTCTGCGGGGCCCATCAGCCTGGCCCAAAATTGTAAGATCGTCTTCACTGAATGGGCTACTACTGGCCCACGATGTTAGCCGATGCGATAGACTATGCAAGAAAGTGCAAAGCCTGCCAAGTCCATGCGGACTTCATCCATCAACCATCCGAATTTCTACATTCGACAGTGGCGTCCTGGCCATTCGAATCATGGGGAATGGATATCATCGGTCCGATCGCTCCACCTTCTTCCGGAGGACATCACTTCATACTCGCAATCACGGATTACTTCTCCAAATGGGCGGAAACTGTCCCGCTTGCAGAAGTAAAGACTTCAAACGTAATCAGCTTCCTCAAGCATCACATCATCTATCGCTTTAGACTGCCCCGAAGGATCATCTACGATAATGGTCTGCAGTTTGCAAGCCACACCTTCTATCGGTTCTGCGATAAGCACCGCATCCAGAATATTGCTTCAACCCCATACAATCCAGCAGCGAATGGGTTGGCAGAAGCATTCAACAAAACAATCATCAAACTTCTCAAGAAGTTTGTATCGTCCAACAAATGCAACTGGAACGAGAAGCTTGGTGAGTGCTTATGGGCATACCGTACTACAGTCCGAACAGCCACTGGAAACACGTCATTTTCTCTGGTGTACGGGAGTGAGGCAGTCCTCCCATTAGAAACTGAAATACCCTCACTCCGCGTCGCCCTTACTTACCAATTGACGACGGATGATAACTACCGTCGCCGACTACAAGAGTTGGGGGCCTTAGATGAAAAGCGCCTCTTGGCTCAGCAACGGATCGAGCTATACCAAGCACGCATCTCCGGAGCCTTCAACAAGAAAGTGAAGATCAGAACATTCTAAGTCGGCGATCTCGTTCTGGCAGTTCGGAGGCCGATGGTTATGACTCACAAGACCGCCGGCAAGTTCCAACCAAAGTGGGAAGGCCCGTTCATCATTGATGATGTATTCTCCAATGGAGCTTACCGCCTCGTAAAACAAAACGAAGACTTGCTCATGTTGCCCATCAACGGCAAGTTCCTGAAGAAATATTATGTCTAGACGACATTTCCCAGATTATCGAGTCATGTACCTGCTGGTACCGCTGAACTCACATTCATAATTTCCCAGATTATCGAGTCATGTACCCGCTGGTACCGGTGAACTCACATTCACAATCCCAGATTATTGAGTCATGTACCCACTGGTACCGCTGAACTTATATCCACAAAATTCCAGATTATTGAGTCATGTACCCTCCCGTACCGCTGAACTCACAATCTCCCAGATTATCGAGTTATGTACCCGCAGGTCCCTCTGAACTCACATTTCGGTCACTCTTTCAGATAGTAAGTCATGTATGACCATACCTCTGAACTTTCTTCCTGAAAGAGATCCTCCCTCATGATCCACTACCCGCACTCCCAGTGCACAAAAAGGGTAACAGATCCACAAATTTCTAAAACGACCATGTCTATGTTACCTCTGAGTCGTTTCACTTCCGCCAAAAACAAATCACCCCTCTACATAGAACTTCCATGTCCTCATTACCTCTGAGTCGTTCTATGTACCCCCCTTCATTGAGCCCACTCCTGCCATGTCCTCATTACCTCTGAGTGGGAAGGCTCCGTCGAAGAAACCTTCATGCTTACCATGTCCTTATTACCTCTGAGTAAGTATGTTGATTCCCTTTTGACTTGTTATCCGTACCCACAACCGGAGTACGCCAAGGATAATAGGTCCACAAATATCCTTCGTTGAGTCCACTCCTGCCATGTCCTCATTACCTCTGAGTGGGAAGGCTCCGTCAAAGAAACCTTCATGCTTGCCATATCCTCATTACCTCTGAGTAAGTATGTTGATTCCCTTTCGACTTATTATCCGTACCCACAACCGGAGTACGCCAAGGATAATAGGTCCACAAATATCCTCTGTTGAGTCTACCCCTGCCATGTCCTCATTACCTCTGAGTAGGAAGACTCCGCGGTAAAACCCTCATGCTTGCCATGTCCTCATTACCTCTGAGTAAGTATGTCGGTTCCCTTTCATCCTATTATCCGTATCCTAAGCCAGGGTACGCCAAGGGTAATAGGCCCACAAATATCCTTTGCTAAGTTTCTTAGTACAGGCCCATCATTCCTCATCATGCCCCTGGAGCCCAGCTGCTCCATGGCATTCTCTCTCCCGATACCTGGAACGTCCATGATCACCTTACCGTAGAATTATTCTAGGTATCCCCAATCAAACTTGTTATCCGTACCTAAAACCAAGGTATGCCAAGGGTAACAGGTCCACAAATAAGTCCCCCATTCGGGGCAAACGCCACCATAACACCACAAGCACAACAGGCAGTACAAATAAAGGATGGAATAAAGCATGCTCTTTTATTGGGAAGGCAAAAAGTACTACATGTTCTAGGAATAATGTCCCATTTAAGGAAAGAAAAAGAACAAAAACAAAAAAAGGAGAGAAAGACCATCTATGGTTCGGCATTGCATAATTCCAGAAGATGGTTCTTCACCAAGGTGGTCCCCTGTTCAAGCCGCTGTTTAGCCCGGTGCTCCGCTTCCTGGGATAACCGCTCCACATTATTCAAGTCCATGTGTGCCTGCCAGTCGTCCTCCAACTTCTTCAGGGCAATTTCCAGATCAGTCGAAGCTCGATTCACTCTATCAGACTCCTGGATAATTAGCCCCCTTTCGGTACAGGCAGCCTCAAGCTCAGACTCCAGGAAAGCTAACTTCCTCTGAAGCTCAAGGATCTGCTCCCGCGTGTCAATAATCCCACGGGAGGCAGTCGCTTCCCGAGCCGTAACATCTTCACTCTCGCGGCTCAACTCATCATAGCGATCAGACAGATCGCGGAGGTCCTTCAGCATGGCCGGCCTGGTCTTATCCCGAGCATTCCTTATCTTCTCTACAGCAGTTGTGAGGAAACCGCGCTCCTGATCTATAGCAGCAGACAGATCAGTCTGCCGTAGCACCTGAAGCTGGTTTACCAGCTGATCAGCCTCTAGTAATTTTGCCTTCAGAAGCACGGCTACCCCTGCCCCACCGGGAAGAGTCTTAAGGATATCAACATGACCCTGGGCGCATTACCGGGCCAAGACGAAAGAGGTCCCTCTTTCCACAGCAGCCACTATCCTCCTCTTCAGGTGACGATAAAAACTGCCAACCACGTCCTGTAACGCTTCGTCCAGAACCTCTGTAGAGGACGGTGTCAAAGGAAGCGTGGCCGGCAACGTCGGAGGAGGTACGCTAGAACATGCCACCAAGGGGACAAATTCTGAGCAGAACGATGCGCGGATAGCAGCTAACTCTTCCTCCGCCACTCGAAGAGCCTGTACACTTGACAGGGTAGAGAGGTCAACTCTCGGAGACACCTGAGCAGAAGAAGATGCAAGGACTATTGTCCCCTGCCCCGGCTGTCCCACCACTTGACTTTCCGAATTCGAGACAGCGGGAGGCCCCTCGAGACGAACCGGAAGGGGAAGAGGTACGCTACTCTCCGCCAATGCCCCTTCGGCAGAGCCTGTCTCAACAATGTCCATCATCGGCACTGGAGAGGCAGGACCTGTATGTCCAGAGGAACCATCAATCGACGTAACCCGAAGGACGTGATGATAGAGCAGATAGGCCTCCTCGTAAGTTAAAATTCGGCTTATCTTACCAGGGGAGGAGCATGGAGGTTGTAACTTGCTCGTAGTTGACGTGGTCTCCTCACCCGCGACTTCCAAGATAAATTTTGCTGGCTCTTCTGTCCCAGCCACCCCGGAGGAAGGTACGAATCTATCAGCGTCATTTTGATGAAATTCCGTAATTTCGGGGACAGGTCTGTCCGAACCCCCGTCATCTTGAGTCATGACCTCGGCGACTTGAGATTCCTCTTCTTCTGATACCTACGGGAGGGAAGGAAAATGATTAAAAATTAAAACTGGATGAAACGAAGAACTGAATAAAAATGGTAGTAATTCGCATTACCTCCGAGGCGGGGTCGACCTCCTCGCTTCTCTCCCTTATAGTTAGCCTGCGACGTCTAGTCGCGACCAATTTTCGGGAATGAGGAATACCGCTAACAGGGGAGATTTATCTGCTACGCATCCGTACAGAACCAGGTACGACAGGCGGCTGATCCACCCCAACATCTTCCACCGGGAAAGAAGAGTCATCTGCATCATGCTCCTCGCCCTCATCATCGACAGTGGTGGAGTCTAAGTCGGGCACTTCGACTCTATTTTTCTTCTTTCTCGTCTTAGCCCCTTGGGGCTTTTCATCCAAACCAGTACCAACAATAAAACTGGTATCCGGGCTAAAACCAATCGGGAGCTTGTTCGCCATGACATGGTACAAGGTCGCCATGTTCAAAATCTCTACCAACGCCTCAATGGCAGGAACCGAAAAAGTGGCACGGGTATGGAATGTATCATAGTAATGCCAGGCCCTGATGCCATCAAGGAGGCTACCCTCAAAACCCAGATAAGAGCTGGGACTATCCAGAAAAAGTTGGCTATACCCAAACTGACGAGCAAACCTGCTGGGTAGGTAAGGTTCCAGGAAGACGGCATTACGATTGCGGTATACCAGGTGGGCAGGGCAAATGTTACACAAACGCTCGCTATTTTCTCAGCAGTGAAACGAGGGACGAATACGAAAAAGTTGTACCTATCTGCTCTCGCCAGCGCCATCCGGCAGGCACGCATGGTATCACACTCCCAAGACTCGTTGCGATAACGGAAGATAAAAGCGTCATCAGCAATCTCGTCGTCTTCAGAACCCGGTCTCATCAAAGACTGGTAATGCATTAATAGCCACCCCGTCAGATAATGATAGGGCAGCTCAGTCCTTTCAAAGTCCTTTGTCACCTCGCGGGCGATGACCTTAGACGTAAAAGTACAGAGGCTACGGTGTATGCTGCACACCATGGCTGGAAGAAGAGCTAGTTTCACTCTAAAAACTAGCTTCACAGCAGGGAGAATAAAATTACGGCTGATCCTTTCAATAGAACCAGCTCCTCCTGAAACGACGCAATTCTGCAGCCATACCATCAAAAATCCTGCTATGAGTGCCTTCTCTGACAGCTCTTGGGTATCCTGATAAAAATAACCAAAAGAGTCGGTCTTACTTCCAAATTTGTCGCTGGTAGAGGCCACCCTCTTCGTTGACGACATCAAAGCCTGAACCGCCTTCCGGGATTGAGGACTGCGGGAAGTAACTCGGCCTGAGGCTCCCGTCGAGAAGAGATAGTTCACCCAGTCCTTAGTATGGGGAGCATTCCCTTCCGAGCTACTTTCCTTCTTGGCTATCTGCTGGCACGTACTATAGTGGCACAGTATTTCTTGATAAGTAGCCATGAATCCCGGATATCGTTCTTCAAGCTCTTCGAACTCCTCATTCGTAGGAGTGTATGCTTCAAAAGCTTCATCCCCCCAAGGAAGTTTGGAAATCGCATACATCTCATGGAGTGCCAGCCCCATTTCCCCTACAGGGGTATAGAAGGTTCCCGTACGGCAGTTGTACATCTCCAGCAAAGCCATGAATAACTTCTTGTTTACAGGTAAGCCGTGGCTGGTGCCCCGAATAGCGTGATAAAGACCAATCTCATGCAGAAAAGTCTTATACTTTTGTGAGATCCACATAGACCGATTGATCCATGAGGGGATGGGGTGTATCCAACTTGGGAGTGCCAACCGGCCGATTGGATAAGAGCCTTTCCGAGCAAGTTGGTTCAGGAAAGTATCGGCTGAAGAAAACGTGAAATTGGGGCCCGGCACATTCAAGAAAGCACCCGGGGCCAATCCCATTACATAACGGCTAGCATGTACCTTGCCGGCACATACTGACTTCATATTGTTGTTGTAATGGATGTCGCCCACAAACATCCCATTCCGGGTAGGAGTCAAAGACTCTTCCATCTTCCTGTCCAGCGGGAACATATTGAACCAAGATAATGGGAAGTGACGCTCCATTTGAGGGATGCGGATCGTAATCCCGTTAGAGATAAAGCTCCAGTTCTCCGATATATCCAGAACTTGACTGTTCTTCACAGTTAAAGCATCTCCAAAGAAGAATACAGGTTTCAGGTATTCCCCTTCCAACTTTCCCGATTTCATCATGGCACATAGGAAGTGGGAAGGTTGGTTCTTGAGGGCATTTTTCCTCATCAACGGCTCGTCACTAGGGAGCTGGTCCGCCACATATCGAACTATCCGATCATACCTATAGCCTATAGCGACCTGAGCACGACCCACTAGAGGTTCCCCCGCAGCGTTAATTGGGAAGTTCACTGAAAAAAGAAGACAAAAGAAAATAAGTCAAAAATATGAACAAAGAGAACCGATGAGTGTTTTCGAGCTTATGCGGCTCCAACTTAATGGAGCCTCATACGGCTCAACTCAGAAAAATATTTATGCGGCTCCGTTCAGCGAAGGTTCATGCGGCAGTGCTCTCATATAGCTCTCAGAGTTCGGATAAGCTCCCGTCGTTCGCATGATAAACAAATTCGTACGAGTCTATGCGGCTCAGCGCAGCCTATACGGCTTCAATTGACGAAGCGCGTATAAGGCCACAGCAACGATTCTCATGCGGCTCGTGGCTTGACCATGAGATGTACATGCGGCACACATAAAGATAAAGGCTCGCGCATAAAATATACGGCGTAGCCATGACAGTTAGGGTTCCAAACTCACGTAAAGGTCCTTACCATCGATAGCGGGGTGGACGTCGGGGTGAACTACGGGCACGTCAGCTGGCGGAGGAGCGGCCACACTAGTCGCTGCAGAAGCAGCTTTCTTACCCGTCGTCGCCGATGAAGACGCTGCCTTCTTCGCCGCGACAGTCTTCTTGGGAGCCATTGCTATGATCAGAGAAGGAGGACGAAGATAAGAGAGCTAGGGCAACAGCAGAGAGTAAAAGAAAGTCTTCTTTCCAAACACCTTGCTATTTATAGGCAGAACCTCAATGGACCGACGCATCGGTCTACGAGCAGTATAACCGACTCTTCGGTTATCAAGGCGATCTGATTATTTAAGGCCAAACTCTTGGGATCCTGCCCCAAAAAGTGGCCTTAAAACTGACGACAAATCAACAGCAATTAATGCAGAAAATTTGCACACACGGCAGAATGACGTGGCAAGGAGCTCATACGGCCAGACAGCCTCTGCGGCCAAAGGGTCCATGCGGCTAATTGACCAATGTGACTGAGGAGGCTATGCGGCTGGGACATCCATGCGGCCAGGACATCATATGCGGCCACAAGAGTTTATACATAGCCATGCTTCTTATTCAAAGTATTTTAATTTTACAAATTGAAAACTTTGAAGGGGGTCTTGTAGAAGCATGGAAAAGAATAAAGAAAGATCCATGCGGCCAAGGATCCCCCATGCGGTTTAGAGAGCTCATGCGGCTCAGGGATCCATACGGCTCAAGCGGCTATGCGGCTCGAATAGTTCCATGTGGCCCAAAGAAGAGCCACGTGGCCCTCAACAGCTCTTCTCTTTGTCTTCTACTGCATTTAATGTCTTGACGGCTGACAGCTCTGACCAATGACAGAAAGATGCAATAATGACTCTGTTATAACGACAGACTCCTAGGAAAACGAAGGAAATCTCTGACACAATCCATCAAACCCCAAAGACCATTATGCAGCCTTGACACGTGGACAGTCGCATACGGCTCAGACAGAGGCTACCCATGTGGCTCAGGCAGAGGCCACCCATGCGGTTCAGGCAGAGGCTACCCATGCGGCTCAGGCAGAGGCTACCCATGCGGCTCACGAGGACTATCTTCATGCGGCTCACTGAGAAGCCACCCATCATGCGGTCGCCTACGCTCATACGACTCAGATCATCCCCATGCGGTTCAAATGTTCAGAGGCCACTCCCAAGCAGCCTTAACACGTGGCCAGCCTTATACGGCTCAATGGGGAGGGCAATTCTCATGCAGCTCAGATTTTCTAAGTGACTCGCGGTTTTGCCAGCGTCCATACAGCTATCAGCCTAATAATAGTAGGACACGTGGCAAGATTCATCAACAGATCCTAACAACCAGGTTTAGTGCCATCCTCATAATTACTGGGATCAAATCAGATCATTTGCAATCAATTAAATTGAACACGTGGCAAGAGATCCGAGCTTGGCATAACAAATCATGAGGATTTATGGCAATCATCATTAATTGCCCACAGAGATTTGATACAATCACCTTAATTGCCCAAATCTATTATGAACGGCCCAGATTCATTGATCCTTAACCGCTGACTTTTGAGAATAGGCAATCATTGTAAACCCTAATGATGCCCTCTACTCTTATAAATAGCAAGGTGTCATTCCCTTGCAAAGGAGAGAAAAAAAAAAGCAGAGAGCAGAGGGCAGAGAACAGAGAGAGAGAGAGCACATCCCCCCTCGGATCCAGAGAGTCAGAGAGAAATTGAAAGAAGAGCATTTCTTCATCAACGCCGAGCAGTTCTTCTACAGAGCCAAGGCTGTACCCGATCGTCCAAGGAGTAAGGCAGAGCTGCTGTCGCTTTCCCGAGCCTCTATCGTCACCCCCCAGAATCTAAATAAATAATTGTACTTAGACTGCTGTACCTAGGTTTTCGTCCCTAGGCTTTCTTTGTACAAGCGAGTTTGTATTGTGAGTCTAAGTTCAGTCCTCCGATAATTGTTCTGTTCTTTTACAATTAATGGCAAACAGCTACTGCGGCTCTTGAGCAGGGCAGAGCACAACCTGTGGCTCTTCGGGTTGGTAATAAATCCAAACCCGGTAGCTTGGACCTCGAAGACCTCCAAGATGTTGTTCAGGTTCAAAATCTTCATGCCAAACGCTCAAGTGCATCTCAAAGCCTAATAGTCGTTTTTCTACAAGGATACAGCTTCTTTGAACGAAAAGATCCACAACCAACAGTGGACTTGTGCAAGGCCAACGACAGTTTGAAGCTAAGTCAGGATCGAGCATGACTACGGGAATGCTAAAAGACAATAGAATCGAGTCTCGCCTTCCTAAGGAAAGACGGGTAAATTGCAATCATCTTCCGACTCGAAGTAGTTTCTCCCCCCAGCCTGTTGATAGCTTGCACTCCCGGAGGCATCTGTGGCAGTCCGTATATACCCTTTCCCATCGGATAGTGTAAGAGTCTGTGGTTTATACTTTGGAGGGTACACTATCCCACTCCGGGGGGTATAGTTGCCGAAGCCCCAGCTCTCGAAGTAATTCTTGTTTGTCTCTAGAATCGAAGCGAGTGTCCAACTCTTCAAAGCCTGTTGCATGTCGTCTGATATTGACGGGCCAGATACCGGTGGGCCAGATGATCGTGGCAGTGATTGGTTCACTACAGGGGGTGGCGCATTAGGAGGTGCATTGGACTCCCTATTTATTCCTAGATTTTGATTTGCTGGAGTAGGAGCATTGGGTGTCAACTTGTCCTTGATCTCCAGAACCACAAAAGTCAAGGCTTGTTTGGATTCAGTCATTGTATTCAGGCCTATTTCAAGGGCCTCTATACGGTGTTGGTAGTTGGAACCCTCGTTGCTTCCCGTATTGTCACCTTTGGCCATGTAGATGGACATCAGGTGAAAAAAAATATAGGGCACCGTGGATCATTCGCTCTCCGGCCCAGACCCTTGAGTCTCGCCTTCCTAAGGGAAGATGGGTAAATTGCAATCATCTTCTGACTCAAAGTAGTTGCTCCCCCCAGCCTGTTGATAGCTGGCACTCCCGGAGGCATCTGTGTCAGTCCCGTATATACCTTTTTTGGCTGGAAGGAGGGATTGTCACGGAATGTAGGGGTTTCGCTACACCCAGCCAGTATTGTTGATGATGCAATGACCATCTATATAGAGGACTTAGTTCTAGCACGAGTGTATTGGATTACGTCCGAACTGGGTACTGCCAGCTTGGTGCCTCCGGGTCGACCTTTGGATTTGCTATATGAGGGTTCTTGGAGACCTTTTTGAGAGACGATGAACCCCGTGCCGCATTGTACGAAGCAGCCAATAGTTTATCTTCTTCTTCGACAGGCAATCTCTTGTCGAGTCTTTGGTGGATAGGTGTCGCGGGTCGCAGTCGTTGGAAAACTGACTGCCTTCCTGGTGGAGATCTTGCTGTTTGGCGACAACAGTAGTTGATAGTGAACTTAGCACAAGTGTATCCTAAGACAGACACATTATGCATAATAGAGTCCTCCCCCGTCTTGTGCTTATGAGAAATCATGCCGCATAAGTCATAGGAAGAGGCTTTCACATATACCCCCACTTCGTGCACGCAGAAACACTGCACTTTAGTAAATATGTGAAGGATGCGCCCCTCTACACATTTCCTGTGCATACAGCATGCTTAGGTCCTTAGCAAGGGGTTGCTCATGAGGCAGACTCACTTCATGCTCACAGCTGTGCTACTTGTATGAGTCTGTCCCTACATTGTTTGCCCCTGCCCTGGTTCGTGCACGAAAGCACCCAAGCAACAGGGGGATTTTGAGAACTATGTTGGTGGAGGCATCGAAGCACTCATACCTGTTCTGTAAAGCTTGTCGTCAGTTACGCGTATTACTGTCAATGCATGCTTTCAGTTAGCTGTTGGCATAGCACGTTGGTCGTACGAGGCACGTGTTGTCTTGGATTTCTTCGTACTACCGCTAGGAGGTGCGTAGTACTCAGAGTCCAACATAGCCTTACCCAGGGGATAGGCAATTCTATGAAAGACAGAGGCTCCTTACTACGTAGCCCTCTTCGTGTGCGGGTGGGGTACTGTGCCTTTCTTCTTTAGCTGCGCCTTCGTCCGGTGCCCAGCAAGGGAGTGGCTGCCTTGGTTGTGATTCCCATCAACTAGAGTTGATTGGGAAATTGTAGCATTAGTAGATGAAGGCGTGTCGAGTACGCCTAGGTTCAGAAGAGCCTGGAGCGCATCCCCTTCAGCCTTGTCGTTCGATGCAGCAGCCTTGGGCACCTAGGTGCGTCAAGTCTTCTTTTTTGACTTTACTAGCCACTTTGAAGGACTCGAGTTTCCTTCAGATAGAAGATCTTCAAAATCTTATAGATCAAAGCGTACGACCAGTATCTTCTAGAAAGACCCCAGAAGGTTGTTGTCGGATTGTGTCACTACCTTCTCGTCGGAGGAGAAGGACGTCCTGAGCAGAGTCGCCATTTTGTTTGCCAAGAACAAAAAGTTAAACAACTTTTATATTTCAAACTTTGAAAAGAATACAAGAGACCCCTAAACAGGAGACCTAAGTACAATTGATTCTGGGAAAGTTTGACGGTGGAGATCGAACAATGTAGTGGTACTTTTACTCCCTTGATGATCTGACGACGAAACAAGCTTGCTCTGACTCTCTTAATGCTTGTGAGTGGTGATCTAGGTTGCCGATTAATAAGCAGTCGAAGGATCCTGAATGAAGGAAGACTTTTTCATTTATATACGGGTATATATGTGATGTGTGTAGGGGTTTTGGCGCACAGGAGCACTCCGTGCACAAGATTTTTGGAGAATCTGTTGTAACTGCACGATTGGGGCTACTGCTGAGCTGACACGTAGCATTTGTTGGATTCATTTGTTGTTGCAATCTTGGGTGGTTAACACCCGTTCATCAATATGACTGAGTTGACACGTATTGTGTGCATACTGCTCGAGCAACTCGTTCTGTTTAAACAGAATAGATCTAATTATATCTAGAGAGATACAGTTTAAACAAATTGGATTCGATTGTATCTAAAGAGATACGGTTGTCATACTGGCCCTGTGGACAAATGCTACGTTGTGAGTGAGCTGCGTGTCGAACATCACTGGGCTGTGCTTCTGGACGTAATTGAGACTGTGCTTTTGGACGTCTTCTAAGGCTGCACTTTTTGAAATTGTATTGGAAGACGTTCTTTTGACTGACATCCACCAACTGCTATATGTCAACTGACAACTTCATAGCTATCATTTACTGTCTTCTGACTTCGTCTTGGCGTGCCATTAATGCTGAAGTAATGGCCCAGTGTAGGGGCCTCGTTCGGAGCACTGCAATTTTGCGTTTCCAAAGCACTGCGCTTTTGGCCGCTATGCTTCTTGGGACGTTCGAGTCACTGCACTTTTGGAGCGTTTGAGTCAATGACTTCATTATTCTTGCCACTTTTATGGGGCTCGAGAAGTGATAACTAAAAACTCGGTCAAAGCTTTTATTAATTGAGATTCATTGGAATGATTTCTAGGTTCGTCCAATTAACTCGGAGCCTTTGACTCGCTGCCATGTGGCATGTAGGTTTGACCACACAAAGCCTATATAAAGAAGAGCTTTTGGAGAAGCCACTGTCCATTTCTTTGTGTCACTCCTCTATCATGCTCGATTCTGACTTAGCTTCAGATGGTCGTAGGCCTCACATAAGCCGACTGTTAGTTGTGCATCTCTTTGTTTAAAGAAGTCGTAGTCTTGGTGGAGAACAACTTTAGAGTTTCGTGATGTACTTGAATGCTTGGCATTATGGGTTCTAACCTGAACAACATTTTGGAGGTCTTCGAGGGCCAAGATACTGGATTTGGGTTGATTGTCTGCTCTTCGTTATGTTGGAAGAGCCACAGGTTGGCTGATGAGAAGGATACTCGTTCGTTGACCTTGAAGTGATTCGCTCTAACGGGGAAGTGATTCGCTCTGATGAAGGACAATGCTGCACTTTTGTAGACTGCGCACTTGTAGGCTGTGCACTTTTGTATGCTGCACATTTTAGGCTGAGTAATTTATTTTATATGTAATAATGAATAATCTGTAATAGACCTTTGTCATCATGATTTAATAAAGCATCTTTCTTCATGTACTGCACTTTTCTGTTCTTTGATGTACGCAGCCTTTCTGTGTTTCATGCGTTTTGTAGATGCTGCACTTTTTCATGCTTCTACAAAAGCAAGTCAGATCGGCCTGATGCTGCTATCCATGGAGAGCAACAAAAGCGTTGAACCGCTGATAGAGCTTGTCAATGGTATGACCCAGAGCTGCATGAGCTGGAGCATCTGTTGAGGCTTCGACTGGAACAGGTGGAGCATCACCAGGAGGATGGGGGAACTTCCTAGGCCTAAGAAGCTCTGAAGGCGTTCCAGAGATAGGACAAAGATCTAAATCGATGTCAAATTTATGGAAGATGGTGCAATATGCATAGAATAGAGGAGGTTACGGCTTGCCCTCCGACAGTTGGTCATAAAGGATATCATACTCTTGGAGAAAAAAAGGTAATCCTAAAGTGGATATGATACATAGCAGATAACTCTAAGAGCGTGGTCTCATCAGTGATCCCGTCTTAGGTAGCTGAGATGAAATGATAATGCAATGAAGTTAATAAAATTGTTGGTTACGGTGGCGTACGAACAACCATTTCCAGGAAACTGGATCGGGATGACACAACGTGACCTTGAAGCACTTAAGGGTCATGTCGGCAGGAAATTTGAACCTTCATAATATCGATGAGAGCATCACCAATGTCTGGCATTAGAAAATATTCGCTCAAGTCGGCAAAGTTGAATTCAAATTCCTTGCCGCTAACAAATTAATGAATACAGCCATCTGCTTCTTACATGTTGCAATAAAACATGTGGACTGCATTATCGTGAATTGGATAGAAAATCTCTAAAAATTCACGAAGTCCTAAGGTTTCAAAAGTAATACCATATTTCGAAAAAACGATAAAGTTTATCGTTTTACCCCGGGCAAATTTTTCGTAACCGAAAATGATCGAATCAAAGGGTTGATCTTTCGAATGAAACAAAGAGTGTCCAGTCATAGTCCTTATCGTCATCGAGACAAGATAGACTGAACACGTTGATCGGTTCATATTCCAATGTGGAAGATGAGGCAATGTCTCTAGTTTTCTTCCTCTTAAAGATTTTAGGAGCCATGAAATTGAGAAAGAAAAAATAATAAATATACCTTAATGAAGATAAAAAAAATGGTAGAGAACGCCTTCTTAGAGCCATAGATCCAAGGAAAATGAAGTTTGGAGTAGGAAGTGGATTTCTATAATCTAGGGTTCGGGTTTTTGAGGTTCGGGCGGCTGCACTTCGAGAAAGAAGAAGAAGAATAGAAGAAAGGGGTTCTGTCTACGATGTTGTTTATGAAAAAAATGTCCCCACATAGTTCGACCCGAAATCGGTCAGAACTCGATCCGAGTTCGACCACTTGTATTTTAGGTCATATTTAAGTAATGAATTATAAAAATATCCTATAAACTTATAATCCATGATTTAATTAATATTCATTACCTTGGGTTAGCTGTAAGGGCCGAATTCCAGCTAGCGGTAGTTCGAAGACACTTGGCACCGTGTCGCTTAGGCTCTCACGCTTTGTTGACAGAATGACCCTCTCGACTTCTACCAAAAATAACTCTCGACGGAGATAGCTGAAACGATATTCAGCTAGTGGTTTTATGAACATGTACGCCAGTTGATGATATATGTCAATAAACTCTAGACTGATATTCCTGTGTTGTTGGTGATCAGATAGAAAGTGGTGACGTATTTCTATGTGTTTAGTATATGAATGGCATATTGTATTCCTAGTGAAATCAATAGTGCTAGTGTTGTCACAGTAAGTGAAATCTTAGTGTAGTGTATATGATAGTCTTCTAGGGTTTGCTTCATCTATACTGTATTCCTAAAACAAGAGACTAAAGCTTTTCCTAGGAAATGACACGTACCACTTATACTTTTACGATCTACTTTGCATCCAGCAAAATCAAGATATGAGTAACCGATTAGGTGAAACGATGTAGTTTTGGGATACCATAAGCCGACTGTTGAAGTTCCTTTAAGGGATCGAAAGATGCGCTTAACAGCACATAAGCGTGATTCCTCAGGATTAGCTTGATATCGTGTACAAATACAAACGCTAAACATGATATCACGACATCTAGCAGTTAAATAAAGTAAACTACCAATCATACATCGATAGTTACGCTGGTCGACTGGTTTGCCACGTTTATCAATATCAAGTCTTGTCGATGTTTCTATTGGCGTGCCGATAGGCTTTATGTTGTCGAAGTCATACTTCTTTAGTAAATCCTTCGTGTACTTGGCTTGATTGATGAAGGTTCCATGCGGCCAAGGATCCCCCATGCGGTTTAGAGAGCTCATGCGGCTCAGGGATCCATGCGGCTCAAGCGGCTATGCGGCTCGAATAGTTCCATGTGGCCCAAAGAGGAGCCACGTGGCCCTCAACAGCTCTTCTCTTTGTCTTCTACTGCATTTAATGCCTTGACGGCTGACAGCTCTGACCAATGACAGAAAGATGCAATAATGACTCTGTCATAATGACAGACTCCTAGGAAAACGAAGGAAATCTCTGACACAATCCATCAAACCCCAAAGACCTTTATGCGGCCTTGACACGTGGACAGTCGCATGCGGCTCAGACAGAGGCTACCCATATGGCTCAGGCAGAGGCCACCCATGCGGCTCAGGCAGAGGCTACCCATACGGCTCAGGCAGAGGCTACCCATGCGGCTCACGAGGACTATCTTCATGCGGCTCACTGAGAAGCCACCCATCATGCGGTCGCCTACGCTCATACGACTCAGATCATCCCCATGCGGTTCAAATGTTCAGAGGCCACTCCCAAGCAGCCTTAACACGTGGCCAGCCTTATGCGGCTCAATAGGGAGGGCAATTCTCATGCAGCTCAGATTTTCTAAGTGACTCACGGTTTTGCCAGCGTCCATACAGCTATCAGCCTAATAATAGTAGGACACGTGGCAAGATTCATCAACAGATCCTAACAACCAGGTTTAGTGCCATCCTCATAATTACTGGGATCAAATCAGATCATTTGCAATCAATTAAATTGAACACGTGGCAAGAGATCCGAGCTTGGCATAACAAATCATGAGGATTTATGGCAATCATCATTAATTGCCCACAGAGATTTGATACAATCACCTTAATTGCCCAAATCTATTATGAACGGCCCAGATTCATTGATCCTTAACCGCCGACTTTTGAGAATAGGCAATCATTGTAAACCCTAATGATGTCCTCTACTCTTATAAATAGTAAGGTGCCATTCCCTTGCAAAGGAGAGGAAAAAAAAAGCAGAGAGCAGAGGGCAAAGAACAGAGAGAGAGAGAGCACATCCCCCCTCGGATCCAGAGAGTCAGAGAGAAATTGAAAGAAGAGCATTTCTTCATCAACGCCGAGCAGTTCTTCTACAGAGCCAAGGCTGCACCCGATCGTCCAAGGAGTAAGGCAGAGCTGCTGTCGCTTTCCCGAGCCTCTATCGTCACCCCCCAGAATCTAAAATAAATAATTGTACTTAGACTGCTGTACCTAGGTTTTCGTCCCTAGGCTTTCTTTGTACAAGCGAGTTTGTATTGTGAGTCTAAGTTCAGTCCTCCGATAATTGTTCTGTTCTTTTACAATTAATGGCAAACAGCTACTGCGGCTCTTGAGCAGGGCAGAGCACAACCTGTAGCTCTTCGGGTTGGTAATAAATCCAAACCCGGTAGCTTGGACCTCGAAGACCTCCAAGATGTTGTTCAGGTTCAAAATCTTCATGCCAAACGCTCAAGTGCATCTTAAAGCCTAATAGTCGTTTTTCTACAAGGATACAGCTTCTTTGAACGAAAAGATCCACAACCAACAGTGGACTTGTGCAAGGCCAACGACAGTTTGAAGCTAAGTCAGGATCGAGCATGACTACGGGAATGCTAAAAGACAATGGAATCGAGTCTCGCCTTCCTAAGGAAAGACGGGTAAATTGCAATCATCTTCCGACTCGAAGTAGTTTCTCCCCCCAGCCTGTTGATAGCTTGCACTTCCGGAGGCATCTGTGGCAGTCCGTATATACCCTTTCCCATCGGATAGTGTAAGAGTCTGTGGTTTATACTTTGGAGGGTACACCATCCCACTCCGGGGGATATAGTTGCCGAAGCCCCAGCTCTCAAAGTAATTCTTGTTTGTCTCTAGAATCGAAGCGAGTGTCCAACTCTTCAAAGCCTGTTGCATGTTGTCTGATATTGACGGGCCAGATACCGGTGGGCCAGATGACCGTGGCAGTGATTGGTTCACTACAGGGGGTGGCGCATTAGGAGGTGCATTGGACTCCCTATTTATTCCTGGATTTTGATTTGCTGGAGTAGGAGCATTGGGTGTCAACTTGTCCTTGATCTCCAGAACCACAAAAGTCAAGGCTTGTTTGGATTCAGTCATTATATTCAGGCCTGTCTCAAGGGCCTCTATATGGTGTTGGTAGTTGGAACCCTCGTTGCTTCCTGTATTGTCACCTTTGGCCATGTAGATGGACATCAGGTGAAGAAAAATATAGGGCACCGTGGATCATTCGCTCTCCAGCCCAGACCCTTGAGTCTCGCCTTCCTAAGGGAAGATGGGTAAATTGCAATCAGCTTCCGACTCAAAGTAGTTGCTCCCTCCAGCCTGTTGATAGCTGGCACTCCCGGAGGCATCTGTGTCAGTCCCGTATACACCTTTTTTGGCTGGAAAGAGGGATTGTCACGGAATGTAGGGGTTTCGCTACACCCAGCCAGTATTGTTGATGATGCAATGACCATCTATATAGAGGACTTAGTTCTAGCACGAGTGTATTGGATTACGTCCGAACTGGGTACTGCCAGCTTGGTGCCTCCGGGTCGACCTTTGGATTTGCTATATGAGGGTTCTTGGAGACCTTTTTGAGAGACGATGAACCCCGTGCCGCATTGCACGAAGCAGCCAATAGTTTATCTTCTTCTTCGACAGGCAATCTCTTGTCGAGTCTTTGGTGGATAGGTGTCGCGGGTCGCAGTCGTTGGAAAACCGACTGCCTTCCTGGTGGAGATCTTGCTGTTTGGCGACAACAGTAGTTGATAGTGAACTTAGCACAAGTGTATCCTAAGACAGACACATTATGCATAATAGAGTCCTCCCCCGTCTTGTGCTTATGAGAAATCATGCCGCATAAGTCATAGGAAGAGGCTTTCACATATACCCCCA
This sequence comes from Iris pallida, assembly GCA_029216955.1. NCBI lineage: Eukaryota > Viridiplantae > Streptophyta > Magnoliopsida > Asparagales > Iridaceae > Iris > Iris pallida. The sequence continues at coordinate 4,685,261 of JANAVB010013397.1, read as the reverse complement.
CTTTGTGCACGCAGAAATACTGCACTTTAGTGAATATGTGAAGGATGCGTCCCTCTACACATTTTCTGTGCATACAGCATGCTTAGGTCCTTAGCAAGGGGTTGCTCATGAGGCAGACTCACTTCATGCTCACAGCTGTGCTACTTGTATGAGTCTGTCCCCACATTGTTTGCCCCTGCCCTGGTTCGTGCACGAAAGCACCCAAGCAACAGGGGGATTTTGAGAACTATGTTGGTGGAGGCATCGAAGCACTCATACCTGTTCTGTAAAGCTTGTCGTCAGTTGCGCGTATTACTGTCAATGCATGCTTTCAGTTAGCTGTTGGCATAGCACGTTGGTCGTACGAGTCACGTGTTGTCTTGGATTTCTTCGTACTACCGCTAGGAGGTGCGTAGTACTCAGAGTCCAACATAGCCTTAACCAGGGGATAGGCAATTCTATGAAAGACAGAGGCTCCTTACTACGTAGCCCTCTTCGTGTGCGGGTGGGGTACTGTGCCTTTCTTCTTTAGCTGCGCCTTCATCCGGTGCCCAGCAAGGGAGTGGCTGCCTTGGTTGTGATTCCCATCAACTAGAGTTGATTGGGAAATTGTAGCATTAGTAGATGAAGGCGTGTCGAGTACGCCTAGGTTCAGAAGAGCCTGGAGCGCATCCCCTTCAGCCTTGTCGTTCGATGCAGCAGCCTTGGGCACCTAGGTGCGTCAAGTCTTCTTTTTCGACTTTACTAGCCACTTTGAAGGACTCGAGTTTTCTTCAGATAGAAGATCTTCAAAATCTTGTAGATCAAAGCGTACGACCAGTATCTTCTAGAAAGACCCCAGAAGGTTGTTGTCGGATTGTGTCACTACCTTCTCGTCGGAGGAGAAGGACGTCCTGAGCAGAGTCACCATTTTGTTTGCCAAGAATAAAAAGTTAAACAACTTTTATATTTCAAACTTTGAAAAGAATACAAGAGACCCCTAAACAGGAGACCTAAGTACAATTGATTCTGGGAAAGTATGACGGTGGAGATCGAACAATGTAGTGGTTCCTTTACTTCCTTGATGATCTGACGACGAAACAAGCTTGCTCTGACTCTCTTAATGCTTGTGAGTGGTGATCTAGGTTGCCGATTAATAAGCAGTCAAAGGATCCTGAATAAAGGAAGACTTTTTCATTTATATACGGGTACATATGTGATGTGTGTAGGGGTTTTGGCGCACAGGAGCACTCCGTGCACAAGATTTTTGGAGAATCTGTTGTAACTGCACGGTTGGGGCTACTGCTGAGCTGACACGTAGCATTTGTTGGATTTATTTGTTGTTGCGATCTTGGGTGGTTAACACCCGTTCATCAATATGACTGAGTTGACACGTATTGTGTGCACACTACTCGAGCAACTCGTTCTGTTTAAACAGAATAGATCTAATTATATCTAGAGAGATGCATTTTAAACAAATTGGATTCGATTGTATCTAAAGAGATACGGTTGTCATACTGGCCCCGTGGACAAATGCTACGTTGTGAGTGAGCTGCGTGTCGAACATCACTGGGCTGTGCTTCTGGACGTAATTGAGACTGTGCTTTTGGACGTCTTCTAAGGCTGCACTTTTTGAAATTGCATTGGAAGACGTTCTTTTGACTGACATCCACCAACTGCTATATGTCAACTGACAACTTCATAGCTATCATTTACTGTCTTCTGACTTTGTCTTGGCGTGCCATTAATGCTGAAGTAATGGCCCAGTGTAGGGGCCTCGTTTGGAGCACTGCAATTTTGCGTTTCCAAAGTACTGCGCTTTTGGCCGCTATGCTTCTTGGGACGTTCGAGTCACTGCACTTTTGGAGCGTTTGAGTCAATGACTTCATTATTCTTGCCACTTTTATAGGGCTCGAGAAGTGATAACTAAAAACTCGGTCAAAGCTTTTATTAATTGAGATTCATTGGAATGATTTCTAGGTTCGTCCAATTAACTCGGAGCCTTTGACTCGCTGCCATGTGGCATGTAGGTTTGACCACACAAAGCCTATATAAAGAAGAGCTTTTGGAGAAGCTACTGTCCATTTCTTTGTGTCACTCCTCTATCATGCTCGATTCTGACTTAGCTTCAGATGGTCGTAGGCCTCACATAAGCCGACTGTTAGTTGTGCATCTCTTTGTTTAAAGAAGTCGTAGTCTTGGTGGAGAACAACTTTAGAGTTTCGTGATGTACTTGAATGCTTGGCATTATGGGTTCGAACCTGAACAACATTTTAGAGGTCTTCGAGGGCCAAGATACTGGATTTGGGTTGATTGTCTGCTCTTCGTTATGTTGGAAGAGCCACAGGTTGGCTGATGAGAAGGATACTCGTTCGTTGACCTTGAAGTGATTCGCTCTAACGGGGAAGTGATTCGCTCTGATGAAGGACAATGCTGCACTTTTGTAGACTGCGCACTTGTAGGCTGTGCACTTTTGTATGCTGCACATTTTAGGCTGAGTAATTTATTTTATATATAATAATGAATAATCTGTAATAGACCTTTGTTATCATGATTTAATAAAGCATCTTTCTTCATGTACTGCACTTTTCTGTTCTTTGATGTGCGCAGCCTTTCTGTGTTTCATGCATTTTGTAGATGCTGCACTTTTTTATGCTTCTACAAAAGCAAGTCAGATCGGCCTGATGCTGCTATCCATGGAGAGCAACAAAAGCGTTGAACCGCTGATAGAGCTTGTCAATGGTATGACCCAGAGCTGCATGAGCTGGAGCATCTGTTGAGGCTTCGACTGGAACAGGTGGAGCATCACCAGGAGGATGGGGGAACTTCCTAGGCCTAAGAAGCTCTGAAGGCGTTCCAGAGATAGGACAAAGATCTAAATCGATGTCAAATTTATGGAAGATGGTGCCATATGCATAGAATAGAGGAGGTTACGGCTTGCCCTCCGACAGTTGGTCATAAAGGATATCATAGTCTTGGAGAAAAAAAGGTAATCCTAAAGTGGATATGATACATAGCAGATAACTCTAAGAGCGTGGTCTCATCAGTGATCCCGTCTTAGGTAGCTGAGATGAAATGATAATGCAATGAAGTTAATAAAATTGTTGGTTACGGTGGCGTACGAACAACCATTTCCAGGGAACCGGATCGGGATGACACAACGTGACCTTGAAGCACTTAAGGGTCATGTCGGCAGGAAATTTGAACCTTCATAATATCGATGAGAGCATCACCAATGTCTGGCATTAGAAAATATTCGCTCAAGTCGGCAAAGTTGAATTCAAATTCCTTGCCGCTAACAAATTAATGAATACAGCCATCTGCTTCTTACATGTTGCAATAAAACATGTGGACTGCATTATCGTGAATTGGATAGGAAATCTCTAAAAATTCACGAAGTCCTAAGGTTTCAAAAGTAATACCATATTCCGAAAAAATGATAAAGTTTATCGTTTTACCCCGGGCAAATTTTTCGTAACCGAAAATGATCGAATCAAAGGGTTGATCTTTCGAATGAAACAAAGAGTGTCCAGTCATAGTCCTTATCGTCATCGAGACAAGATAGACTGAACACGTTGATCGGTTCATATTCCAATGTGGAAGATGAGGCAATGTCTCTAGTTTTCTTCCTCTTAAAGATTTTAGGAGCCATAAAATTGAGAAAGAAAAAATAATAAATATACCTTAATGGAGATAAAAAAAAATGGTAGAGAACGCCTTCTTAGAGCCATAGATCCAAGGAAAATGAAGTTTGGAGTAGGAAGTGGATTTCTAGAATCTAGGGTTCGGGTTTTTGAGGTTCGGGCGGCTGCACTTCGAGAAAGAAGAAGAAGAATAGAAGAAAGGGGTTCTGTCTACGATGTTGTTTATAAAAAAAATGTCCCCACATAGTTCGACCCGAAATCGGTCAGAACTCGATCAGAGTTCGACCACTTGTATTTTAGGTCATATTTAAGTAATGAATTATAAAAATATCCTATAAACTTGTAATCCATGATTTAATTAATATTCATTACCTTGGGTTAGCTGTAAGGGCCGGATTCCAGCTAGCGGTAGTTCGAAGACACTTGGCACCGTGTCGCTTAGGCTCTTACGCTTTGTTGACAGAATGACCCTTTCGACTTGTACCAAAAATAACTCTCGACGGAGATAGCTGAAACGATATTCAGCTAGTGGTTTTATGAACATGTACGCCAGTTGATGATATATGTCAATAAACTCTAGACTGATATTCCTGTGTTGTTGGTGATCAGATAGAAAGTGGTGACGTATTTCTATGTGTTTAGTATATGAATGGCATATTATATTCCTAGTGAAATCAATAGTGCTAGTGTTGTCACAGTAAGTGAAATCTTAGTGTAGTGTATATTATAGTCTTCTAGGGTTTGCTTCATCTATACTGTATTCCTAAAACAAGAGACTAAAGCTTTTCCTAGGAAATGACACGTACCACTTATACTTTTACGATCTACTTTGCATCCAGCAAAATCAACATATGAGTAACCGATTAGGTGAAACGATGTAGTTTTGGGATACCATAAGCCGACTGTTGAAGTTCCTTTAAGGGATCGAAAGATGCGCTTAACAGCACATAAGCGTGATTCCTCAGGATTAGCTTGATATCGTGTACAAATACAAACGCTAAACATGATATCACGACATCTAGCAGTTAAATAAAGTAAACTACCAATCATACATCGATAGTTACGCTGGTCGACTGGTTTGCCACGTTCATCAATATCAAGTCTTGTCGATGTTTCTATTGGCGTGTCGATAGGCTTTATGTTGTCGAAGTCATACTTCTTTAGTAAATCCTTCGTGTACTTGGCTTGATTGATGAAGGTTCCATGCGGCCAAGGATCCTCCATGCGGTTTAGAGAGCTCATGCGGCTCAGGGATCCATGCGGCTCAAGCGGCTATGCGGCTCGAATAGTTCCATGTGGCCCAAAGAGGAGCCACGTGGCCCTCAACAGCTCTTCTCTTTGTCTTCTACTGCATTTAATGCCTTGACGGCTGACAGCTCTGACCAATGACAGAAAGATGCAATAATGACTCTGTCATAATGACAGACTCCTAGGAAAACGAAGGAAATCTCTGACACAATCCATCAAACCCCAAAGACCTTTATGCGGCCTTGACACGTGGACAGTCGTATGCGGCTCAGACAGAGGCTACCCATGTGGCTCAGGCAGAGGCCACCCATGCGGCTCAGGCAGAGGCTACCCATGCGGCTCAAGCAGAGGCTACCCATGCGGCTCACGAGGACTATCTTCATGCGGCTCACTGAGAAGCCATCCATCATGCGATCGCCTATGCTCATACGACTCAGATCATCCCCATGCGGTTCAAATGTTCAGAGGCCACTCCCAAGCAGCCTTAACACGTGGCCAGCCTTATGCGGCTCAATGGGGAGGGCAATTCTGTCCTCATGAAGCCGTGCTTGTCGACGTACTTGAAGCACTGGTGCAGTGTGGAGGGCATGATCATGTAATCGTGTATCCAAGGATGCTCCAGGAGAATGTTATAGGAAGTGTCCGTATCTATGACATAGCAGGTCACTTTTGACTGAAGGTCGCCGATTTGGCACTTCAAGCGAATCTTTCCAATCGGATAGCTTCTGTCTGAATTGAAACCGCTGATGGCGGTGCTTGTCGGCGTCAGGCGATGTATTGGGATGCGCAGATGGTGTAGTAGGCTCTTCGGGATGATGCTTATGGAAGAACCGGGATCAATATGCATCCGGTCCACCTTGATATCGCCAATGTACCCAGTATAATAGAGAGGGCGATCATGCAGGTTGGTCTTGATAAGCATATCCTGCGGAGTGAAGACGATGTTGGGCATTGCGCCTGTGCAAGCGCTGTCCTGGAGATCTGTAGACGGGCTTTCCCCAATGAGATTGGACTGAGCCAGATATGCGTCGGCATTCTGGAGCGCCTCGCTCAGTGCGATGCGAACATCTTTGGAGAGCCTCAGGAGCTCGTATAGCGATAATTTGGCCGGTGTGTTAGCCAATTGTGCCAAGATGTCGAAATTGTAGGGCCTCTCCAGCCCATGAGGCGTCTATCTTTGGAGCGGTTTGTCAAAGCGAGTCTCCTTCGGCCTAGGCTTGTCGGTCATCGAAGGCTGCGAAGGTCCTGGAGCATCAGCAGCTGTCGGCTGATGGTCTTCAGCCGAGTTATCTGGTGGAGGTTGGGTTTGTGCGCCGGAGCGGGTAACAACAGCAGTAGCTTCTTCAACATCTGTCGAGATTGTGCGGCATGATTTGACTTTCCCATTCTTCTTTTTGTTGGTGGAGGGAGGTGCGGACTGAGTCACCTCAGGTACCAAGTCCGGATGGACCCACATGATTTCCCCCCGTGATATGGTAAGGGGCACTAGGCCAGCATCCTGGTATCGGGGAGGTGGAAGGTTAGCGACCTCCATCCTTGCTCTGGGACGGGTACTACTCCATCTTGAGTCTTTGTCGGAGGGAAGTTGCCGAATTGTACTGACACCATGTTGGCTGCTACGGTCACCTCTTCGAAATCAATGGCCAGGGCCTTAGAATCGATAAGATGCTGGATGTATCGCTTCAGTTGGTAGCAATCATGTGTAGCATGGTGGATATAGCGATGGTAGTGGCGGTACTTAGGGTTCTCCATTTCTGCAGGTCGAGGTTTACGCCTTGGAGGAGGGAGCTGAATTCGACCTCCTTGTATGAGCATGTCCAAGATGGGCTTGACATGGCCGTCCTCGAAGGAATAGGTCATCTGAGGCCACTGCTTTTCTACTGGCTTCGGTTCAGGCTTTGGCACTGTGTAGGCCACCATAGCCTGTTTGCCCTTGTTGTCTCGATTGTTGGAGGGGTTAACACCATTGTTGCTATTGGTGCTAGGGCGTTTGCCTTTGTCCTCTCCTTCTGAGACGTGCAGTCCCAATTGGCGAGCTTTCTTCAATTTGTCTTCTGCGCTAGTGGCACTGATGATGAACGTCTTCCAATCCTTAAACGAACTTTCGCCCATCCAGAGGCTGATCGTGGGAAGCAGCCTCTTTTGGTAATTTTTAATTAGGGAGGAATTCGGGTTACCGGAAGGCAACTTTATCGCGGTTTGGCGAAACCGTTCGATATAGTTCCTTGTCAACTCCTTTTCTCCCTGAACAACGTCCATGAGGGTAGACATTGTCACGTCTTGTCCTACCTCGTAGAACCTCTCCAGGAACATACGTTTGAAGCCGGTGAAAGAATGGATGTAGTTGTCTGACAAGTTGCGGTACCAGTCGAAGGCGACCCCCTCCAGTGCCCTGATGAACAACCATGTAAGGATGGCGTCGTCATGAGGCAGATGGTCGGTTGTGACCTTGAAGTAGGTGATGTACCTGCTTGCAGATCTCTTCCCATCATACGGATTGATGTTGAATGGTTTATATCTTGGTGGGAAGGGAACATCTCTCCAAGCAGCAGGATACGGTTGTCGTATCCTGAGGTCTTGGCAGTTTTCTCGGGCATGGAACATGGCCCGGAGCTCCTAGACCTCTCTTCTTGCCTCTCTGCCTCATCTGCAGCGGTGGGGGCCGATATCTCAGGAGGATTATCACCCGGGTTTGGTGCGGCTGAATTCGAATCCGCATTAACCGCGGGACCTAAGCTTGTTTGGCCAGTCGTTCTTCCTTGCAGAGTTGGAAGGGCCGCTTTGATCTCGTCCACGGACTTGACCAAGGCATGCAGTATGGCCTCCAGAGTGTCGATGCATTGGCGATCACTGGGACCGTCCTGGTTGCTGTCCGTCATGAATACCGTCCTCACATGAGAAGAGATGGAAGGAACGGTACGTGCCCTCTGAGTCATACCCTTGTACAGAGAAGTCGTTAGGGTATGTGGGAATGTTCTCCTCTGGTTCGGACTCAGAAAGAGTGGTACCCCTAGCTTCAGAGCTTGCCTCGTCTTGAGAATTGTGGACATCTTCGGGGACGTCGGGATCTGCTGCATCTGTTGGGTGAACCGTTTCTCCTGGATTGTCTTCTTGGAACATCGAATTGTCGTAGATATTTGGGGGAGTACTACCCCCGGCTCCAGTGCCTCCAAGTGTAGCAGATTTCATCTTTGAGCGGGTACCTTGGTAAACTCCTCCTGTAACGGTGGTAGACAACCGTTTAGAAGAGAGTTTCTTGGTTACGTCGGTAGAGATTTTCGGACTGGAGACATTTGTTTTCTTCCCTCTACCGCTGCCAGAAATCTTCAGAGCAGAATTGCAGGAGGCGACGAGAAGCGCCTTGTCTTCTGAGCTTGGGTGTTGCAGCCGTTGGAAGACGGACCACCGGTCTTCTTGCACTGCTACCTTGTTGCAACAGCAGTTGACAATGACTTGGGTGCATTGATGTCCCTGACAGGAATCTCTGCACATCAAATCTTCGTCTCTTTTTTTGCGTTTGTGAAGAATCACGTTGCGCAAGTCACCCATCTTGTGGGCCCGGGAGTTCTGAGCCCACGAGTGTATTGGCCTCCTGCCTGCTCCTTGATGTGGCGGTAGTACGAGTACTTGTCCTTGATCCTTGTTGGGAGATTCTCGATAACTATCCCGTTCGTTGGCCGCCGGGGGCTGGACACGGATAGTTTTATGCAACTTTCCATCAGGGGCCCACGTAATAGTCAGCGGGACGCCCTGATAGTCAGAAGTTGGGACAGCCGACTGAGCTCACCGAGCCCGCGCTGCCCGAGACTTTTTCCTTCTAGCACCTGAGAGTGCATAGTAGGAAGAGTCCACGAAGTTTGGCACATGAGAGCATCTGGGGCCAGGATCGCCTGAGAGGCGGTCAAAGACTAACCGTGAGCCGCATGGAACAGATGGTATGCGGCTGGGATCAGTGGTCGTGCAGGCTGTCTGCATGCGGCTATCCTTTGTGGCCGCATGAGCCTTCTGTATGCGACTAGAAGTGGTGGCCGCATAAACCTCAGGGATGCGACTGGAAGTCATGGCTGTGCAGGCTGCCTGCATGCGGCTGGCAGTTTTGGCCGCATGGGCTTTCTGCATGCGGCTGACTTTTGTGGCCGTATGAGTTTTCTCCATGCGGTTGGCAGTTGTGGCCGCATGAGCCTTCTCCATACGGCTGACGCCTTTATGCGGCTTAGACCGTATAGAGTTCCTCTTTGCCCCTGCAAGTCCAGCATCATCGTATTTTCTTCTGCCGGACTTGGGGACAACAGAGTGCTCTATGGTCTGAAGTAGGGTCGCTTGCGAGACTTCTAAGCCATCTTGAGCAACAGAGAGTACTTCTTCGAGAGCTTGGGAAGTAGCGAACGATTTGGGCCTCCACTTCCTGCGGGCCTTCTTCGTGCGGGCTCGCCGCTGGACCGGGCTAGCGCTCCCGTCGGAGAGCATTTCTTCAAACGCCTGCTGGTCGAACCGGGCGACCAGTATTTGTTGAGTGGAGCCAAGTTTGGCTGCGTCCGATTGTGTCACCAACTCCTCAGCCGTGGAGAAGTTATTCCCCAGCAGAGTCGCCATCGTGTTTGCCATTGATTGTAAAAGTACAGAACAATTTTATAGGAGGACTGAACTTAGACTCATAATACAAACTCGCTCGTACAAAGAAAGCCTAGGAATGAAAACCTAGGTACAATAATCTAAGTACGATTGTTTATTTTTGATTCTGGGGGATGTCGATAGAGGTTCGGGAAAGCGACGACAGCTCTGCCTTACTCCTTAGACGATCAGACGTAGCCTTGGCTCTGATAAATAAATGCTCTCGGAATGTGTGGAAAGACTCCTCTGTGCGTGCCTTTGTCTCTCTGTGTGTCCAGCCGGGTGGAAAGAATCTCCTTTTTCCCTGGAATTCTCCTCCTCTCTTTCTCCAGCCGTTTGTAAGGGAATGACACCTTGCTATTTATAGAAGTGGGATGTGATCATTAGGGTTTGCAATGATTCCCTCCTTGAAAAGTTGGCGGCCAATCATCTGGACCATTAATCTTGATTGTATCACATCTGGGCAATTAATTCTTGATTGTGCCAAATCCGTATGGGCAATTAATGCTGGTTGTAATGAATATTCATGATTTGTCATGACAAGCTCGGATCTCCTGCCACGTGTCCAATTTGCTTAATTACAAAAAATATGATTTGATCTGAGTAATAATGGTGATTGCTCTAAATCTGGTTGTTATGATTTGCGAGCGGCCACAACTCCGAGGGGATAAGACAGCCACGTGTCTCAACTTGTAATGAGGATCGCCACGTGTCTCAACTGTCGTAAGTGGAACGTCCTGACAGAGCCGCATGAGTGTAGTCTCTAAATGAACCGCATATGGATGACCACCCACACTCCTAGCCGCATGAAGGGGGACATCCGCATGAAGGTGACAGCCGCATGAAGGTGGCAGCTGCATGAAGGAAGCAGCCGCATGAAGGAAGCAGCCGTATGAAGGAAGCAGCCGCATAGGAGTGGCAGCCGCATAGAGAGCTTTGGGATTTGGCGGATCATGCCAGCTGTATGAAAAGATTTTCTTCTTTTCCCTAGGAACACGCCATCATGTCAGTCACCATTTCAATTTTTATGTCAGAGCTGTCATTTGTCAGAGCTGTCATTGTCAGGGCTGCCGTCAAAGTAATTAATTCAAGCTACTACTTTATGACCGATTGCCGGATCGGACAACGTGAGGCCACGTGGCGTGGAGCCATCCGAGCCGCATGAAGGACTTTTGGAGCCACATGAGGCTCCTTCTGTTTTGAGCCGTATGCGATCCTGAAGGACTTATGAGCCGCATGAGTCTCCTTCTGTTTATAAACCGCATGGGATCCTGAAGGACTTATGAGCCGCACGAGGCTCCTTCTGTTTTGAGCCGCATGGGCTTTCCTTGTCTTTTTCCATGCTTCTACAACGTCGACTTGTATGCCGCATTGATTTGTGTGCTTCCTTGAATCTCGCTCCGTCTCGATTCGCGTACACGCCTCGATTTGCGTGTCGCGTTGATTCATGTGCCATCCCGATATTCATGATTTCCTCGATCTACGTGCGCGTCTCGATTTACGTACATGTTGTCTCCTGTTCATCTTGATCTTCTAGTCATCTTGATTCCCGTACGCGTCTCGATATACGTGAACGTCTCGGTTTGTGTGACTATATCGGTCCGCGTACCTCAGTTTCCGTGCCAGATGTCTGTACTACTTGCGGGACCTACAAGGTATATTCTTCTGCCATCCTCCGTGATTTGCTTTATTATTTTATTATTTAGTTCTAATGATTGTTTATTGTGTGTTCCAAGGACCTCGATGGACGTGCTAGCTTGGATCCAGATCGCCGAATACTTGCTTACCTAGCCGAGCCCTCTAGGCAAGTATTCCTTGCTCATCGACGGCTCTTGTCCTCTCTCCTGGATTTTATTGCATTTTAATTTGTTGCAATTGTAAATGTATAACCATGAGTAGTGTAGCTATTAGTAGAACTGCCATGATGATAACTTAGGATAGCTTGGTTCGATACCGGTTTACGACCGTATCGGACAACTTGGATGGGTCATCCACACCTCCGAGGACACGAGCACGACTCACTTGTGCGGATTGTCCCCGTATGCCCCGTGTCCGACTCGCGATCGGATAACGGCTTGGCTAACTGTTTTTGTGACTGTGTTTGTGACTTGGACATGACTGTGGGTCTTGGTACGCCCTGCGTGGCGATTCTTGTTGCATGTGTTGGCTTGGCGCCCAGTACGCATCGTAGTGCTACTGGAGGACGAGACTTAGTGTTCTCGGCTGTGGTTTGGTTATCAGTACGCATGGTAGCGCTGCTGGAAGCTGAGACTTAGTGTTCTCAGCCTGCGATTCTGCGGCGGGTTGCGCCGACTGGATTTTAGCCCCAATTCGTAGGGTGCTCTCGTCCAGAATACAAAAGAGACTCTGCCGGATTTTTCCAGAATTCCCGATCGGGAATTCGGTTCGAAGGATTGGGCAAAACCATTCCTTTGGTTTGCTGGACTGGACTCGTACATGTTCATCTTGGTATAGTATACCTGATCCCATTGCATGCTAGGTAGACTCCATACTACATTAGTCGCCTAGCTCCTGACCTGTCTTGTCCGTCGGATAGCGTAAGGAGTGCGGTTCTACTCGAAAGACGGTCTGCAACCCTGGTCCTTGTTTGGGTTAAGGGTTGCGGATCTGCTCCAGATTGGTTCATGCAATCCTTGCCACTTTTTCGACGGTATTTAATTAATATATTCTTGTTCCCTGACCTTTCAATCGTAGGAGTTATCCTAGTCTAGCCAGCTAGGACTGATAGTTGTCCTAAGTGTCGGGATTTGTGATTTTGGATATATCAGAGGATTGAGTACTAGGGAGAGTATGTCTCGAGAATATTGATTGATAGACTCACGTGGACTCTTGGATCGTGTTGCTATTTCTTTAGATGATGTTCTAATTCGATCGGACATGACTGTGGATTCATGGATTTTGATGATCGCAAATATTTTACGGGACGAGGAGAATATCGAGGGTATTATTATATGATTTTTACTCGACTTTCCAAGTGCCCAAAACATGGTACCTTTGCTGTATCCCGGTAGTTGGGAGACTTAGTTGCTGATAGCCTGAGATCAATGACTCGGAGGATTCTTGTGAGCCAGAGGGCCTAGCATTGTCTATAGTGATTAGCCTAGTACCAAGTGATCGTATTTTCCTGATATGATATTTATCCCATCGGAGATGGGAAGACTATTGATAGATTGATCCGGTGGGTAGACCGACTTGATGGTTAGAGCTGTAGACCCCTATGTGTACTTGAGATGCTACTGTAGTAGAGATCCTGACCATGTACCTAACCTGGTATCCATGCCACGATGTAGGCAGAGGACTCCATGTGACTGACCAATTGACCATGTTCCTGACTTGACTACTTGTACCCGTGCTGGTACCATTCTATGTGTGCACTGAGGTGCTATCTTACGTATGCACTGAGGTACTATTCTATGCGTGCCCTGAGGTGCTACACGCTTCTATGTGTTATATGGTAGTGCATTCATCTTCCAGCATGGACATGGTAGTTGGCCTGTAGTTTTAGCGTGGTAGGGACTGATTGACTGCTTGTTGTATTACACTAAGAATGAATCCAGATTTGAGAATTTGGGTGTCGAGGTGGATTCGTACTTAGTGTACTCGTACTGAGGTACTCATCTAGGAGGATGAGCATGTGACCACGGCATGTGATTCCAGATCAATGTAGGGTTAATCTAGGCAACTAAAGATGGTAGAAGCATTGGGAGGGAGCAGAATCTCGAGATCGTGCATGCCAGCCGCCACAGGTGCTATGATTACCTGTCTAGCGCAAGGCTGACCGCCCCGGATATTGTTATCGTCCGCAATAGCGGATGGCAGTATCCGACTACTATATGTACTATCATATGATTGATCTGTTTCGCATGGTTGCCTTTGAGGGACCAGTGCTTATCCATGTGCTATGTGTTATTATTTGGCTTCGTTAGCCCTGCTGGACATAGCACGATCTGAGGATTCTTATATTGCATTGTTGGGGTAACCCAACCTCCACATAGATAGTCGTAGACATTTGAGTGGCCGCTTATTCACCTAAATTGTATGGCTTGTTGCTTGCTAAGCTGGCTGGCACGTAACGCTGTCCCGACGCGGTAATTCATTCCCTTGTTCTTGATTGATGTAGGGATGGGTTACTGTTCCGATGACAGACTACGAGTTCCAGTTGGCGATGCAAGTATTAGTGGATGTTAGGATGACTGTGATGATTGTTGGTTACTTACATATTAGTAGTTGGATTGTTGCCTTATATTCTGTGATCGTGCGTTGGTACCGCACGATCCTTTACCCTTATTACTGCTGTTCATACATGTTATTCCTGTCATATATTATATCCTGCTGGTTTTCTTCGCCCGTCCTTGAGCCTTCCTTTCTGTTACTTGCTACGGTTGGCCTGACCAACCCTGGATTGTTCCCAGATTGCCTGTGACCGACCCTGTGGATCTTCCAGACTTGACTTGGAGGATGTGCTTCAGTTCCAGACCATGCTAGGAACTGTGGGAAGGTATATTTGTCTACATTATTTCTTATTGTAGACTCTCTGATTATTATACGAGTATTTCCTGCTTTTCATATGATTATCTCTCTTATAGTTATTTTATTGATTATTGCCTGTGGATATGAGATCAGATTTAGGCCATAGACTGCTTGCATGCTAGGATACCCAACAAGATTGACAACCACGATCGCCGTATAACGTCTTCATACCTTATACGGTGTAGCTGGCCTACGTCCGTCCCCGTATTCCGGTACTGGGGCGTGACAAGGTTTTATTGGTAGCCCATGCAGGTCTCGTTTTGAGATATTTTTGGGTATCACATGATTATTGATCTCAGTCTACTATTCCTTGGTATTCTAACTTGTCACACATGCCCTTCGCTCCCTTGAACTTGTGAATTGGTCCTCATCTCTACCTAGACCTATTTTGCTTTGTCCTGTCTTATTCGTTGTTATCTACCTATTATCTCTTGTTTTGAGAGGCATGGACCTGTAGTTGGCGATGTTGATCACGTTGTCTGATGAGACGTTGTCTTGTCTCTAACATTGGGTTACTTGATTATCTATCTAGGGTTCTGTACTCTCTACCGGTGTTTTACCTTAGTTGATTTCTTGTTATCCCTTTCGTGCGTTGACTTCGTATTGACTTAGTATCATTATCACCCTCTTCGAGCGTTGGCTTGATTGTTGCAGAAGGAAGATTACATCAGGACTCTGAGATCGGATATTTTAGCATTGTTGAGCGTCCAATGGATATTCTTGTATCAATTCAGCTCCTTTGATTCGGGATATTTTTGCAATCATGATTATCTGTTTCAGATATTATTTTGATTATAGATGTACTTTCTGTACATTATGTTTTGATATGGATCCTTGGTTTGGAGTATTTTTCTACGGATGTGGAGTATTTTCCTAGAAAAGCTATCTTGTGGTTATTATTGAAGATATTTTTTGGATGTGTGTTGTAAATTACCAGGATTTTGGATTTTGATTGTTTTCTAGGACTCTCGTTATATTGTTAGAGATTTTTGAGATTTTAGTGATTTGGATATGTGAGTTATGGATTTGATTCGTTTTTGGGTATTTTTCAAGAGTGACCGGATGAACCTGGTGTACTTTGACGGCGTGGTAACGAAGGTTGCAGCCGCTCGATTATAGTGTCACGGTGAATCTTTTGCAGCCATTCCGGGTGGCGTGGCAAGGAATGACCATGACACATTTTTCGGATATTGGGAAACTACAGTCGTCGGCTCGAGACATATATCCCATGATTTATGAATTTATGCGGATTTTCATGCAGTGGAACTTTCAGGTTTTCTGATACTATTTTCGATATTTTGTACTTGTTTTGATTTATGGAGTTATTTCGTGCATGTGAGATTTTGCTTTTTCGAGATTACTTCATTGTTTGGATTTACCTTACGAGTTGATTTATGTAGCCATATACTGTTCTCTTTGACGTTTTCATATTGAGATTTTATTCCTTTCTAATTTTATTACTTGATTTCTGTAAGGTGGGTAGAGTTTTCATGATATGTATATACTAGTTTTGAAAATCCTATATTACATGATTTCGAAATTTCGAGGACGAAATTTTTGTAAGGTAGGTAGGATGTCATATCCCTATTTTTATGTAACACCCAGTTTTCCAGATGAGGGTAATTTTAAAATTTTGTAATTATAATTATTATTTATTGATTATTATTTCATATTATGATTTTTGGTGATTTTTAACCATTTTTAAACTATTTAAAATTATGACTTATGATTTTGACATTTTACTATTGTTTGGTTTTAATTTCGAGGAATTTGTCACCCCCAGTTTTCAGGAACAGGGGTATTTTTGTCATTTTGTATTTTTAAAATATTTTTGAAATTTATTTTATTATTTATGATATTGTTTTAGGATTATTTGAGTCGGGTTCGAATTTCAGCTCAATCCGACTTGAAACGGGGACCCGGGGGTAGTGTTGACTTTAGTGGACCCACACATCAGTTAGCCATGGCCCACATGATAGAAATATTTTAGTTAGAGGTTAGACTAATTATTATGGATAAGGTTAGTGTGATTAGAGACTTTAGAATGACTAATTTAGCCCCAACCAATTAGCCCTTTCCTAATACTAATAGAATAGGTTAGTGGGGGCATTTTGGACCTTACCATAATAGGACAAATAGCCCCATATGGCCAGCCACTTTAGGAGAGGATAGGCTCAAGTTCATTTCATTATTCTCATCCACACTCTCTCTCTTGTTCTTCCTCAAATTTCTAGAGAGCAATTTCTAGCAATTTCTCCACCAAATCCTTCCATTTCGCCACCAAATCTTCTTCTTTCCTTCTCCATTCTAGCCAAAGAGGAAGCTACCCAAGTTTGGGAGGATTCGGAGCTCGTTCGTGTCCTTTTGGAATCTCTACGTGTCGGTGTCGCTCCGGGAAGGCTTTTCTTCGATTCGATCTACCGGGAGGTATAAATCCCTTCTCCTTTTCATTTCCTCATGCATATAGGAATATTTTGAACCCATAGGAATGACTCCCATGGTTGTATCTCCATTTGTGTCCATTTCGTGTCCATTTAGAGGTCATAGGAGTGTCCTTTGTGTTGTGGGTGTGTCCATGTGGGAAAACCCCAAATTTGGACATACTATGTGTTGTTGTTATGTATGAATGAATTATTACATGTTTAATCTCATATTTTTGTATTGGAGATGTGTTCTATAGTGTCTCATATATATATATATATATTAGTGTAGAGAGTGAGTTCTTGATATATTATGTTATATACTTGTGTTTCTTTTGTCTCAAACTACCTAAATTCGTCATAATATTTATCCACGTTTTTAGTAGCAATGGCAACTTAGAAATATCATAACTTTTAGCTTAGAACTCCGATTTATCTTCCGTTTTTTTAAAAGAACCGTATCGAAGTTAGCTTTCCAAATATATATTTTAATAAGCCAAATTCTTTCTGTAACTTTCTGTAGAATTATTTGAGTGTCAGCTGTACGAAAGATGAACGTGTTTCGGTATTTTCGCGATTTCGGGAGCCTCCGGACAAGAAAATGCGATCCGTTTAAAGTTTCGGAAAGCTAACACGAAGAGCAACAACATACTTTAATCCTAGAATTTAATGAATGCCCAATTGGTACAGTATTGGTTTTAAGTAGAAGAGTGACTATACGATATATGCATTTTGTGTAACCTATGAGCCTATGTAGTATGGATATTAAATGAATATAGAGTATGTAATACATGATATGTTAGATGAATAAAATAATATATATATGATATATATTCTCTTTACATTAATGTATATATATGGTTGAATGCAAGCATGTAGGAATGCTATTAATATAATGCATATAAGCAATGCATGAATGAAAGAATGATATACAATGTATGCATGAAAGTATATAATGAATGCTAGATATGAATGCAAGATATATATGTAATGATAGATATAAATGCATAATGTATAAATATTGTAATACAATATATAATGATAACATATATGGTAATGTAGAGTATATGATGCAAGCATGAATGAATGGAGGAAATACATGTATATAGGTAATATAGAATGTAATATATGAAAGGAATGAATGATAATATATAACATGATATGTAGGTAATGCAAGGTATGAAATATATGATGTGTGTATGTTTGTATGTCTCAATGTTAATGTATGAAATGATATGAATATACAATGTATGCATATGTATAAAACATGTAGGTAATGCATAGATGCATGAATGAAATGAATGTTTGCAGTATGTTAATATAAATACAAGTATCTAATATGCATGAATGTAAGTATAATATAATACGAGTATACATGTATGTATCATGTAAATGTAATATACATGATATGTATGTATGCATGTATACAAGGTAAGTATGTATGTATGTATTTCTATAAACTGAGTTAACCTATAACCTTTTACACACATGCATTCATACACCCTTTGACATCATGTATCCCATGTCACATACACCTACCTATCACTAAATTTTAGAACATTAACACATATCCTTTCACACACATGCCAAACACACACATACTCACTTACTCTTTTACCTCTCTTTCTCTCTCTCTCTCTATATATATAAATATATATATATATATACATATATATATATATATATATATATGTATGTATCTGCCTATATATATAGCTTTTCTATATATATCTATGTATATGAATATGTGAATGTGAATAATATATATACATTATATGACTAAGTTTGTGTGCCTTGTTAGCTTATGGTTTAGTTTTGTGCTTGGTTTAGCAAGTGACTTAGGCTATGAGTTAGTAGCTATCTCGGATACTTGATTTGCATATACTTAGTTTGTTTAGACCTAGAATAACTTGTTTGACCAAATTTAGACTTGTTAGACCTAGTTTGACCATAGTTGACCTAGGTTTGACTTTCAGGGTTGACCAAGTTGACCAAGAGTTGACTTTGGTCTAGATTGACCTAGAATCATGTAGAATGCATAGTAGAACTTCATATTGTCATTTTGTACTTGTTGTGACTTGTGCTGTTCTGATTAGGAGCCAGACACCTCTCATCGGACAGTATATTTACTTTGGACATTCAGACATCAGGCAAGTACATTCTCTGATAGTTCTTTCATTTACTTGTCAATTACTGTACTTCAGTTCTAGTTAGTTTTATGTGATTCTTATAACACGTATGGATATTTCTGGATTCATGTATGCGACACACATACCATATTATCTGGCCTCCATTTCTGGAATCACTACTGGCATCACCTTCTGGAATCACTACTGGAACCACCTACTGGAATCACTATGGAATCTTTTGCTGGTATCATTATGTTTGGCTGGACTCATCTCGATTCTCGTGTCGTTTTCTGGATTCACTTGTACTTGTGGGCGGGGAAATATTGGAGTAGACATGTGAACATTCCCAAATACTGGAACCACTCCCTTGGAATTATACTGGAACGATAGCCATCCCACACTTGGCCGAGTGTGCGGTGTGCCGTATTACCTACAGCCGTTTACATGTCGATCCCGATATTTTAAAACACACTGTTAGAGTATAGACTGGACTCACCCTGGAACCTTTGATCACCAACTGGACTCACCTTATACCGGACTCATCTTGTACTGGAACCACCTGGTATCAGATTCATGTTGTCTGGATTTACTTGGGTTTTGCACTTGTTTACATTTACATTCTGGACTTATTATGTTACTTTAGTTCAGCTAGATTTATTTTACAGTCTTCATTGCCATCATTCTTCTCTTGTTTTAGTTCTTACTTTTCTTGTATCTTATCTGTTCTCCATACCATCACTTGTATATAAACTGCCATATTCATCAATAAAACTGTCTATAACTGCTTTATAGTTCTTTGTCATTTACTTGGGATTTCTTGATGAGTTGTACTCGTTCCTGTCCTGACTGGACCTGTTGAAAATTTTACAGAAGATGATGAGGAACCCTGCACCCCCTTACTTGGAGCTTGCTTAGTTGACACTCGCGACCTGGACCCCTGGGGAGGTTCAGGCAGCTGCTCAGGATGATACCTTGTATAGTGTAGATAGCTTAGACTGTTCTTCTTTTCATGTTTAGCTGTTGCCTTTATTTTCTAGAGTTGTATATTTTAGAGATGTTGGGACCTTGTTATTTTATTCTACTGTACCTCAGTTGAGGATTCTCTTATCTATTTTATCGTGCCATATTCTATCTCTAGATTGTGATTGAGTTGTACCTCTGTGTTGGCCTCCTTATGGAGAGTATTCATATTATGTTAGTTATAGTTCATGACCTAGAACAGCGTTCTACTGCCGACACTGCGGCATAGGCTAGGCGTTGTTACGCTCTCGTACCCTTACTCTAGGGTGCGGGTCGTGACACGTTTTTAGTGGTAGCCCATGCAGGTCGAGTTTATGTAGTGGTATTCGAACTAGAGTATCACTACAGCCTGCAGTAGGATTAGGATATTTTTGGAGGTACTCAATCACATTAGGAAAAACTCTTAATCCGATTCCTTTTGTCTAAAATTGTTGCTTATTGACTTCCCTTGAATATAAACTGTTCTCCTTTGAATTTTCGCTTCATTCTCAGAAATTGCTTCTTGTTTTGATCTGTCTTCATGATGGTTATGAAGACACGATCTTATCGCTTCGGTTCGGGGGATACTATCGAGAGGCTGGCCACCTTTCGTCCTGTTCATCAGGGCCTCGAGACCGTAGCTTCTGGTGTGCCGACTTAGGTTGGCATTTTTGCTACATTGGAGGTGCACCTCCGTCTGTACAGAGACTTTTCCCTTCGTTTCTGGTTTTTCTCAGCAGCAGCGATTCATGCAGCATCAGCAGCAGAGATTTGTGCAGTATCAGCATCAGGCTGGAGGAAACTAGCAGGGCGAGCTATCGTCAGGATAGTCGAGGATGCACAGACCGTTGGAGATCTTGCTGCAAGTTCCGTTCTTCTCAATTCCATTCCCGTAATTGTCTTTTATAATTACCTTGAAATTCGATTCCATCTGTTCCTTGTTGATTGATTAATTTTGTCATGTTACTCTTTTGTTGTGTTTGTTTTTCTTCTGAAAAAATCATATAGGCTAGGTCGCCTAAATCATGGAATCTAGAATCCTCGATAGTCGTGTTAGTTGGCATAGTGAGGACATGTAGTCAGATTTTGGATGTATTCTCGGGTATGGGAATTTAAGGTTTTCGCCGTCGCATGCGGCAGTACGAAAATTTTAAATACCATGAACCTAGAGGTACGTACCTTAGTCAAGGACTCTGTAATTATCGTAGCCTTGCTCACTAGCATGATGAAGACTCTGGATAACATAATTTTGGACAGACGCATATGATTAACAGATTGTATCTTGAGAAGGTTTAAACATCATATCCTTTTGATTGTTATAAATGACTTAGGAGTAGGGATATTTAGTTTTGTAGAGCTCATTCATAGGTAGTTCCTTCATAGTATAATGGTATGATGACTTGTAGAGTGTCTGTACCCTAGAGGTGATAGTTAGCATTGGTGTTAGAATAGTAACCCATTGCAGATAATTCTCCTGTTATCTATAATACCAACCAGTTACACATAGGATGTTAGTATGCCTTACAGCCTTGATGATTATTACTACTTTTCCTTACCTTTTCCAGTGAGGCACCCATGACCAGAGCCTGCCTTTGAGTATAGTTGTAGTTTCACCTAAGACCGAGAGGTCAATTTGCATAGATAGATTGTAGATGATATTGGCATATGGGATATAGGTTAGTTGGTATCTATAGGCCATTGTTGTATAGGGTTATAAACATGTTGTTTAGCTTATACTTGGTTCAGTTTTCCATTTTAGTTAAGTTCTCTTCGTGTTGAGTTCCTTTGTGTTGATCACCTTTATAGGCAGTGTGCAGACCCTTCACTAGATACCATGTCCCCTTGATTCAGACCATTCATCCTTAGCCTAGTTCTAAGCATTGTTTCAGACCCTTATAAGTTTAGTCTGCCTTAACCCTTGGTTGATCAGTCATATATATATATAGATGATATACTTAGGATATATGTGATGGGTTATTGTTCTTGAGCATATATATATATATATATATATATATATATTTTTTTTTATATATATATATATATATATATATATATATATATATATGTGGTATTTGGTATTCATGTGCTTAGCTTGTAGGTATTTAGTTATAGGTGACTTGATAGGATTGGGAAGTTAAGAGCTAGTCTATTATAGAGTTTCTCTTTTGCTAAATTCTAGTTGCCAACACCTAGATAGCTAGCATAGGTAAAACCCTAAGAAGTTGACCAGTTGATGACCAAGTACTTGGATGTTGAGAAATTGACTAGTGATTGACCCTTGACTATGTTTGACATAGAAGGGGGTACGATCATCTTAATTTCGAGGACGAAATTTTTATAAGGTGGGTAGGATTGTAACACCCAGTTTTCCAGATGAGGGTAATTTTAAAATTTTGTAATCATAGTTATTATTTATTGATTATTATTTCATATTATGATTTTTGGTGATTTTTAATCATTTTTAAACTATTTAAAATTATGACTTGTGATTTTGACATTTTACTATTGTTTGGTTTTAATTTCGAGGAATTTGTCACCCCTAGTTTTCAGGAACAGGGGTATTTTTGTCATTTTTTATTTTTGAAATATTTTTAAAATTTATTTTATTATTTATGATATTGTTTTGGGATTATTTGAGTCGGGTTCGAATTTCAGCTCAATCCGACTTGAAACGGGGACCCGGGGGTAGTGTTGACTTTAGTGGACCCACACATTAGTTAGCCATGGCCCACATGATAGAAATATTTTAGTTAGAGGTTAGACTAATTATTATGGATAAGGTTAGTGTGATTAGAGACTTTAGAATGACTAATTTAGCCCCAACCAATTAGCCCTTTCCTAATACTAATAGAATAGGTTAGTGGGGGCATTTTGGACCTTACCATAATAGCACAAGTAGCCCCATATGGCCAGCCACTTTGGGAGAGGATATGCTCAAGTTCATTTCATTATTCTCATCCACACTCTCTCTCTTGTTCTTCCCCAAATTTCTAGAGAGCAATCCCTAGCAATTTCTCCACCAAATCCTTCTATTTCGCCACCAAATCTTCTTCTTTCCTTCTCCATTCTAGCCAAGGAGGAAGCTACCCAAGTTTGGGAGGATTCGGAGCTCGTTCGTGTCCTTTTGGAATCTCTACGTGTCGGTGTCGCTCCGGGAAGGCTTTTCTTCGATTCGATCTACCGGGAGGTATAAATCCCTTCTCCTTTTCATTTCCTCATGCATATAAGAATATTTTGAACCCATAGGAATGACTCCCATGGTTGTATCTCCATTTGGGTCCATTTCGTGTCCATTTGGAGGTCATAGGAGTGTCCTTTGTGTTGTGGGTGTGTCCATGTGGGAAAACCCCAAATTTGGACACACTATGTGTTGTTGTTATGTATGAATGAATTATTACATGTTTAATCTCATATTTTTGTATTGGGGATGTGTTCTATAGTGTCTCATATATATATATTAGTGTAGAGAGTGAGTTCTTGATATATTATGTTATATACTTGTGTTTCTTTTGTCTCAAACTACCTAAATTCGTCATAATATTTATCCACATTTTTAGTAGCAATGACAACTTAGAAATGTCATAACTTTTAGCTTAGAACTCCGATTTATCTTCCGTTTTTTTTAAAAGAACCGTATCGAAGTTAGCTTTCCAAATATATGTCTTAATAAGCCAAATTCTTTCTGTAACTTTCTGTAGAATTATTTGAGTGTCAGCTGTACGAAAGATGAACGTGTTTCGGTATTTTCGCGATTCCGGGAGCCTCCGGACACGAAAATGCGATCCGTTTAAAGTTTCGGAAAGCTAACACGAAGAACTACAACATACTTTAATCCTAAAATTTAATGAATGCCCAATTGGTACAGTATTGGTTTTAAGTAGAAGAGTGACTATACGATATATGCATTTTGTGTAACCTATGAGCCTATGTAGTATGGATATTAAATGAATATAGAGTATGTAATGCATGATATGTTAGATGAATAAAATAATATATATATGATATATATTATCTTTACATTAATGTATATATATGGTTGAATGCAAGCATGTAGGAATGCAATTAATATAATGCATATAAGCAATGCATGAATGAAAGAATGATGTACAATGTATGCATGAAAGTATATAATGAATGCTAGATATGAATGCAAGATATATATGTAACGATAGATATAAATGCATAATGTATAAATATTGTAATGCAATATATAATGATAACATATATGGTAATGTAGAGTATATGATGCAAGCATGAATGAATGGAGGAAATACATGTATATAGGTAATATAGAATATAATATATGAAAGAAATGAATGATAATATATAACATGATATGTAGGTAATGTAAGGTATGAAATATATGATGTGTGTATATTTGTATGTCTCTATGTTAATGTATGAAATGATATGAATATACAATGTATGCATATGTATAAAACATGTAGGTAATGCATAGATGCATGAATGAAATGAATGTTTACAATATGTTAATATAAATACAAGTATCTAATATGCATGAATGTAAGTATAATATAATACGAGTATACATGTATGTATCATGTAAATGTAATATACATGATATGTATGTATGCATGTATACAAGGTAAGTATGTATGTATGTATTTCTATAAACTGAGTTAACCTATAACCTTTTACACACATGCATTCATACACCCTTTGACATCATGTATCCCATGTCACATACACCTACCTATCACTAAATTTTAGAACATTAACACATATCCTTTCACACACATGCCAAACACACACATACTCACTTACTCTTTTACCTCTCTTTCTATATATATATATATATATATATATATATATATATATGTATGTGCCTATATATATAGCTTTCCTATATATATCTATGTATATAAATATGTGAATGTGAATAATATATATACATTATATGACTAAGTTTGTGTGCCTTGTTAGCTTATGGTTTAGTTTTGTGCTTGGTTTAGCAAGTGACTTAGGCTATGAGTTAGTAGGTATCTCGGATACTTGATTTGCATATACTTAGTTTGTTTAGACCTAGAATAACTTGTTTGACCTAATTTAGACTTGTTAGACCTAGTTTGACCATAGTTGACCTAGGTTTGACTTTCAGGGTTGACCAAGTTGACCAAGAGTTGACTTTGGTCTAGATTGACCTAGAATCATGTAGAATGTATAGTAGAACTTCATATTGTCATTTTGGACTTGCTGTGACTTGTGCTGTTCTGATTAGGAGCCAGACACCTCTCATCGGACAGTATATTTACTTTGGACATTCAGATATCAGGCGAGTACATTCTCTGATAGTTTTTTTATTTACTTGTCAATTACTGTACTTCAGTTCTAGTTAGTTTTAAGTGATTCTTATAACACGTATGGATATTTCTGGATTCATGTATGCGACACACATACCATATTATCTGGCCTCTATTTCTGGAATTACTACTGGCATCACCTTCTGGAATCACTACTGGAACCACCTACTGGAATCTTTTGCTGGTATCATTATGTTTGGCTGGACTCATCTCGATTCTCGTGTCGTTTTCTGGATTTACTTGTACTTGTGGGCGGGGAAATATTGGAGTAGACATGTGAACATTCCCAAATACTGGAACCACTCCCTTAGAATTATACTGGAACGATAGCCATCCCACACTTGGTCGAGTGTGCGGTGTGCCGTATTACCTATAGCCGTTCACATGTCGATCCCGATATTTTAAAACACACTGTTAGAGTATAGGCTGGACTCACCCTGGAACCTTTGATCACCAACTGGGCTCACCTTATACCGGACTCATCTTGTACTGGAACCACCTGGTATCAGATTCATGTTGTCTGGATTTACTTGGGTTTTGTACCTGTTTACATTTACATTCTGGACTTATTATGTTACTTTAGTTCAGCTAGATTTATTTTACAGTCTTCATTGCCATCATTCTTCTCTTATTTTAGTTCTTACTTTTCTTGTATCTTATCTGTTCTCCATACCATCACCTGTATATAAACTGCCATATTCATCAATAAAACTGTCTATAACTGCTTTATAGTTCTCTGTCATTTACTTGGGATTTCTTGATGAGTTGTACTCGTTCCTGTCCTGACTGGACCTGTTGAAAATTTTACAGAGGATGATGAGGAACCCTGCACCCCCTTACTTGGAGCTTGCTTAGTTGACACTCGCGACCTGGACCCCTGGGGAGGTTCAGACAGCTGCTCAGGATGATACCTTGTATAGTGTAGATAGCTTAGACGGTTCTTCTTTTCATGTTTAGCTGTTGCCTTTATTTTCTAGAGTTGTATATTTTAGAGATGTTGGGACCTTGTTATTTCATTCTGCTGTACCTCAGTTGAGGATTCTCTTATCTATTTTATCGTGCCATATTCTATCTCTAGATTGTGATTGAGTTATACCTCTGTGTTGGCCTCCTTATGGAGAGTATTCATATTATGTTAGTTATAGTTCATGACCTAGAACAGCGTTCTACCGCCGACACTGCGGCGTAGGCTGGGCGTTGTTACGCTCTTGTGCCCTTACTCTAGGGTGCGGGTCGTGACATTTTATAATAGGTATATGATCGTATATGGGTTATTTTCAAATTTCGTATTTGTTTAAAGTTTTATTTATTTTTCCGGACTTGTGCTGGCCTTACTTGTTTAGGCCTGACATTTGATTATTACTTCTAATAAATTGTTATTAATATTATTGGGACTAATATGGTTTGCTTTTATTAAATTGTTTCCATTATTATTATTGTCATTATTATTATTATTATTATTATTATTAAACCCTAACCCAATCCCTAACTTTTCCCTCTCTCCTTACTTTCACTCCCCCCTTTCCCCCTCATCCAGCCGACACAGCCCCCCTTCCTTTTTCCCTCAGCTCTCTCTCTCTCTCGAGCTCACTCCCTTCCCTCTCCCTCTCGATCCTCCCTCTTCTCCCGCTCTTCTCCGGCCAGCTCCAGCCACCACCGCCACCATCACCCACCAGCACCGCCACCGCCATCAGTCACCACCACCACTGATCCCTCCACCACTTTCATGAACATCATCATCATCGTCGCCCCCCCGGCCCCCGCTGCGGCCGCCACCACCAGCTCCGCCCTCACCACCATCTCCTCCGCGACCTCCGACCCCCTCCACCGACGCCGCCGTCTCCATCTCTTCTGTCTCCCCTTTATGGTGCAGCGCTGCCGCTGCCACCCCCTCTCCTCCGCGCCGGCGGCGAGCCCCCTCGCCTCATCTCGTCTCTCTCTCTTCCCTGAGCACCGCGCCACCGCGGCCGCTGTCCCCTCCGCCGGGAACCGACTGACCCTGGTGAGCTTCTCCGCCCCTCTCTCTCCTCGATTCGCGTGTTGGCTCGTACGACTCACCCTCAGAGTGCGAGCCTCTTGTTTTGTGTGCGTTTCGGGAAGCGAACCCTCGTGCTCCGTGCTTTTCCTCGTGTCGCGTGCCCTGATCCACTTGCTGCCTTGTACAGTGTGCTGCCTCGAGCAGCGTACCCTCGATTGATGTACCCTCGTTCTTTGTGCCATTTCGGGACCCGTGTACCCTCGGTTCGCCTGTCCCCTCTTCCTCCATGCTTTTTGGGACATGTGCACCTTGATTTGTGTGTTGTCTCAGTTTCCGTGTGACCTTGATCCACGTGCTGCCTCGGGCAGCGGGTCGCCTCGAGCCCCGTGCTGCCTCGGGCACCGTGCCATATCGAATGGTGCATCTTTTCGATTTCCGTGTCTCGACCTTTGTGCCCATCTAAATTTTTGTGCCGCTCCGATTCGCATACCCACACCGATTTGCATGCTACCTCGGTTGTGTACCACTTTGATCTCAGTATCGCATTGATTTGCGTGCATGCATCGATTTGCATGCCGTATTGGTATGTGTGCTACCTTGGACTTTGTGCCATCCCGGTTTGCGTGCACGTATGGATTTACGTGTCGCCTTGGTTTACGTATCACCTTGGACTCCGCACCACAACGATTTGCGTGCATACATCGACTTGTATGCCGTATTGATTTGCGTGCTTCTTTGAATCTCGCTCCGTCTCGATTTGCGTGTACGCCTCGATTTGTGTATTGCATTGATTCGTGTGCCATCCCGATATTCATGATTTCCTTGATCTACGTGTGCGTCTCGATTTACGTGCATATTGTCTCCTGTTCATCTTGATCTTCGAGTCATCTTGATTCTTGTGCGCATCTCGATATACGTGCACGTCTCGATTTACGTGACTTTATCGGTCCGCGTGCCTCAGTTTTCGTGCCAGATGTCTGCACTGCTGGCGGGACCTATACGGTATATTCTTCTGCCATCCTCCGTGATTTGCTTCATTATTTTATTATTTAGTTCTAATGATTGTTTATTGTGCGTTACGAGGACCTCGAGGGACGTGCTAGCTTGGATTCAGATCGCCGAATACTTGCTTACCTAGCCGAGCCCTCTAGGCAAATATCCCTTGCTCATCGACGGCTCTTGCCCTCTCTCCTGGATTTTATTGCATTTTAATTTGTTGTAATTGTAAATGTATAACCATGAGTAGTGTAGCTATTAGTAGAACTGCCATGATGTTAACTTAGGATAGCTTGGTTCGATACCGGTTTACGACCGTATCGGACAACTCGGATGAGTCATCTACACCTCCGAGGACACGAGCACGAGTCACTTGTACGGATTGTCCCCGTATGCCCCGTGTCCGACTCGCGGTCGGATAATGGCTTGGCTAACTGTTTCTGTGACTATTTTTGTGACTTGGACATGACTGTGGGTCTTGGTGCGCCCTACGTGGCGATTCTTGTTGCATGTGTTGGCTTGGCGTCCAGTACGCATCGTAGTGCTGCTGGAGGCCGAGACTTAGTGTTCTCGGCTGTGGTTTAGTTTCCAGTACGCATGGTAGTGCTGCTGGAAGCTGAGACTTAGTGTTCTCAGCCAGCGATTCTGCGGATCTGCTCCAGAGTGCTTCATGCAATCCTTGCCACTTTTTCGGCGGTATTTAATTAATATATTCTTGTCCCCTGACCTTTCATTCGTAGGAGTTATCCTAGTCTAGCCAGCTAGGACTGATAGTTGTCCTAAGTGTCGGGATTTATGATTTTGGATATATCAGAGGATTGAGTACTAGGGAGAGTATGTCTCGAGAATATTGATTGATAGACTCATGTGGACTCTTGGATCGTGTTGCTATTTCTTTAGATGATGTTCTAATTCGATCGGACATGAATGTGGATTCTTGGATTTTGATGATCGCAAATATTTTGCGGAACGAGGAGAATATCGAGGGTATTATTATATGATTTTTACTCAACTTCCCAAGCGCCCAAAACCTGGTACCTTTGCTGTATCCCGGTAGTTGGGAGACTTAGTTGCTGATAGCCTGAGATCAATGACTCGGAGGATTCTTGTGAGCCAGAGGGCCTAGCATTGTCTTTAGTGATTAGCCTAGTACCAAGTGATCGTATTTTCCTGATATGATATTTATCCCATCGGGGATAGAAAGACTATTGATAGATTGATCCGGTGGGTAGACCGACTTGATGGTTAGAGCTGTAAACCCCCATGTGTACTTGAGATGCTACTGTAGTAGAGATCCTGACCATGTACCTAACCTGGTATCCATGCCACGATGTGGGCAGAGGACTCCATGTGACTGACCAATTGACCATGTTCATGACTTGACTACTTATACCCGTGCTGGTACCATTCTATGTGTGCACTGAGGTGCTATTCTATGCGTGCCCTAAGGTGGTACACGCTTCTATGTGTTATATGGCAGTGCATTCATCTTCCAGTATGGACATTGTAGTTGGCCTGTAGTTTTAGCGTGGTAGGGACTGATTGACTGCTTGCTGCATTACACTAAGAATGAATCCAGATTTGAGACTTTGGGTGTCGAGGTGGATTCGTACTTAGTGTACTCGTACTGAGGTACTCATCTAGGAGGATGAGCATGTGACCACGACATGTGATTCCAGATCTATGTAGGGTTAATCTAGGCAACTAAAGATTGTATAAGCATTGGGAGGGAGCAGAATCTCGAGATCGTGTATGCCAGCCGCCACAGGTGCTATGATTACCTGTTTAGCGTAAGGCTGACCGCCCCGGATATTATTATCGTCCGCAATAGCGGATGGCAGTATCCGACTACTATATGTACTATCATATGATTGATCTGTTTCGCATGGTTGCCTTTGAGGGACCAATGCTTATCCATGTGCTATGTGTTATTATTTGGCCTCGTTAGCCCTGATGGACATAGCACGATCTGAGGATTCTTATATTGCATTGTTGGGGTAACCCAACCTCCACATAGATAGTCGTAGACATTTGAGTGGCCGCTTATTTACCTAAATTGTATGGCTTGTTGCTTGCTAAGCTGGCTGGCACGTAACGCTGTCCCGGCGCGGTAATTCATTCCCTTGTTCTTGATTGATGTAGGGATGGATTACTGTTTCGATGACAGACTACGAGTTCCAGTTGGCGATGCAAGCATTAGTGGATGTTAGGATGACTGTGATGATTGTTGGTTACTTACGTATTAGTAGTTGGATTGTTGCCTTATATTCTGTGATCGTGCGTTGGTACTGCACGATCCTTTACCCTTATTACTGCTGTTCATACATGTTATTCCTGTCATATATTATATCCTGCTGGTTTTTTTCGCCCGTCCTTGAGCCTTCCTTTCTGGTACTTGCTACGGTTGGCCTGACCAACCCTGGATTGTTCCCAGATTGCCTGTGACCGACCCTGTGGATCTTCCAGACTTGACTTGGAGGATGTGCTTCAGTTCCAGACCATGCTAGAAACTGTAGAAAGGTATATTTGTCTATATTATTTCTTATTGTAGACTCTCTGATTATTATATGAGTATTTCCTGCTTTTCATATGATTATCTCTCTTGTAGTTATTTAATTGATTATTGCCTGTGGATATGAGATCAGATTTAGGCCATAGACTGCTTGCATGCTAGGATACCCAACAAGATTGACAGCCACGATCGTCGTATAACGTCTTCATACCTTATACGGTGTAGCTGGCCTACGTCCGTCCTCGTATTCCGGTACTGGGCGTGACAGGTTATAACCTTGTGCCACTAGACATGCTTTGTTGCGTAGAACATGTCCATCCTCACTTAGTTTATTTTGGAACACACATTTGGTACCAATAATCGATTGACCAATAGGTTTAGGAACAAGTTACCAAACTTGGTTTCTTTTAAATTGATTAAGTTCCTCTTGCATGTCATCAATACAAAACTTATCAGAAAAAGCATATGCTACTGACTAGGTTCTACTAGAGAAATAAAGGCCACATTTACTACTATGTCTCTAGTAGAAGAGCACGTACCTACTCCCATGGATACATAACCTATTATAGGTGTCTCTGGATGGTCTCTTATAAATTTTATCTTCTTAGGTAGACTTTCCAGATGGCTCTCGTTGGTAACGGTATCTTCAGGTGCCTTGGATTTGTTTTGAACATCTTCGTCATGTCGCTATATCTATACAGTTGAGCTCATCAAAAGAAATATTAATGGATTATTCAACTATTGTCACCCTCATTTCCCGTATTTTCTCGTATTTCGTATTTATACTCGTATTTGGGTTTTTGGCTTGGCCCGGTTTTATTGGTTTGGGGCCGGTTTTGGTTTGGTTTATTGTGTGTGGATCACCATATCCTATTCTCCACTCTCAAGCACAGCACAACCACCCTCATTATAACCCACCAACCCATTCTCTCTCCTCCATAACTCTCATTTATTTCTCCATTTTCTTCTTCTCCTTCCTTTCCACAACTCTCCACTCCCTTAGGCAAGTGCATCTTGCCACTTCATGAGAACCATATTTTCTTGGTCCATTTGCTAGATTAGGACATGGAGATCAACTTTAGAACTTACTATTTTGTGATTTGGAGCTTCCTTTGTTCTAGATCTAAGTTTAGCTATTTTCGGATTTTGCATGGTTTGATCTACTTGGGTTGGATTTTCATGGGTTTTGATGCTTCCATGTGGAAGAGCATTCAGTTTCACTCCAGTTAGAACTTTGGAAATCCGGATTTGGAGTTCGGATGACCAAGTTATGGTGTTTTGAAGTTTTGGGTTCACCCATGTGTTCTTGCTGTTTGGAGAAGACAGTGAGCAGTGTGCAGAGCTGTTTAGCTACGCGCACTGAGCTACGCGCGCTCTTTAGCGTTACGTACGCAGGCTTGAGTGCACTTCCTGTTGGAAGCGTGTCTCCTTGAGCTTGCGTGACTTTTCACGCAGCTGCTCCCTTGAGCTTGCGTGACTTTTCACGCAGCTGTTCCCTTGAGCTTGCGTGACTTTTCACGCAGCTGCTCCCTTGAGCTTGCGTGACTTTTCACGCAGCTGTTCTCTTGAGCGTGCGTGACTTTTCACGCAGCTGCTCCCTTGAGCTTGCGTGACTTTTCACGCAGCTGCTCCCTTGAGCTGGAGTGACTTTTCACGCAGCTGCTCCCTTGAGCTTGCGTGACTTTTCACGCAGCTGCTCCCCTTGAGCATGCGTGACTTTTGTACGCTGCTCCCCTGACCCCTTGTTTAACCTATTGACCCTTGGAGTTTTAGTTTTATTTCTTTGAGCTTGGCTCTTTTATAACCATGTCTTTTGATATTTTATTAGATATTTCATGCCCTTTTGTCATGAACTTGATTTTACTTAATATGTTGGAATGACTGTTGTACATGGCTTGGTATGACAAGGAACTAGCATAACACGACAGTGACCCGTAGTGGTGCACTCCTGACATGACCAACATGACTTGATAGTGGCCCGTGGCGGCGCACTCCTGCCTTGACATGACTTGATAACTTAACTTGACCTGTCTTGACACCGTGGGTGGTTCTTTCTTGCTTGCTTATTAATCCACTTGTCCAGTCTTGCATCATGTCTAGGATGGAACTCCTGAGTACCACGGTCAGGAGTACCTACTAAAATGGATTAAGGTTAAAAAAACTAGAATAACTCAGTAGTCATGAAGAGATGACACAGTTACAGGCAATCCCGTTACCTGGGCGCTCTTGGGATCTGTAGCCTGCCGTCGAGTAGGGCACATTTCCAGCGCACCGTCGAGTGTTGCACCCTCTAAGTCACCTAAGGGTACATTTGTCTCCCGGGCGATGTACCCACCTGAATTCAACTCTAATCTTTCGTCCTGGGTAGCCTGGATGGTCTGCAGGGCTTGTGGCTGTGGAACAATCTTACTGCATCTTGTTAGTAATTAGGCCTGTGATAACCCTAGTTAGTTAAAGTAGTAAGCCGTAGGATCTGCTTGGCCGTGATTGATTGAATGAGGTATAACCAGTCTAGCCATGTCTTGATTCAGTACAAGATTGCTTTCTGTCTTGATTTCTTACATTTTATCTTGCCGATAAATGGTGGGAAACCAAGTTCTGTTCAGATGAAGGGTTACAACCCCGGTCCTTGTTTGGTTTACGGGTTGTAACCTGGCTATCGGAATAGTTCCATGGTTATCTCGTCGTGTATCACCCTGCCATGTTTCTATAAATTCTAGTTTTAATATTATATCTTCTTGTGTTAATGCTGGCTTTTGTTCTTATTTCGTGGCCCCCTTGTGGCACTTGCTCTTTCTGGGGTTGACCCAGCTGGTTTTGTGTGGCCAGATTTCGGAGCAGCTCCCGAGGATCTACCAAGCTTCCAGCCCAATGGTGGCGACTAGAAGAAACCCGGGCTACGAGTGGGTTTTCTATTTTGTTTCGCTCACTCTATTGTAAATTTATTCTTTTGAGGCGTTTAGCCGACGAGCACCTGTTAGCTCGACGCACTTTTACTTACTGTCTGCCTACGGGCTGTAAACATGATTGACAAATCCTAGGGTTGATCATGTATGACTTAAACTCTTGCTAGTCCTAACATTTTGTACGACTAGCTTCATGATCAGCTGATATGTAATATTTGGGACGCCTTTTATTGTATATTTAATGATCATACATCTTGTAATTATATTAATTGCTTGAGATTGAGACAATAGGCTTGACCTTAAGAGGCTGTTGGCTTGTAGTAAACCCTCATATCTAGACAGCCGTGACCGTATAGTTGAGATGTATTCTATTTCAATATACGTAGCTGGCTATGTCTGCCCCCGCTCTCCAGTATTATTGGTTTGGGGCGTGACATGGTTTAAGTGGTGGCCCATGCAGGTCTTGTCAATCAAGAAATGTGAGGGTTTACCGAATAGATGTCTCAATCAGTATTCGCCCTTGATCTCCGCCCGTATTTTCAAATCCCTAAAATTCTTGCCCTGATTCTGTGCTTATATCATTGATCTGTCCTGGTCCTTTCCTTATTGATTCCTGTGTCGTCTTCCTCAGCGGCACTGTACCTGACCCTGCCGATCAGCGAGGTGGAGCACCTCCCGTGGACCAGCAGCAACCCGGAGATCAAGCCCAACATTCCGGAGTCGCCTCCAGAGTGATACCTACTGGAGGAGAGTCACCAGTTCGGCCCGTCCAACCCGCAGAGCCAGATGATGGTACCTTAGTAGGCCTCATCAGAACCTTGATAGCTTCCCAGGATCGTCGAAGCGACGCCCTGCATCAGACAGTTCAAGATGCCTTGACCAGAGGCGGTCATCCAGGGAACCAGGCGGCCAACAGTTTCAAGCGATTGAACCCTCCTTTCTTCGACGGCACCGAGGATGCGATTGCCGCAGATGCATGGCTTCAGGATACCGAGGTGGTTCTAGAAGCAGCTAGGACACCCGAGAATGAGAAGGTGGCGGTGGTACGCCTGCAGTTGTTGGACTTGGCTCGCAGTTGGTGGGCGGCACAAGCTATGGGATTAGTGGCACCCATTGCTTGGGCAGTGTTTAGAGAGAGATTCCAGGCGAAGTACTTTGATGCTGTGGCTCGGTACGACCTGCAGACCAGATTTACCAACTTGAAGCAAGGAGGCAGATCAGTCGACAGTTATGCATCGAAGTTTTCTAGACTCAGTAGGTTTGGCCCCACCTTGATGGCGACCGAGTATGATCGAGCCCAGCGATTCCAGCAGGGACTGCATTTGGAGATCTTATTGGCGGTTGAGCAGTTCGAGCACCGGACATTCGATGCAGTCTTGAGAGCAGCTAGGAGGCATGAGTACACCTCCCAGAGGATCGTGGATAGGACCGGAGGCAGGAAGCGGTCCTACAGTCAGATGCACCAATCATCAGCTCCAGCCCCGGCAGCTAGGGGATTGACCATTGGAACTCCGAGGCGGGCGGCCTCAGTGACGTCGGTTCAGCATTCGACCCCGACGTACCCGCAGCAGCAGAAGCAGAAGCAGACTTCCGCGATGGGATGTTCTCATTGCGGGAAGCCAGGCCATGTAGTGGCAGATTGTCGTAGGGCACAGGGATTGTGCCTGGCTTGTGGAGCAGCAGATCATAGGGTTGGGGCTTGCCCGAATAGGGGTGGTTCATCAGCATCCAACCCTTCTAGTTCTTCGGTGAGAGGACCGGCCCCAGCACCAGTTCAGCAGCAGCAGTATCAGTCTTCGAGGCCCTTGCCGCCTCAGTCTCAGGCATTCCAGCAGCAGCACCCCCAGCAGTATGCACAAGCCCAAGCTCAGACCCAGAGTAGGCAGAGAGGGTTCCAGCAGAGGGGACCCGCAGCTAGAGGTCAGGCCATGATGATGGCTATGGAAGAAGAAGTTGCACCAGGTGAGGTTGTGGCAGGTACTATTCTCGTCAACTCCTTTCCAGCTTCGGTATTTTTTGATTCTGGTGCATCGCATTCATTCATGTCTGCACGATTCGCAACACGGATAGGATTGGAGCCTGAGTCATTATCAGTGAGGCTCAATATACTTACTGGTAATGGTCTTGTGGGAGTAGATCGAGTGTTTTCCTCGTGTCGGATCGTAGTTAGCGGTAGGGAGTTCCCCGCTAGATTTATAGAGTTTCCTATGGCAGACTATGATGTAGTCCTAGGCATGGATTGGTTGAGGAACCAGTATGCTAGGATAGACTGCCATGTTGGTAGGGTTGTTTTTAGCATTCCAGGCGAGCCAGAGTTTTCCTTTTCCCGAGGCGAAGTTGAGCCTTCTCCTCCAGTGTTGCGGATGGCAGTGGCAGCAGTTCAGTTGCCCAGGATAGTGGATGAGTTCCCAGATGTTTTTCCAGAAGAGCTACCAGGTATGCCTCCAGAGCGGGAGATCGAGTTCACTATAGACTTGATTCCCGGAACAGCCCCAGTGTCAGAGAGAGTCTACAGGATGGCGCCTTCAGAATTGGAGATTTTATACAAGATGATTGAAGAACTGAGGACCAAGGGATTCATCCGTGCTAGTAGATCGCCTTGGGGAGCCCCGATGCTTCTTGTAAAAAAGAAGGATGGTACGTCCAGGCTATGTGTTGATTATCGTACCTTGAATTCGGTGACAATCAAGAACAGATACCCTCTTCCGAGGATAGATGACTTGTTTGATCAGCTCAGAGGGGCTTCAGTGTTCTCGAAGATCGACTTGCGGTCAGGATACCACCAGATCAGAGTCAGAGAGCAGGACATCCCGAAGACAGCATTCAGATCGAGGTATGGACATTGGGAGTTCCTTGTTATGCCCTTTGGAGCGACCAATGCGCCGACAGTATTCATGGACCTCATGAATCGCATTTTTATGCCTTACTTGGACCAATTTGTGATTGTGTTCCTAGATGACATCCTGGTCTACAGCAAGAGTGAAGTAGAGCATGAGCAGCATCTCAGAGTCGTCCTTCAGATGCTTCGGGAGCATCAGTTGTACGCCAAGTTCAGTAAATGCGAGTTCTGGCTCGATCGCATTTCGTACTTGGGTCACATCATTACCCGAGGAAGAGTGGAAGTGGATCCCCAGAAGATTGTGGCTATCGAGTCATGGCCGGTACCCAGCTCAGTGGCAGAGGTTCGCAGCTTCCTTGGATTGGTCGGCTACTACCGGCGGTTCGTTTCAGATTTTGCAAGGATTTCAGCACCGATGACCCAGTTGACCCGCAAGGATGTGCCGTTTGTTTGGACAACAGAGTGTCAGGAATCATTTGAGAAGTTAAAGCGAGGTTTGATAACGGCTCCCATTCTTACCCTTCCAGATGGGACCGGAGGATTCACAGTTTATTGCGATGCTTCAGGCAGAGGATTGGGGTGTGTCTTGATGCAGCATGGAAAGGTAATATCTTATGCGTCACGTCAACTTCGTGATCATGAGAAGAATTACCCGACCCACGACTTGGAATTGGCAGCGGTAGTGTTTGCTTTGAAATTATGAAGACACTACTTGTACGGAGATAGAGTGGAGATCTTTACTGATCATAAGAGCCTGAAGTATGTTTTCACCCAGAAGAACCTTAATATGCGGCAGAGAAGATGGCTCGAGCTACTGGTAGATTATGATGTGGATTTGCAGTATCATCCCGGGAAGGCCAACGTTGTAGCAGATGCATTGAGCAGGAGAGCCGGAGTTTATTTCCTGACGGCGCAACCAGAATTATTGGCAGATCTTCAGAAGATGGGCATTGAAGTGGTTCTTCCTACCAGTATGGCATTGATGGCCAGTCTACAGGTTCAGTCCAGCATAGTTGAGAGAATCCGGGTGGCGCAGTCAGCAGATTCCAAGATCCAGCGACTCAGAGCAGAATGTGAAGCAGGAAGAAGGCCAGAGTTATGTATCCATGAAGATGGTACACTTCGGTACGGCACTCGTCTTTGTGTACCCAGTAGAGATATCAGACAGAAAGTCATGGCAGAAGCCCACAGTTCGCAGTATTCTATTCATCCGGGTGGTACGAAGATGTACCGTAATATTCGTCAGCATTTCTGGTGGAATGGCATGAAGAGGGAGATAGCCCGGTTTGTCTCTCGATGTTTGGTTTGCCAACAGGTTAAAGCTGAACATCAGAGGCCTGCTGGACTTCTTCAACCCTTACCGATCCCAGAATGGAAATGGGAACACATAACCATGGATTTCGTGACCGGATTGCCCAGATCTCCGGCCGGCAGAGATGCTATTTGAGTAATTGTGGACAGGCTTACCAAGGTGGCACACTTTCTTCCATTCAGAGTTGGACAGTCGACGGCGCAGCTGACAGAGATGTATCTCAGGCAGATCGTCAGGCTTCACGATGTGCCAGTCAGCATCACCTCGGACAGGGATTCAAGATTCACATCACACTTCTGGCACAGCTTGCAGAAGAGTTTGGGGACTCGCCTTCAATTCAGCTCAGCTTATCACCCGTAGACGGATGGTCAATCAGAGCGCACAATCCAGACTCTTGAAGATATGTTGAGATCCTGTACCCTTGACTTCGGTGGTTTATGGAAGAATCATCTGCACCTGGTAGAATTCTCGTACAACAACAGTTATCAGGCCAGTATCCAGATGGCAACCTTCGAGGCTCTTTATGGTAGGAAGTGCAGATCCCCGTTAGCATGGGACGATATCGGGGAGAGGCAGATGCTCTGACCCGAGTTGATTTCCCAGACGGTTGAAGTGGTTAGGAAGGTCAGAGATCACCTCCGAGTTGTCCAGGACCGCCAAAGCCATTGGGCCGATGCTCATCGGCGTTCCTTAGAATTTGCTGTCGGCGACCATGTATTCCTTAGGATCTCGCCTAACCGCGGCGTCATTCGCTTCGGCGTGCGGAGAAAGCTTAGTCCTAGGTATATAGGGCCGTTCGATATTCTAGAGCGAGTAGGAGATGTATCCTATCGTCTCGCTCTTCCGTCGTCGCTAAGTGAGGTACATGATGTATTCCATATGTCCCAATTACGACGGTATATTCCGGATCCGAGCCACATCCTAGACCATTCGGAATTGGTTGTTGGCACCAACCTTTCGTATGAGGAGAGGCCCGTGTCTATATTGGACCGGAGGGAGAAGATACTCAAGAACAAGACTATTAAATTAGTCTGTGTTGCTTGGGGTCATTACTCTCTAGGTGAGTCAACGTGGGAGCGTGAGGACGACATCCGATCGCGATATCCCTACCTGTTTGACTCGTGACGTATAATGTCTTTCTTATGCCTTACATTTTCCCTTCCTTGCTTGCATTGTATGATTGTATGATTGGACTGCTTAGTGTAGCTTGTCGTGGCAATCTCTAGCTCCTTGATTAAATTCCGAGGACGGAATTCTTTTAAGGTGGGTAGAGTTGTCACCCTCATTTCCCGTATTTTCTCGTATTTCGTATTTATACTCGTATTTGGGTTTTTGGCTTGGCCCGGTTTTATTGGTTTGGGGCCGGTTTTGGTTTGGTTTATTGTGTGTGGATCACCATATCCTATTCTCCACTCTCAAGCACAGCACAACCACCCTCATTATAACCCATCAACCCATTCTCTCTCCTCCATAACTCTCATTTATTTCTCCATTTTCTTCTTCTCCTTCCTCTCCACAACTCTCCACTCCCTTAGGCAAGTACATCTTGCCACTTCATGAGAACCATATTTTCTTGGTCCATTTGCTAGATTAGGACATGGAGATCAACTTTAGAACTTGCTATTTTGTGATTTGGAGCTTCCTTTGTTCTAGATCTAAGTTTAGCTATTTTCGGATTTTGCATGGTTTGATCTACTTGGGTTGGATTTTCATGGGTTTTGATGCTTCCATGTGGAAGAGCATTCAGTTTCACTCCAGTTAGAACTTTAGAAATCCGGATTTGGAGTTCGGATGACCAAGTTATGGTGTTTTGAAGTTTTGGGTTCACCCATGTGTTCTTGCTGTTTGGAGAAGACAGTGAGCAGTGTGCAGAGCTGTTTAGCTACGCGCACTGAGCTACGCGCGCTCTTTAGCGCTACGTACGCAGGCTTGAGTGCGCTTCCTGTTGGAAGCGTGTCTCCCTGAGCTTGCGTGACTTTTCACGCAGCTGCTCCCTTGAGCTTGCGTGACTTTTCACGCAGCTGTTCCCTTGAGCGTGCGTGACTTTTCACGCAGCTGCTCCCTTGAGCTTGCGTGACTTTTCACGCAGCTGTTCCCTTGAGCTTGCGTGACTTTTCACGCAGCTGTTCCCTTGAGCTTGCGTGACTTTTCACGCAGCTGTTCCCTTGAGCGTGCGTGACTTTTCACGCAGCTGCTCCCTTGAGCTTGCGTGACTTTTCACGCAGCTGTTCCCTTGAGCGTGCGTGACTTTTCACGCAGCTGCTCCCTTGAGCTTGCGTGACTTTTCACGCAGTTGCTCCCTTGAGCTGGCGTGACTTTTCACACAGCTGCTCCCTTGAGCTTGCGTGACTTTTCACGCAGCTGCTCCCCTTGAGCATGCGTGACTTTTGTACGCTGCTCCCCTGACCCCTTGCTTAACCTATTGACCCTTGGAGTTTTAGTTTTATTTCTTTGAGCTTGGCTCTTTTATAACCCTGTCTTTTGATATTTTATTAGATATTTCATGCCCATTTTATATCCTTACGCCTTTTGTCATGAACTTGATTTTACTTAATATGTTGGAATGACTATTGTACATGGCTTGGTATGACAAGGAACAAGCATAACACGACAGTGACCCGTAGTGGTGCACTCCTGACATGACCAACATGACTTGATAGTGGCCCGTGGCGGCGCACTCCTGATTTGACATGACTTGATAACTTAACTTGACCTGTCTTGACACCGTGGGTGGTTCTTTCTTGCTTGCTTATTAATCCACTTGTCCAGTCTTGCATCATGTCTAGGATGGAACTCCTGAGTACCACGGTCAGGAGTACCTACTAAAATGGATTAAGGTTAAAAAAACTAGAATAACTCAGTAGTCATGAAGAGATGACACAACTACAGGCAATCCCGTTACCTGGGCGCTCTTGGGATCTGTAACCTGCCGTCGAGTAGGGCACATTTCCAGCGCACCGTCGAGTGTTGCACCCTCTAAGTCACCTAAGGGTACATTTGTCTTCCGGGCGATGTACCCACCTGAATTCAACTCTAATCTTTCGTCCTGGGTAGCCTGGATGCTCTGCAGGGCTTGTGGCTGTGGAACAATCTCACTGCATCTTGTTAGTAAATAGGCCTGTGATAACCCTAGTTAGTTAAAGTAGTAAGCCGTAGGATCTGCTCGGCCGTGATTGATTGAATGAGGTATAACCAGTCTAGCCATGTCTTGATTCAGTACAAGATTGCTTCCTGTCATGATTTTTTACGTTTTATCTTGCCGATAAATGGTGGAAAACCAAGTTCTGTTCAGATGAAGGGTTACAACCCCGGTCCTTGTTTGGTTTACGGGTTGTAACCTGGCTATCGGAATAGTTCCATGGTTATCTCGTCGTATATCACCCTGCCATGTTTCCATAAATTCTAGTTTTAATATTATATCTTCTTGTGTTAATGCTGGCTTTTGTTCTTATTTCGTGGCCCCCTTGTGGCACTTGCTCTTTCTGGGGTTGACCCAGCTGGTTTTGTGTGGCCAGATTTCGGAGCAGCTCCCGAGGATCTACCAAGCTTCCAGCCCAATGGTGGCGACTAGAAGAAACCCGGGCTACGAGTGGGTTTTCTATTTTGTTTCGCTCACTCTATTGTAAATTTATTCTTTTGAGGCGTTTAGCCGACGAGCACCTGTTAGCTCGACGCACTTTTACTTACTGTCTGCCTACGGGCTGTAAACATGATTGACAAATCCTAGGGTTGATCATGTATGACTTAAACTCTTGCTAGTCCTATCATTTTCTACGACTAGCTTCATGATCAGCTGATATGTAATATTTGGGACGCCTTTTATTGTATATTTAATGATCATACATCTTGTAATTATATTAATTGCTTGAGATTGAGACAATAGGCTTTACCTTAAGAGGCTGTTGGCTTGTAGTAAACCCTCATATCTAGACAGCCGTGACCGTATAGTTGAGATGTATTCTATTTCAATATACGTAGCTGGCTATGTCTGCCCCCGCTCTCCAGTATTATTGGTTTGGGGCGTGACAACTATCATAGATCTTTTATTGAAAATTATGTATCCCTTACTTATGGCAGCATACTAAAAAAATATCCATTCGTCCGGCTTCGATTCGAACTTACCTAAGTTATCATAGGTGTTTAGGATAAAACAACAACAACCAAAAACTTTGAAATAAGAAATATTGGGAATCTTTCCAAACCATAATTCACAAGGGATTTTCTTCCATATAGGTCGAATTAATACCCTATTCAAAATATAACAGGATATACTTACTGCTTCTGCCCAAAATTACTTAGAAAGATTATGCTGATTAAATATGACTCTAGCCATATCGCTTAGAGTATGATTCTTTCGCTCTACAACACCATTTTATTGAGAAGTTCTAGGATAAAAAAACTCATCGTAATATCATTATCATCACAAAACTTTTTGAAATCAGTATTTTCGAATTCGCCATCATGATCACTTCGAATTTGAGT
Organism: Iris pallida; assembly: GCA_029216955.1. NCBI lineage: Eukaryota > Viridiplantae > Streptophyta > Magnoliopsida > Asparagales > Iridaceae > Iris > Iris pallida. Next base: position 4,643,355 of record JANAVB010013397.1, on the reverse strand, counting down.
AATCATGAAGTCTTTTTCATTTTGTACCTTTTTACAAAATACTTGAAATTTAAAAATGGTATCACTTTTATTGGATAAAAAGTAAACCCAAGTATAACAAGAGAAATCATCAACTATAACAAAAGTGTAGAGCTTACCGACAAGAACAGCGACTCTACTAGGACCAAATAAATCCATATGAATTAACTGCAAAGGTCTAGAGGTGCTTACAGCGTTGATGGATTTAAAGGATGACCTAGTTGCCTTGTTCTTTTCAGAGTCAGAACATACCATATCTCTTTTGAAGAAAATTTCGAGGAGTTCTTTTACCAGCTTTTTAGTGTATAGCCTTACGATGTTGTCCATATTTGCCCGTCCTTACATTATAGGCCATAGCCAGCTTTAATCCTGAATGGCTATTAGGCACTTACCTACACTGTTAGTACACTTTAGGAAGAAAACATATATATTATCTTCCATGATCCCTTCATATACAGGATTCCTAGTAGACATCTCATATATAGAACATTTGTCATTAACAAAATTAATACCATAACCATTATCTGTCAAATGACATATGCTCAACAGGTTATGTTTCAATTCTGTGACTAGACAAACGTCTTTTATTTTTGGGTAGGAAGACATACCAACAGTACCAATTCCTATATTATTACATCGAAGATTATTGCCAAAGGAAATATACCATTCTCTCTTCATCGATAGTGTAGCGACTAAAGATGTATCACCTGTCATGTTCTGCGAACATTCGCTATCGAGTATACACTTGATTTTAGCATGAGAGGGTTGAGGTTCCACCTACAAAAAGAGTAGATGTAAACTTTGATATCCATTTCTTCGAGGGTCTAGCATTATTAGTTTTTGGAATCCAAGTAAGTACATTTGTGTCAACTAGATTTCTAGCTCTAGAGTACTGTGATATATGCCCGTGTTCACCACAGTATGTGCATGTGATTTTAGAAATAGTGTTCTTCGTTTCTGTGTTGACATGCTCCTTATGTGTTCTTCTTAGAAATCTGTATGTGAAAGCATATTTTTGAGAAACGTGTTGCTTTTGTGCTATTATTGGTTTAGTTCTTTTTGGTGTATGCATAGTGTTAGGACTAACCTTAGGCCATGTAACAGGAATGACCTATTTGCCTAATTTGATCTCTAACTTTTTAGAGATGGCACAAGACTCTTCTAATTTTATCAATGACAAGGTGTCTCTTCTTCTCTAAATCATAACGTTCTTGTACTTTAACATAGTCCCTTTCTTTTTGTTCTATTGTGAGGATATCCTCATGATAGTCCAACTGATTTTGGCTCTCTCCTCCGTGTTACCGGTAGTAGATGTCTTTTGATATCTTCTAGAAGATTAGACAATCTAGCTACTTCAGTTTTGTATGCCTTAATATCTTTGCGAGATTGCTTATACTTGTCCAACATATTTCTGTGCTCTTCAAGTAGTTCGCTAAAGGCATTTTCTAACTCATTGAAAGTAAAACCATCATAAAAAGGGTTCTCAGATACCTTTTCGTATGTCATTAGACAGATATTTGTACTGCTGCTCGATTTGTCCTCCTCTTCTGACTCACTGGCCTCACTTTCATGCTAGATGCTGGTATTTGCGTACTTTTGACTGGTTTGTTGCTTTTCTGCTTGATCTCGATCGATCGTATGGACTGCTTTTCTTCATTAGTGGACAGTCCTTCTTCATATGCCCTGACATTTTACACCCAAAACAAATAGTTTCTTCTTCCTTATTTTCATGGGTAACTTTCTTCTTTCAGTTTGATCTCTTAAACTTTAAGACCTTTCTGAAGTTTTTGACCAGCAGGGCCTGTTCATCACCATCGGAATTTTCTTTGTCAGAATTATTGCATAAGAATCTTTTGGCTTGAGTTTTGAAGGCGATAAATTTTTCTTTAAGGGGTTGCCTCTTCAAAGTCTTGTAGGTCCAGCTCGTGGGTCATGAGCTTGCCCATCAGTGTCTATAATGTCATCGTGGTAAGGTCGTTTTCTTCTATGAACGTAGTGGTCTTCGGGTTTCAGTTCTTTGTTAGAACCCATAGTACCTTTATGATCTTCTCGTGATTGCTGTAATCCTTTCCAAGAGATTGTAAAGGATTAGTTATATCAAGAAAACAAGTGAATATCTGTGTAATTGTCTCACTGGGTTTCATCTTGAAGGACTCATATTCCTGTGTCAATCTACTTATTTTGGATTCCTTCACTTGGGAAGTTCTTTTATGAGTTACCACAAGAAGTCTCCAAATTTTATTAGATGTGGTACAGATAGATACGTGTTAAACTCGATTTTGTCAATTACACAAAATAGTGCATTGATGTGTTATGCATGTAGACTAGCCTGTGTCTTTTATGCTCAGTGTATTTGTCATGAGGCTTGTCTATTAATACACTATCAATCACTGTTTAAGGCAGTTTCTTGTAACCGTCTACAACTATCGACCAAAGATCAAACTCCAGTGACTTTAGAAAGAAACTCATCCGTGTTTTCCAATAGGTATAATTTGTTCCACCAAATATTGATTGCCTTTCACTGTTGACTAGATTTAGCGGCTGCCATAGATATATATACTCTCTAGATGGTTATGTATATGTATAACCAGCTATGATACCAATTTTAGGACCGTTGAGTATCTCTAGAAGGGGTGAATAGAGTGTATGCGTGTGCAACAGAAATTATCACCAATTAAAAATTTATATACGATGGCAAGTAAAAGCAAATGATATGCAATAAATAACTTACAGTAAAGTAGGAGTTAAGAATATCAAACTCAGTGACACAGCGATATATATACTGGTTTTCCTCTGAGAGGACTAGTTCAGTCTCGAGTATTCTTGCTCGATGTTAATCTACTACGGCACAAGCTTCAACTGAGTGCTTGCAACTCTTACAACATCGTGCTTGGCGACAAATGCACAACCGACTTCACAACATCATTCTTGGCGACGGGTGCACGACCGACTCCAAAAGGCAATTTGTAAACTGGAACGTTTTCTAAATACAACCTCCGATACAACTCTTCAACACCAAATTCTGGATTAAACAGAAACTGTACTTGCTTGGCTAAGAGTAGTATAGACTTGATTTGAAAGTGTAGCTCGTAAAAAATACTTAAAAATGAATAGAGAAAAGAAGATTCAATAAATAAGTGATTTAGAAATGTGAAAGTTCTTCTCTATTTATAGTGTTTCTATAGACCGAATTCGGGCCGAGTTCGGATGCAAAAATCTTGCATTCGAACGTTGGATACAGATATGGAGGGAATTCAAAATTTATATTAAAACTACCCTGACCGATCTGTAACGCCCCAGTCCCAAAATACGTAGGACTAGGTACGTAGACATATCAGCCGTCTAATAAATATACGTAAGCTGTAAAATACAGTATAACCATGACAACTAATCTCATCCACAAAATAAAAATAAAACTTTTATAGAATCAAGTATGAATTTGTTATTTGTACATGTAGTTGGGCGCAGACAAATCCACTACCAACTATTTTAAATGAGAATAAATACATACAAAGGAAGAATTTGAAAAAGTAGCATATGGAAGTAGCAAATGACGATCCAAGAGCAGCCATCCTTGATAAAAAGGGAAGATCAGTATCTTGGCTAGAGCACTGCAAAAGTCATAAAAGCACACACCTGGAGTAATCTCCAGGTCTTTAGAGGGACGTAATAAAATACAAGAAGAATATTCCATAATACAGAATATAAACTACTCAATAATAAGCCAATCGAACATAATATGGTCCAATACTCTAGCTTTGAATTAGCGTACCATCCCCCCAACCAAACAAGGAGAAGAGATGGCACCCTAATCCACCATGAAGTATCTTTCCATGCCATGAATCTAATATAGTATCCGGACCATAACAAGATTCAGTACCTTCTCATCGAAGCAGTGAACAACAGCTACACCCAAACAAGGACAAGGTATGGCAAACTAGTCCGCGACAAGTTACTGTTCCAAGCCGCGATCAGGTATAAGTACACAAACCAAAAGTAGCTATAACTAATGGATAAGGTAGACTAACCATTATAAGTGAATGCAGTTTAAGAACTAACCTCCAACGCATGGGCTCTCTAGCTATAATGGGTTTGGTATGGCCCCCTCTATGGGCACCAGGGACCTCAAGGCATGATATTTCCACAAACATCAGAGGCCAGCAAGAACATGATAAAGGGGTCGTCAACCCGCATCTTCGGCGGAGCATACGGTCACAATGGTAAAGTGCATAGTAGCCCATACGCTAAGAAAATATTCTCCCCACCCAATGCCTATATGTTGCCTTTACAGCACATAACCTTTATAATCGCTAAGTCAAACCAATCATGCAATACTATTAGCGGTTAACCCTATCGTACGGCTTATACGTACCGGTGGCCAGCTAGCTATGCATGTCCGAGTTCTATATGCGACTCACAACTTCATGGTACAATTGTGTCAAGGCCTATGGATGCAACACAACAAAAGAGTGCATAGTAGCGTTCTGGTCGACCTTCTTAGAATTAGACTGAACTTAGCTCACATGACTAGAAAACGGTCCTGACGACGCAAGTTTTCGAAGTGACGAATATGTACGAAGTTATGGGCTAGTTTGCAAAGGACCCGATACGGGGTATCTCGTCCGATACACCTCGATTTTGTCATGCACGTACAATGGAATCGAGTTCCGTCGAATCCCACACATCGACAACATCCATATCCATATTTCGATGGTCATGAGTTGCGATCACATCGCTCGATTTGTCGGGGCAGACGCCGTATCGGGGATTTTTCTACAAATTTATGTTTTAAAATCGATTTTCTTTGCACATACACGATGAAACAAGAAACTACAAAAAAAGATTTGAAGGATTATAAGTGATCTAAAATACTGTTCAATTACTTTTGGATAAAGCCTACAGGGTTCATGGGAAACAGAACCAAAATAGGGGTTCATGAGCTGTGAAAAATTGTTTCCAAAATAATATTTTTGGGATATTTGAATCAAGTTTCTGGTTCGATGTCTCATCGACACCATAATCCATTTATTGGGACATCTAAAGGGTCAGGTAGGCTTTCTATACGATCAACTTGATTTGAAAATGATCGATCACAAAAGGAGAGATGCGGTTGGGAAGGAGGGTACCTCGACTAAAATAGAAGCAGAGCAATGCTCTATTTTCGGCGGTTCGGTAGCGCTCTGGCGACCACCGCCGACGCGCATGTGGTGCACGGGGGCATCGAAGGCTGGGGGTCCACTGGGGCATGAGGGTGTCGAGCACAAAGCTTTCGATCGCCCAGATTGTTCTTCTCTTCTCGCTTCGGGTTAAAATTTTTTGAATATATACAAACAGCTTTATCCGATTTCTAATGGGATTTCACCTCGATGTAAATCTGTGTTTAAGCTGGGATTTGGTGTGATCCTATTGAGACTGGGATTGGGGTAGCCACTGCTTCTTCTTCTTCTTTTATTATTCTATTACTTTATATATATATATATATATATATATATATATATATATTTTCTGTATGGGAAAATTACTTCTAATTTTTTATTTTATTTTATTATATATATATATATATATATTATATATATATATATATATATATATATATATATATATATATATATATTATATATATATATATATATATATATATTTCACTAAAAGGAAAAAAAAAATATATATATATATTTCACTAAAAGGACATTTTATTAAAAACTAAAAGGAGCTCCAGAAGAGCTATACAGACAGGTACAGGGTCAATAAGACACAAAATGGCCCTGTTGAGCAAGGTAATAAAAGCAAAATGTAGAAATTCTTAATTTCAAAATTTCGGAGAACCGAAATTTTGAAAAAGAGCAGTGATTCTAAACATTTCGAAATGTCAAAGAACGAAATTTTAAAATGTTTCGAAATTACGAAAACCAAAATACGAATACACGTGGGCCGCTGGGCCAGCTGGTGAATGGGTACACAGCCCGAAAAAGGGGGGTGTGGGCTCTCAGCCCAAGGTGGCTCTCAGCCCGAAGGAGAGGGCACGCTGCCAGAGGGGGGCGCACTGCACGAGGGTGCCTCGTGCCTCCCCCAGCGAACATCTCGGAGTCGGGGTGCTCAGGCGGAGGGGGCTGAGAGGGGGTCGGGGACTCCGGTGGGGGAGCCAGCCTGGGGGGACGGGGGGGGGGGGGGGTGGGGACGGAGTACCCACGGCCGCCGGAGGGAGGGAGGGGAGGCCAAGGAGGGAACGGTGGTACATTGAGTCATTGCTAAGGATATATACTTACATTTACTGTATTGGGAAAATTACTTTTGATTTTTTGTTATATATATATATATATATATATATATATATATATATATATATATATATATATATATATATTGATTTTTTATTTTATATATATATATATATATATATATATATATATATATATATATAAAATAAAAAAACAATATATATATATATATATATATATATATATATATATATATATATATATAAACATAAGTAAATATATGTACATAAATATGTAATATTAATAGATACTTATATAAAATTAAAAAATAACTAAAAAAAATTATGTGCAATTAACTTCCATTTTTCCATGCCGTGGAAAAGAAAAGGAAGTATTCGCTACATGTAAAATAAATGAGTTCTAAATTTTTTAATAAAATTCTAGAAGCAATAATAATAATAATAATAATAATAATAATAATAATAATAATAATAATAATAATATCAACAATAATTCCAACAACAAATAGTAGAGTGTCATAAATTTGGGGTGTGTACATATTACTGCTAGTATTATTTTTACAAACAAAATATAAATTTTCAAATCCCAAAAATAATAAATAAATATTAAAAATGGAAAAGGATAACCATCAGATGATTTAATAAATTTTAATCAACAAAGTATTAAAATAGATAAATCTAGCGACACATATAGCTAATATGCTAATCAAGGCACTTGAGTGCACTAGCAGTGCCATATTGTCTAGTCAGTGTGCATAACCAAATTTAAGCATGACTAAGACTATACTTATAAATAAATAACAAAATAATTCAAACCAATTATTTAAGCAAATAAAAAATAAAAAATGGAAAATTTGAGACTTACAGATCACGGGCCGAGTTCTTTTCGAGTTCTATCAGACCAGTTTTGGGCTAGATGGTTGGGTTTTGGGCTAATTTTGGAACGTGGACTTGGGATATATATTTGTGGATAGGTAGGCTATGATTTTTGTGGACTAAGATTTAGTTAAGTCAGTACCGATCTTGATCAACCTTACATATTTTTTCTAGACTCAATAAAACTAAAAATACAGAACAAATATATGAAAACTTGATCTTGATTCTATTACGTTTGCTTCTTGATGACGATGAGACTTTTGTAGCTTGTTGCAGTAGTAGATGCAGTGCTAAAATATGTAAAACTGTTGCAGTATGTAAATTTTGCGTATCGACCAAAGTTGATGTTGATTATCAAAATCAGGTTTGATCATAACCAATGGGCCGACAAGTTGGACCTTAATTGTTATTTGGAAAACTAGTCAAATTTTACGGTAGAGACTAAAATGACTATTTTACCCCTAAAGTTGTACAAAAAATATATAGCACAAGAAACCATGTTTAGATGGAATATTATATATCAAACCGAAGGTGGACTTGTTTAGAATACAAATATGGAACTTGTTTTGAAGAATTGGTCAATGTTGTGCTTCAAAATCGAAGCTACAACAAAGTTCATATATATATTATATATATATATATATATATATATATATAATTATATATAATTATATATAAAAATAAAAAATCTCAAAAAATTAAGGTGATTACACTTGAGAAGGAAAAATTCAGTCGACTTGAATGCTTTTCTGCAAAATATGACCACTCTAAATAAGATAAACATGAACTTTGAGATAAAACCTCAACAAGAAAAGCCAAATCAATTAAACTCAAAAAAATCATCAATAAGGATAATTAAATATATTAGGAAGATAACTTTTAAAATCTATATTGTGAGACTCGTCTCACAGTATCGATATTTGTATATGGATACATGAGTATTTATTGATTTATTAAGTTTTGTTAACTACAATTATTTCTACATTGTTCGAGACTGTTAGAATATCTGTTGGCATTGCCATAGACATGCGTTAGGATCAGCATGTAGAACGATAAAGCCAAAAATTTCTCTAAGTTAAGATATTTCAGACTTCTTGGATCATCCGTCAGTAATCTGCGAAAGTCCGACGGATCATCTGAATGTCACCATATTAGATAAAAAAAGTTGCTGTGACGATCTGGATCATTCGTAAAAAATCTGAGGAAACTTGCCGGATCATCCTACTATCAGTACGAATGAGATATTTTGATGAATAGTATCATGATATTTTGATGAATAGTGTTATACATTCTTTCGTCCATTAGTTTCTGGATTTTCTTTGATGAACGATCCAGATTAATCCTGATAGAGTTGCAGATTGTGATCGGAAGGTCACGATTAATTCCTCTTATTTATATATATATATATATATATATATATATATGAGTTCGATTGCTTTAAAAAAAAATTCACTTTCTCTTTATACTCTTCTTCTCTTCTCGTTTCCACTCCGTATTCCTCGAGATCTTGGAGCTTGGTCTCGAGACCTCAGATTGTGGTTTTTGAACCCCTTTCGATGGTGTAGTAGAATAGTTAGGCTAGGAGCTATCTTAGGCTAGTACATCTTGTCGAACTACTGGACATTTATTATTTTACCGCTATTTTGATTTTTGTAGCCTTGATAGTTCATTATTCCCTAAAACTTGTTTAGCTAAAACTGTTTCCCTCGAGATTTTTGTTATTTTCACCATCTCAAATTTTTGGTCTGAGTTAGGTTTTATATTCCTGCGATGTCCTGATTTTTTTTGGTTGGAAAACTCGATATCAGTAATGATACAAAGTTCTTACCACTAGACTTAGACCATATTGGTATATGAGACTCACCTGCAATATTTATTATAGCTGGACTAGACTTGGATAAGATTCGGGATCAAATTTTGGCCCAGAGGAATTGTTTTTACATTTACCGAGTTTTTTTACACGTTTTCGAATTATCCATCGAAAATTTGTCGGATATTCTGAATGGCGGATTTTATGTGCAAATACTTGATGTAATCGAACGGATCATCCTTCGAAAATTTGCAACAATCCGACGGATCTTTCGAGTGGACTCCTAAGTTTATTTCTTTCATGATTTCTTTTTTAGTTCCTGGATTTTCTTTGATAGTATAATTCTGTATATACTGTGCCATGTTTTCTGCTATGTTTACCTGGATTCGTATACATGTTCTTTTCTATCTTAATAGTGGCTCATTGTAGCGCACTCTCGTTTTCTGTAGATGCTTATCTTGATATAGTGGCTCATCGTAGCGCACTCCTATCTCGATATATGTCTTGTCTTGTCTTGTATTGTCTTATTTTGTTTTGTTGTGGCTTGTTATAGTACACTCTCTTTCTTGTCTTATCAAGTCTCGTCTCGTATTTCTTATGTCGATGATGGATTCTGCGGAATGCCACACCCAGAATCCTGAAAAAGTGTTAAGGAATAAATGATTAGTTGATTACCTAGATGCATTGGAAGGGAAGAATTTCTCGGTTGCCTGCAAGTCCTTTGTTCCGGCTCCATCCTGAATGGACTTTTAGCTGTCTGTCATGATGAGCACATTTTTAGCATACTGTCGAGTGGAAGAATCCTGTTTATTATACTTATTAGCTTGTCGTCGTATGGAGCATACTACTGAGGGTACATTTGTCTCCCGGGTGATGTACCTACTATTAGACCTTAGGATACATTTGTCTTCCGGGCGATGTATCCACTAATTGATATTTATTATTGCTTTACTGGCCTGGATGAGTTGGGTAGTCTGCAAGACAGGTAACTGGATTGCATTTCTCAAAAATTCATATATCAGTAATTAGGATTGTGATAACCCTAGCCAGCTAATGTATCAAGCTGTACTCATTGCTTGGCCGTTATTGATGGATGGAGTCCGGTCTTATCTTACTTTTCTAGCTCTTGTCTGGCTTACTTATTCCAGCAATGATTAAAGGCTAAGTTCTGTTCAGGAGAAGGGTTGCAACCTCGGTCCTTGTTTGGTTTAAGTGTTGTAAGTCGGTTCCAGAATAATACCTAAGTTATCTTATCATTTGTCATTCTTTTTAGTACTTACATGCTATACATGATCCACATGATTATATGTCCCGGTTACTTACATGCTTATATGTCCCGGCTTCATTACATGCTCATATGTCCTGTTTACCTTACATGTTCACATGCTATTTCCCTAACATGTTTCTAATTTTCTTTCATGTACACTGTGGTACTATTTTACTATTTTTGTCTTGTTTACTGCTTTATTTTAGTGTTGTTATGATTTGTATGCGGGTTTCAGTTCATAGTTTAACTTCCTTTGTGGTACTTGCTATTGGGGGCCTAACTCCACTAGTTTTGTTTGACCACATCTAGTTGAGGAGCCCGAGGATTTATATCGGACCTTCCACTCGATGGTGACCACCCGGAGCACTAGGGTGCTTGAGTGTCTGTTCCATCTTTTGTCCACTCTTTTCTATATTGTCTCTTGAGGCATTTAACTACCGAGCACATGTTTAGCTTGTGTTTTGGACTTGACATATGGCCTACGGGCTTGGACATGATTGTATATTTCTAGACAACAATTAGAGTTAGTCATATATGACCTAGTCTTGCTAGTTCCTCATTTGTGTTACTAGCTTTATGATTATCCATATATGATAGTCTGGGATGCTTTACTATTTTATACTCGTGATGGTCATACTTGTTGTACTTTAATTACTGCATGTGATTCAGATATTTAGGGTTCACGACCTAGGAATGCCTATTGGATTTTCGTAGTAACCCCCATCTATATAGCTTATACACTATTTCGGAGTACTAGAGTACTTTGGAGTTACGTAGCTGGACCTGTCCATCCATACTTGCCAGTATTCAGATTCTAGGGCATGACATAGGTTTTTATTGGTGGCCCATGCAAGTCTGATTTATTAGATATATGGGGTTTGCTGGTAGTTATCTCAGTCACAAATCTGCTCCATTGATATCCTCGTATTATTCATTACCTCTGATCTTTTGACCTGATATCTGCTTTGATCGTTGATCCTTCATGTTCCCTCAACCTGATCCTTGCTTCCTTTAACTTTTATGGGCACTATTCCAGGTCCTTATAATCAGCTTGTTCGGGTTCCATTGATGGCAGATCATCTGTAACTACCATATTTCCAGAATAAGAATATTTTTTGTCTTTTTTTTATCTTATACCAATTTAAAAATTATATTATTTGTTATGATTGTTTTTTATTTTATTTTTCCATGATTGGTATTATTGCATATGATTATATATATGATATAGTTAGTTGCTAGTTGTTAGCTACTAGTTAGACTAGTTGTTAGTAAACATAGATGGACCCAACTAGGCTTGTCATGACACTTGAACCTAAATTTTAGGTTAGCCACAATGAGACCCATTTAAGTCATATTAAGTCATGAATAAGGATTTGAACTAACTACCAACTTAGGCTAGAAGCTTTCTTAGGTTAATCAAACCTTCATGACAACTAAAGAGGGGCATTGTGGATATTTCCCATAGATATTTTAGGGCTCTTTATGGCTGGTCCTATTGCCATTTAAACCCCTCCTTGAGTTCATTTATTAACCTTCACAAGCCCTAAATTGCCTTTTTTCTATTTTCTCCCCATTTGAAAAGAAAACCCAAACTCTACCATCGCCAAATTAATTCTCAACCCATTTTTAGGGTCATCTCAAGGAGGCTAGAGCTTGGATTAGCAAGGAGGAAGCATTGGAGGGAGAGAAGCTTGAAGGAGGTGTCCACTCTTGAAGGTTGTATCCATTTGTCGACGCTAGTGTCATTGCATTGGGAATCTATTTCCTAATAGGTAAAATCTGAATTTAAACCCTTGTAATTGATTCTAATTAATGTAATTAGTCATTTAGGAACCACTCATGCATTAGGACTACCCATGGAGAGAAGCTTGGGCTTCATTGGATCCATTTAAAGACTTTTACATAGGGTTTTGTGCCATTTTTTAGGAATTCCAAGAATGGTGCACCAAGTATTTGTCATTAGGTTTGTTAGGCCTATTTAGTGTAGATTTGGTTGCGTGTGCCTAGATTCGTGTACACAAATGGATACATGTAGGTTGTGTCATGATATGGTAGGACATGGGATCAATTTGGGGGGGGGGGTTGGACTCCTACACATGTGGTGCATATGCTCTATTACACATGACACTAGCTTAGAAATTTCCTAATTATGTTCTACTATATATTTTAGGCTTGTCTACAAAATTTTGTAGAAATCGGACAAGGCTTGGTATAGGTATATTGGCCGTATCGCAACCGTATCGCGGATTAGTGCGATACGGAGGTGGTGCACACCAAGTATTTATGTTGGGGCTAAGTGTATGTGTATCAATATATATATATATATATATATATATATATATATATATATATATATATAGTGTTTATGTTGGGGCTAAATGTATATAGTGTTTATGTTGGGGCTAAATGTATGTATGTGTATCTATATATATATATATATATATATATGTGTGTGTGTGTGTGTGTGTGTGTGTGTGTGTGTGTGTGTGTGTGTGTGTGTATAGGTATCAGTGTCACATATATTGTGCATATATATACATGTGTATATTTGTGTCATATATATATAGTTTATATATATCGCTAGGTGTGATAGTGTCTTATATGTAAACTGTATTGCATATATATGAATGTGTGTCATGTGTATACTGTAAATACATGTGTGAGTGTGTTGGTGTCCCATACTTGTAGACTGAAAATATATAGGGGGTGTGTGTGTGTGTTGCTCTATAGGTAATGTGCAAATATGGGATGAGTAGGACTGTAGAGATAGCAAATAGGCATGAGTATATTGTGAACATGTGACAGTGTGTGTGGGCTTTAGGTGACAGGAGGAGTCCTAACTGGTACTTGTGCACTTGGTGCATAGGTCAAGGCAGGATAGGCAGTATTACAGCAGCAAGTATATTAAATAGGGAGGGGGATCCCAGTAGGGGTAGGTAATAGAAAAGAAGGCTCGAGTACATGTTAGGCAAGATGTTGAGGGATTTGGGGGCTTCAAGGGGAGATTACCCAATAGCAAGGCAGTTAGGGGCTTCACCAGGAATAGGCAGTTAGACAAGTCAAATGGGCTTATAACAGGAAGAAGAGCAGTGGCAGTTAGTACGAGAAGAACTTGTACACTGTTTGATAGTAAATAGGGGTAGGGCTGTGGGGGTTAAGGGGAATCCCTAAGTGATCTGCACACCTAAGTGAACGTGGGAAGAGTAATAATTGGTAAGTATACATACTGTAATGTGTGCAGTAGGATGAAATGTTGCAGTGGCAAGAGAAGTGAAGGGCTGTCCTTGGAGAGGCATATAGATAGGGCCTTGGGGGAGGGAAAACAGCACCTGCCATACAGGCAGTGCACATGTGCACTAAGTCCACAGGTATTTGAGAAGAATTAGGAGTCGGGCAACCCATTGCAGGTCAAGAATTGGGAGTTTTAGATAGGATAAACTCCTGTGTAGGTATAAAGGGAAGAGAGAGACATAGGACTGTTTGGCCTTGCTGCATGCAGCACTTGGGAGCAGTCCACTGAGTATGGGGACAACAAGCAAATACAGGGCATTAACATGTGAGTTTTAGGGTCAGAAAATCCATTGTAGGTTAGTGGAAGGGAAGAACATGGCACCTTAGCATCCTAGGTAAGGCAACATGTCAAGAATGGAAGAGGGGATTTAGTTATCAGTAGCAGTGTGTTTAGGTAAGGGTTATACAGTTAGGAATTGAGGAACTAAGTGCAGGGAAGGGGGAGTGACAGATGCAGGTTTGGGGCTGGCTAACTGCAGGTAAGGAGAAACTTCATAGGTTCAGGTGTTGGGAAGAAAATAGGTTGTAAGCATGTGCACTAAGTGCACATGATTAGGGAAAAATAGGGGAAGTTGGGGCACTGTTAGTGCACAGGATTAAGGCCACATGTTGAAGTAATATGTAAAGGGCAGGGCACTCTACATGGGTGTATGATAAGAATTACACATCTAGAGTTAGAGTAGGTAAAGTGATAGGGCATGTGTAGCAAGGTATCTATGGTAGATAGATAATGTATAGGTAATATATATGATAGGTGAGGATATATATAGATTGAATATATATATATATATATATATATATATATATATATATATATATATATATATATATATATATATATATGTTATGGTGTAAGTAAGGTATTTGGGTAGTGTATATGAGTTGGGTATTACCCATAAGTTAATACATAGGTAATAGGCTTTTGAACCCACACATATGCAATGGTAACTAGTAAAACCTAGAAACATAGTGTATGGTAACAATTGCTTGGATATAGACGCATACAACCTAGAAATGGCTAGTTTAACCAAGTTGGACTAGTTTGATCTAGGGTTGACCTAGTTTGACTATTTTGACCTAGAAATGACTTAATGACCTAAAGTTGGACTAGTTTAACTTATTTTCATTCCAAAACTTGGTATTGATACAATATTCTATATTTACGTCTTCGAGGCACCGTATCGGACGTCGTTGATACTTCACACCTTATTACAAGTAAATACATTATTTGATAGTTTTCATTCTCTGATACACGGACTGGTATATAGTTGGATCTTCAGTCATGATATATTACCATGGTTATTGTATTGACATTGTACATGACACAGATATTAGACATTGTACATGATAGTATCATAAAATATTGCTCATATATTGTAACGTGTAATGGTTGGATCTACTGTACTAGTTGGGGCAGGGAAAATTCTAGTAAGAGATGTGATCAAATCTCTATTTCGATTGTAAATATTGTAAGTGATTAACCAGGCCATCTAGCTATTTTACAAGTTTCCAAGCTGATCATATTCCGAAACTAGTATTTCAAACAAATAGTAATTACAGTATTTATTGTCCACCTCATATTTCTTGGACTGTACTTACATGCTCTTCCTGTTTATTTCTATTCCTGTACATTATACTCTTTATATTATTTATTTTTTATAGTTCTATTGCAAGGTTATGATTACATATTGATAGTTATATTTCTTTATCATTTATCGTACTTTCTATTTATAGTTTTATAGTTTTTGTCAATTAATTGGAACTGCTATTAGTGGTGTGCTTGCTCCAATCCTGACTGGATATATTTTTTCAGATGTCGGTTGCCCTACCTATTACGGCTCACAAGGTATAGTAGGCATATATCAGGAGACTCTGATTCATGAGGGTCTAACCCCAGTTGAGGAGACTTATTTAGCGACTCTGTTAGGCTAAATTTGTGTTGGATTTATTTCCAGCAAGACTCTTGGCCTGTTTATTATTTTGAGACTTATATTTGAGATTTGTTGACTCTTAGACTATCTAGACTTATATTATTTTGCTATGTTAGACTTCTCGAGATATTTATATCATGTTGCTTTATCTTTTCATGCCACTTATCTTTCTTAAAGTATTGTGGTTGAGTATGGATATATTGTCATTGCCTATCCTTCGTTGGAAGATGACTAGCTCGACAGGTTATCATATTTATATTATTAGTTGGTTTAGTAGACCTAGACAACGTTCCACCGCTGTTGCTCCAGCGTAGGCTGGGCGATGTCTCGCACTCGTGCCCCTATACCAGGTGTGGGTCGTGACACATTTTTAGTGGTGGCCCATGAAGGTCTGAAGTCGCAATTAATGTGACGTCGTAGTGGTGCTCAACTTAGAGTGCTTCTACAAGCATGTTATAGGTATAAAGGATTTAGGCTATATGATAAGGATACTCAATCATAATTATGAAAAACTTCCAATTTTCTTCTATACAACTATCCTTTCTTTAATATTAATTCCTTGCACTCTAACTGTCCTCCTAGAATATATTCTATCTTGTGCTATATTGACTTCTTTCGATCTGTCTTCTGGATGCCTCTAAAGATTATGTCGTAGCATTCGGGACCAGCAGCTTCAGAGAGTTCTGCGATGTCCCGCAGTCATACCTTAGTTACTTCTCCTGGGGTTGGAGTGACATCAGCTACCTTCGAGGGTGCTTCTCCTCCGGTGTAGATGACCGTCTTTGAGGTAGTTGTGGATGCTCCTACTCCAGTACAGGGGGCGCAACCAGAGTAGTCATTGGTGTTCCTCCTCCTCCTTCTACGTAGCAGACTTCTCTATCTATTTTAGGAGATCTTCCTCCTCTGTTTCCAGTGCCAACTGATATAGGGCAGATATTTGCCTTCTTCAGAAAGATGTTAGAGGCGCAAAGGGCACATCTTGAGGCATATAAGAGGAAGGCAGGTACTATGAGTCAGGGCATAGAGAGCGCCCATTAGCTCGCTATAGCTGCAGTAGAGCGGGGAGCTCCGGTCTAACAGCAGGATGCCCATCTTAGGTCGAGAAATATCTAGGATTTCAAGAAGCTGGGACCCCGAGATTTCAGTAGGTTGGAGAGCATCATCTACACAGATGACTTGCTCAATGATATCGAACGACTTATGAGGGTGTCCTACCTTGCTGAGGACTTGAAGGTTGAGGCAGTAGGGCTGCAGCTACTTGATATTGCTCGTACCTGGTTCAGGAATGAGCTGGCTCTTGCTATAAAGGGTCATACCTGGGCCGAATTCAAGGACCTCTTCAAAAAGAAGTTCTTTTCTCCTACTAAGAGGCTGGACTTGGCCAGACAGTTCTAGAATCTCCAGCAGGGAGGCATGTTGGTTGAGGAGTATGCTGCAGAGTTCCGTAGGATGAGCCGATATACAAAATATATGGTACGGGACCCGAAGATTAGGGCGAGTCAGTTCTTGGAGGGTTTAAACTGGGATATGAAGATCCTTATCCCCTCTTTCTATGAGTTATGCGGAGATCCTTGCGGAGGCATGCAAGGTGGAGCGAGAGTTGGGCTTGAAGTCCAAGAGAGATCGCAATTTTTTTAGGGGCTACTAGCAGCGCGAGGCCTGCTAAGTGCCTCCAGTTTCTACATCAATCATTCCAGTTATCGCAGCAGCAATTTCATGCTCCAGCTAGGGCTTGGGTTCAGCAGTTTATGCACTAGTACGAGCTCCAATACAGCAGGATCAGCTACAGCATCAAAGGCAGACCCAGCAGTGCCATTTCTGTAAGAAGCCGGGTCATCTTTGGGATAGTTGTAGAGTGAGACTAGAACTTTGTTTGCATTGGGTGTTGCGGGACATTGAGTGAAGGATAATCTCCAAGCTCCTTATCTTCCCGGATAGTGCACAGCTCCAAACCAAGGGGGTCCAGCTAGGCCACCTGTAGCACCGTATCATGCCCCACACTAGCAATGGGAGATACCTCGTTAGGGCATGGCATTTGCGATGGCGGTTGAGGAGACCTACATTGCAGGTAATAGGCTAAAAGGTTAGGTTTTGTTCTTTCTTCCTTCATGTTCCTTTCCATCTATCGATCGCTTGATTGATTTCTTAGTACCTTTGGCTTGCATATGTGATTTTCATGCTAGAGTAATAGTTAACCTTAGTAGAGACTGCAATAACATGACACTGTAGATGTTATAACCATGCATATTTGTTTTCATTCCATAAAATTGTATGTTGTATAACTTTAGATAGGATTTTGCTAGAGCTTAATTTTTGGGGGCTTATCCTGGAGAAGAGTACAACCAACTTAAATTTCGAAGACAAATTTTTTCTAAGGGGGTAGGATTGTAACTATCACATTTCCAGAATAGGAGTATTTTTGTCTTTTTAAATCTTGTACCAATTAAAAAATTATATTAATTATAATGATTTATTTTATTTTGTTTTATTTTTCCATGATTGGTATTGTTGCATATGATTAAATATATAATATAGTTAGTTGCTAGTTGTTAGCTACTAATTAGACTAGTTGTTAGTAAATCTTGATGGACCCAACTAGACTTGTCATGACACTTGAACCTACATATTAGGTTAGCCACAATGAGACCCATTTAATTTATATTGAGTCATGAATAAGGATTTGAACTAACTACCAACTTAGGCTAGAAGCTTCCATAAGTTAATCAAGCCTTCATGACTACTAAAGAGGGGCATTGTGAACATTTTCCATAAGTATTTTAGGCTCCTTATGGCTGTCCTATTGGCTATTTAAACCCCTCCTTGAGGTCATTTATTAGCCTCCACAAACCTTAAATTGCCTTCTCTCCATTTGAGAAGAAAATCCAAACTCTACCATCCCCAAATTAATTCTCAACCCATTACTAGTGTCATCTCAAGGAGGCTAGAGCTTGGATTAGCAAGAAGGAAGCATTAGAGGGAGAAAAGCTTGAAGGAGGTGTCCACTATTGAAGGTTATGTCCATTTGTGTCCACTAGTGTCATTGCGTTGGGAATCCATCTCCCAGTAGGTACAATATGAATTTAAACCCTTGTAATTGATTCTAATTAGTATAATTTGTCATTTAGGAACCACACATGTATTAGCACTACCCATGGGTAGAAGCTTGGGCTTCATTAGACCCATTTGGAGACTTTTACATATAGTTTTGTGCCATTTTTGGAGAAATTTCGAGAATGGTGCACCAAGTATTTGTCTTTAGGTTTGTTCGGCCTATTTAGTGTAGATTTAGTTGTATTTTTCTAGATTCGTGTGCACAAATGGATCCGTGTAGGTTGTGTCATGACACGGTAGGATATGGGGTCAATTTGGAGGTTTTTGTACTCCTACACATGTGGTGCATAAGCTCTATTACACGTAACACTTGACACTAGCTTAGAAATGCCCTAATCATGTTCTAGTATATATTTTAGAATTGCCTACGAAATTTGGTAGAAATCAGACAAGATTTCATATTGGTATCTTGGCCGTATCGCAACCGTATCGTGGATTAGTGCGATACGGGAGTGGTGCACACCAAGTGTTTGTGTTTGGGGCTAATTGTACGTGTATCCCTACATTTTTTATATTTTATTTATTTTATTTATTTTTTGTTTCCCTATATATATATATATATATACATATATATATAATATATATATATATATATATATATATATATATATATATATATATATATATATATATGTCAATCTTTTTTGGCCCGCATGACCCCCCTAGCCGCTGCTCCTTTGGGGTGCCCTACGGGATCGAGCGATCCCCGATGGGCGACGTTTTTCCACCTACTCTTCCTTCTTTCTCTCCCTCTTCCTCTCCCCCCTTTTGCCCCTCCACACAGCTTGGTCGTCCAACTCCATCTTTTTCACCTTCCTTTTCAGTCTTTCCCCAAATGACGGGTCCATAGGTGTCCGGTTCCGCTCATTCCATGGAGCCCCCAGTCGAAGCCACCCCACTCCCTCACCAAACCCCCCTCCCCATCAAGGTTTTCGTGCCAACAGGCCAGCCCACTCTTTCCAAGGTCAGTCGACGGATCATTTCTCAGAAGCTGAAGTTGCAGTGGCGGCATCCCCATTTCACCTTGCCCTTATCGGGAAGTTCACGCACGATAGGCCATCGGTGGACATCGTCAGGCATTTTTAAAGGGGATGGCTCTCGAGGGTGATTGCTCGGTTGGAGTCATGGACCTGAAGCACATGCTGATCCGGCTCTTGATAGACATAGATTTTCTGAGGTTGCGTTCCAAGGACCTCTGGTAAATCCAAGGAGCTCCCATGAGGCTGTTCAGATGGTCACCGGACTTCTCACCGGCTAGGGAATCTCCTCTTGCGCCGGTTTGGATATCATTTCCTGGGGTTCCCACCTACCTAGTGTCGCATATATTCAACATTGTCGCCAGTGTAGGGACCCCCTACTCACGGACAGAGCAACGGTTGCTCTGTCCCGTCTGAGCTGTACGCGGGTTCTGATCGAACGGGATCTCTATTCGCCTATGGATGACAAGATCCGGGTGATGCGACCCCACGGATGTAGCTATTGGCAACGTGTGATCTATAAGAGTACCCCGATCTTTTGCTCGCACTGTCTCCACCAAGGTTATGTGGCATCTGATTGTAAGAGAAGGAAGAAGCAGAGGCCTGTAGCAGAAGCCCCCTATACAGTTGATCAAAACCACTCTGGTCAGGTCACGAATGTTGATCGGGTGCAGAGCACTGTTACGGGCCACTCAATGCAACAGGGGGCTATTACCAATTACGATGTGCAGATGGTATAGGAAAGTCCGATGGAGCAACTGAACATAGTTCTAGTGGGTACACAAAGCGATAAGTCAGAGGCCAGAGCGAAGAGTAACGAAGAAGGACAATGGAAGATTATCCGATTCAATTCCAGGCTTCAGTTTTAGAATTCCTTACTGTTGGATAGCTCTCATGACACTCCGGCTATGTCCACCTGCGCGAAATCAGATGAAGAAACTGCAGATTGCATCTTTTTGGCCAAAGCTTGGGCAGCACTGGAGCATCTGCAAGAGTGTGAACCTTCATCCGATGTTTGGGGGGCAGAGATCATAGGCTTCACTAAGAAGAAGAAGAAGAACCATCCCCACAGCCAAAAAAGGGTGCTATTCCGACAGAAGGAATGGCACTGCAATCTTCCAAGAAGCAAAAAACTCCTAATATACTATTATGATACACATAATGATTTGGAATATTAGAGGGATTGCAGGGAGGCATTCTCTCAACAGGCTCAAGGTTCTCACAAAGATGCACAAGATCACATTCTTGCCATTATTGAGGCAAAAGTGGATAAAAGCAAATTAAACTCTTATATGATTAAGCTTAGCTTCGAGTACGCATTCGAGGGGGGTAACAAGGCATCTCGGTGTTCCTTGGTAGGGGTATAACGACTAGTATTGTCTCTAATACTGGGCAGGTGGTCTCGCTTAAGGTGCAACATCTGGAGATCAGGGAGTTCTTTTTCCTGTCGGTCGTGCATGGGGGACCGAATAAGCAGAAAATGAAGGACTTATGGGAAGCACTGCTGGCCATCGACGAGAGGGTTCACCCGTAGATCATGGGGGGATTTCAACGCCACTACCTCTCCCACTCAGCGCACTGGAGGCAATGCTGTTGATGCCGAGTCCACCTTTGAGTTCAACCAGTTTATTTTTGACGGCCAACTACAGTCTCTCCCTTCTCCGGGAACGAGGTTACTTGGGACAACAACCAAGAAGGCAACAGACTCCAATAATCTAGACTGGATAGAGTTCTTGTCAATCACTAATGGCTCGATAAGACCTACAAGTCATCTGTGACTCATCTGAATCGCCTGGAGTCGGACCATAGCCCGCTCCTTATGGAGATCGACGTTTACAAACCGATTCTCAAGAAGGGATTCAAATTTTATAACTTCTGGGTTTCCCACCCGAATTCTTTATGGACTATCCAAATGTCTTGGGATCTTGGGTCGCATCCCAACCCATTGTTGAGGTTATCGTTGAAACTCTTGGCCATGCGGGCATCTCTTGGCAAGTAGACCAAGCGGGTATTCGGTAATGTATTCCAGGAGGCTATAAATGTCGAAGACGCTATGGACTTAGCGGAAAGTGCCTTCGATCAGTCCATATCAAATGTATAACTCAGTCTACCTGAGTTTAAACTATCCAGATCTATTAAGGTATTATTTAACTTCATTCACAATGGATCGTTTCCTTTTAGCTTTTATGATAAATCCTCTTCACTGATGTTTCAAGTCTTGCATTTACATTTGAAGTTCAGTCTATATATATTGTAATGTGCAGGTCATAATGTAATGACATGACCCAGTCCTTATGAGGACAGTAATGTTTCAGTTGGCAATGAGATAAGGGAACTCAGGTAGGCTCATTAGTTTAGTTTTGAACTGATTATAGCAGTCCATTAGTTTCGTCTTGGATATGTTGATTTCAATCCTCACCTTATGGTTTAGGCTCTGTTAGATAAAGAGAAAATGGGTAACTTGTGGGCTATAACTATTATGGCATATAGTTGTATTTCCAAGTATGTATATATATTGGTTATCCTACTTGTTATTGAGTGTTGAAACATGGTAGGGATACTATGATACCCTAACTAACTATTCTGACCCAGAACATGGAGTATAGCCCCAATACCCTAGATATTGACTAATTGGACCAAGTTTAACCTATAGTTGACTAATTAACTAAGACTGACCTAGTTTGACTTCATTAACCTAGAAGTGGCCTAGCAGCATATAAATAACGCTTTTAAAGCTATTGTTTACTCTAGAACACTTTGTAACCCTGAAATTTTATAATAGGTCTTTGTGACTCCAGTTCGGATACTGATATATATCGTTGCTCAGGATATCAGGCGAGTATATTCTTTGATTTTATTTATCATGATAGTATCAATATTGCCTGCTCTAACTACTTTGCTTGATGTTGACACATTGTTTTATTGATTAATACTATATGGATCTTATCATGAGATATTATCCCCTTATTGGGTGCATCGGGTTTTTCATGTTCATGTACTTTATTATGTACATTGTGTACTCCTTGTATTCGTATTATTCATGTACTCTCGTGTGCTCTCATGTACTCTCATGTTCTCACAAGTGTTCATGTATAAATAACAATCATGTACGTAACGTGTCTTGATCGGATACTTGTGTATTGATTGGGACGAGAGAGTAGAAGTGGTTATATGATTAAATCTCTCTAGTCTAATCATGTATATGTCGATTATGACTTCACGTATAATCGAGTTACTGTAGAATAATCATGTACAACCTAAACCAATCATATAACTGTCTTGTGCTATGAATCACTTATATATATATATATATATATATATATATATATATATATATATATTACAGTTCATATTTCCTCTATTATATTCATGCACCCAGTTCATTATCTGTATTTCATATATTTTTGTATTTCTATTACAGAATGTCATGTATCTTATTCTATTTCTAGTTCTATATTTCCTACCATGCAATAAAACTGCTTTCAGAGTTACGCATTTCGCTCCAATCCTGACTGAATATGTTGACAAAATTTTACAGAGAACTTGAAGGATTTTTGCACTACTTACTATGGCGCAGACCTAGACGACACTTGCGACCTGGATTATCAGGAGGATCCAGCTAGCCTGGAGAAGATACCTGTATTGCCTAGATTAGACTGCTAGGACATTATCTGAATTTGTCTCCAACTGACTTCTGATATGTTATTATTTTATATACTCTGTGTGATGTGTTGATAACACTTAGAATTATTTCTATTCTGGCTTTTATCGCAATTTTGACTTTCTATCTATTCTATATCGTGTTGTTTTTCTTTCTTAGCTATTTGTGATTGAGTTGTATCTTTCGGAGATTGTCCGCCGAATAGAGATTATATACTTGACAGGTACTTTATATTGTGTTTAGCTATTATTGAGACCTAGGACAGTGTTCTACCATTGACACTATGATGTAGGCTGGATATACCCATGATCTCGTACCCTTTCAATGGGTGCGGGTGGTGACAATACTCACATACACCACTACATGTATGCACCCACATATACACACACGTATGCCCAAACATAAATGCTTAGCATGCAATCACCCCCGTATCACACTAATCTACGATACGATTGTGACACGCCTAAGATACCTATACCAAACCTTGTCAGAATCCTACCAACTTCATAAACAAGTCTAATATATATATATATATATATATATATATATATATATATATATATATATATATATTGCAGATGACCTCTAGCCTAGTGGTTAAGAGAGATGCATGCGGCCCGAGTGGTCAGGAGTTCGAATCCCAGTGGGAGCGATTCCAGAAACAATTTACCTGGTTCCAAATATATATATATATATATATATATATATATATATATATATATATATATATATAAGAACATAATTAGAGCATAGCAAGGCTAGTGTCATGTGCAATAGGACATGTGCACCACAAGTGTCGGAAGAAAAAATCTCTAAAATGATCCCGTGTCCTACCGTATCATGATACGACCTACACGTATCCAATTAAGGACACGAATCTAGATGCACACAACCAAATCTAATCTAAATAGGTCTAACAAACCTAGTGACAAATACTTGGTACAACATTCTCGAAATTCCCCCAAAATGGCACAAAATATAATATAACTTCCAAATAGTTAATCATTAGGGTCTTAAACCTCTTTATATGGGTAGCCCTAGTCCATGGGTGAATTCCAGAGTGTCAAATAGCATAAATAAAATCTTAATAGAGAGAAAAATGAGATAGATACCTATTAGAAGATGGATTCTCAATAAAAAGCCAATTGGACACGATCCGTACACGTAGCTTCTAGGAAATGGACTCCTCTTCTTGTACCCCAAGGCTCCTTCTACAGTAGAGAATGAGAGGAATGGATGATAGATTAAGTGAGATTTGAGAGGGATTGGTGGAGGAATGGCTCAAAATGGGTAAGAACACATAATTGGGAGAAATGAGGACAATAGAATGAAATGAAGTAGAAGGAAAGCCTTCCTTAATTGGCCAACCATATGCTTAGGGTTAGGGCTAATCCACAAAGTCCAAGTTGCCCTCGAAAACTTGTCATGTGAGCTATTTAAGTGCATGAAGGGTTTAAACCTAATTCGATAAATAGTCTAACCTCTATTTTAATTAAATGAGCATGACTAATGAGTCTAATGGGCATAGTCCAATGAGTTGGTCCATTAGTCATGTCATGCTATAATTGGTCCTAATTCAACTGTCTAGTCTAATGGGTTCATTAACACAAGTCTAACCAATAGACTAGCCACTCACCATAATAAATAACACAATATTAATAAATAAATATACACACACAAAAAATAATTAGGCACAATAATATATATATATATATATATAGAAAAAAAAAATATATATATATATAGAAAAAATGCTCTCCCGTTCGTGCGATCCCGTTCTTGGGCGCTGCGCCCCGTCTAGCGCGGTCGTGCCCGCCGCCGTGCGGCTTCACCGATGTTCGGCCGGACCCCCCTCCCATCCTCCCCATGGCTCATCCTCCTGACCTCCTTGCCTTCTTAGACCTTCCCTCCATTCCGGCGTCTTCCCCAGCCATGATTTTCCAGCTCCAGGCTCCCAGCCCATCCTCTCCACGCCGCCTCCTACTCCCCTTCCCGCCGCCTCCTTCATCCTCCCTACATCCACCACCCCTCCCCCTCCCCCTTCTCTTTTCTGGTGCCCCACTCCCGGCAACGCCATCCATGGATTGCCCTTCCGGTGCCGCGTCCCCGGCGTCGACCCCTTTCCTCTCTCCTTGTCCCCCACCGCCTCCTCGCCCACTGCCCCGCCTGTCTTCCTCTTTCCATGTCGGGAGAATCGAGCTCGCCTCGGCTCCCGTACCGGCGTTGGGAGCTGTGCTCCCTGACGCGTGCAGTCGCGGGGGCCCCACTGCACATGTGCTTTTCCCGGAGTCGTCGGTTCCCTCGGAGCACTCGCTGGGCGCAACTTGCTATGCGTCGGGGGATATGCCCTTTGGCGCAAGTTGGAGGTTCTGTCCCCATGACTTCGTGGCTCTCGGCGCTCATCCTGAGTCATCTTCGACCACGCTGGTCGCTACCAGTTCTGCGTCGGGAGGTGTGCCCTCGTCTCCTCCCGGGAGATTCGAGCTTGCCTCGGCTCCCGTGCCAGCGTTGGGAGCCGTGCTCCGTGATGCGTGCAGTCGTGAGGGCCCCACTGACCACGTGCTTTTCTCGGAGTCGTCGGTTCCCTCGGAGAACCCGCTGGACGCAACTTGCTCTGCGTCGCGGGCTGTGCCCTTTGGCACAAGTTGGAGATTCAGTCCCCACGACTCCGTGGCTCTCGGCACTCATCTCGAGTCGTCCACGCTGGTCGCAACCAGTTCTGCGTCGGGGGCTGTGCCCTCTGGCGCAAGCAGTTACGGTCGCCCTCTGGGCCACGTGCCTTTGCATGCTCTTGGCGCTCCCCTTGGGGCGCCTGTCTCTGCGGGGGACCCGCCGGGCGCTGCTTTAAGTGCTGCAGCAGTGGGTCCCACTAGCGTACCCTCTCGTTCGGGTAGGGGCGCAGCTTCGGGTGCCCCAGCGGTTCAATGTGGGGCGCAGGTGGTGCCTCCCGCTCTCGCGCTCGCCCCCTTTCTTCCGCCTCTTCCTCCCCCCTTCCAGTCCCCTCCCTGCTTCCCTTTTAGGGCCATCGGCCGGCAGATGCTCTCCCCTCGTCCCTCCGTCCGCAGCAAGACCCTCTCCACCCAGCCGCAGGCGGAGTCGGCGCCTCCGTCATCCATACCTCCTCCGGCCGAGGCCCCCGCGGCAGCCCCCTCCTTCATCAAGGTCTTTTCCTTCCATTCTCGACGTAGCCCCTCCCTAGAATGGACGGAGCAGCAACTCGCCCTCCTTGGGCGATGGTGGATTCGGTCTCATCCGGCCTTCGTCTCCAGGACTTCGCAAACCCTCCTACGACCTTCCACTCCATCAGTGGAGGCCGCCGCGCCCGTAGAACGGCCCCCCCTCCCAGCATTCTCGAGTCCTCCCCTCATTGCCCGACCCGAGCAGGGTTCCCAATCCCCCTCACCCTCTCCCTTCTGCCGTCGCAGCGTTCGGCACCGACGGCCTTGCCGCTTCGTCCACCCCAACTCGGGCTGCGCGCTGCCGTCACGCACGTTTGGGGTAACTTCAGCCGCCTCCTTTCTATCCTCGGAAGGCGTGACGCCCCCTGTTTTTGGCGTCCGGACCAGTCCCCGAGGAGCCTATCCCCTTTTCCTCCCTCGAGCGTAGCACAGTTTAGCCCCGGCACAACCCGTCCTTTTGCGTCTGTCAGCAGCGGGCACGAAGGCGGGACGCCAGCTGGCTCCCGGCCGGCGCAACTAGCGGATTGCGCCATTAACCCGTTCTCGGGCAGTACACTGAGTCTCGAGGGCGCCTCCAGCCCAGTTGTGCCAGGACGGCTCGGTCTCCAGAGTAATGCGCCAGTAGTCATCCCGTTTGTGGCAGCCCAGGGCTGCGTGCCGCTGCAACGCCCTATCTTCCCCGTCCCCTCGGGGAGCCACCCCGCTGGCCACCCTCCCTCCACCATACCCAGATACCCTTCCCCTCCTTCGGACAGCCCTACAGCCGCGGTCCCCCGGAGACACCTCTCTCTCGGCTATCCCCAGCCCGGTGGTACCCCCAAGTGCCCCCTATTATGATGAGGCCCTCCGCCCAGATCGTAGGAGGCACTCAACCCCCCCGGCAGTCAAAATTCACCTTCCAGACGTATTCTTGCCATCTCCCGATTGATACCCCATCCGTATCCCCTTCGCCACGTCGGAAGTCTCCTCCCTATCCTTCCCATTCGCTAGGATGTTTATCCTCAAATTCGGATCCGGATGCCCGAAAATCAACATAGTTGAGGAAGCCATCGCTCGGTAGGGCCTATCCGCAGCCTATCGGGTAGCTCTGCTTGATCCTAAGCACATGTTCATCCACCTGTCTTCCGATCAAGACTATTCATTAATCCGAGCGAAGGGCACTTCCAAAATCGGCACACAGACCGTCAAGATTGTCAAATGGTCTTCTAACTTCAACCCTAAAGTCGACTCGACTATTATATCCACATGGATCACTCTCCCCAACCTTCCCCTGGTCTGCTTCCCCGCAGCCACCCTCAAACGGATAGCCAGCTCCTTTGGGACCCTGGTAGCTATCGCAGAAGAAACCAGCAACCTCTCCAAATGCAACTACGCGAAGATATGCATAGAGTTAGACCTCGTGAATGACCCACCCAAAATGATAGAGATCGAGCTCGGAAATCAAACACACCACCAACCACTGGTTTATGACAACAACATCAACTTTTGTAACCACTGCCAGATGAGCGGTCATTCCATGCAACACTGCTTCCGTGCCCGCCCAGAACTAAAAAGGCCCAACCCTCGCAACCCACGAGCAACGGTCGCTCAACGTGTCTCGGACACGGCCAAACAGACTTTACCTCCCAATCCTGCCCAACAGATTGGCGGTCCAACTTTGCAGCCCAGTCCCTGACCAATGACCAGCTCCGCTATCGTCCTATTCTATCCTCCCGCTATCTCGCTCAACAATTCCTTTCATCTTCTAACCAGCAGTGACAATGCCCTCATTAGCGCCAGTGAGCCTTCATCGTCCGTCCGGGGTGGAGACACCTAACCGGCTTCCAACAAGAACGGCTATTGTGCCGAACGACACAACCCCCCTCTCACACATCGCCCAGGCGTAGTCATCGCTCCCCCCGAGCCACACCCATCCACTGCCTCCTCCCCGGTGGACTCCCACCCTCCCCCTCGGAACACCTGCCGCCCTGACCGGCCAGTAGAGATTCAGACAAAGAACGGCTCAGAGCCGCATACAGATCCCCGGATCTTCGATACTCACACAAACTGTCTCACATCCGTGCCGACTATCCCCTCGTCAGAACATTGAGTCCCCTCAGCCCCCCTCCCACAGCGGACGTCCAACCCAGTTTCGGCCTCACCCTAACCGGTAGGTTCTGGCAAGCCAAGGAAGCGGGTTTCCTGGACCGTGACAATCCTTTATGCGCCCTAGAAGAATATGATTATGACTCGACCTCCTCCCTGACAAATGTCAATGGCTGCAGCGAACCCGACCCCAATGCCAATGGTGTCGCCGGGGCCATCGTTACCCTGACAAAAAAAAATCCTCAAGAAAGAACCGAAATAAACAAAAGCAGCAGACAGCGATGAAAACCAGGTCCGCAATGAAGCTCAATCACCTCTCCCTCACTAACACATCTAATGCTTAACATCATCTCCTGAAATGTGAGAGGGCTCGACAAAAAACCGACGCTGAATAGAATCCTCAGCCTCAAGAAAACTAATCGCATAGACCTCCTTATCATTATTGAACCAAAAATTCCTCAAAGAAGAATCAAAACCAGACAGCTCAAGCTCGGATTCCCTTATGCCATCACCGATTGTAATGACATCTGGGTTTTCTTAGCCCCAGAATTCAAATTTGGCACCATCAAAGATTCACCTCAGGCCCTCTCTTTTTGGGTCGAACATCCGGACCTCAAGTCCCGCTCCATCCTATCCGCAGTTCACGGCAGTTGTGACACCCCTGAGCATAGATTGCTTTGGACAGACCTGCTGGAAGCTGCCTTACCAAACCAAGGCCTCCGGTGGCTAAGCATTGGAGATTTCAACATAGTGTCATACAGAGAGGAGAAATCTGGCGGGCGCCCGTCTCTCCAGCCTGCGATGGACGATTTCAACAACTTCATCTTCCATGGACACTTAATCCCCATCTTCTACCACGGCAATGCATTCACCTGGTGCAACATGCAGGAAGGATATCGATGGCAGTACTCCCGTTTGGATCGGGCGTTGATCAACGACAGTTGGTCTGACATGGGTCTCATCACCAACCTCTTCTACCTGAACTCTACCGAATCGGACCACTCCCCCTTCTCATCACGATCGGCAACAACCACACCAGCACTATAAAAGCATTCCGTTTCCTCAACTTTTGGCGTCACCATCCGCATTTCCAGAATGTCGTCGCTTCTGCTTGGAATTCGATCTCAGAACTTGACCCCATGAGCCGGATGGCAGCCAAACTGAAAGCCACTCGCTCGACCTTAACGTCTTGGAGCAAAACAGCTTTTGGAGACATATTCCAGGCTATTAAGGTGGCGGAGGACGACGTCACTCGCGCAGAGGCTTCGTTTATCAACGACTAATCTCCGGCTGCCAGCGTCTCGCTCAATCTTGCCAGAGCTCTTCTTAAATCCAGACTCAAAGTGGAAACAGAATTCTGGAGGCAAAAAACCAGATTGTCATGGGACAACGACGGTGACCGGAAAACCAAGTTCTTTAATGCGTGCGTCAAAGGCCGCAGAAACAAATTAAAACTTCACCGAATTCACGACGACAGAGGCGCCCTCGTGGACAACCAGGAAGGTATTCAGGCTGCGGCTGAGAACTTCTACTATAACCTTTTCCCCAAAGAGCCTGTCGTTAAAGACGATGCGCTTCTGTCCGTTATCCCATCCCTCATCAGCGACAGCGAAAACGAGACCTTGGCGGCTACGCCTACGGAAGAGGAGGTCAAGGCGACTGTCTGGTCCATAAATGAACACAGTGCCCCGGGGCCTGACGGCTTCAATGTCGTCTTTTTCAGAGCTTGTTGGGACATATTAAAATCAAACTTATTGGAGGCCACGATAGCCTTCTTCCAAGGGGCCAGATATCCCAAATCAATTTCTTGTGCCAACATCATTCTCATCCCCAAAAAAGACAACCCGAAAACCTTCAAAGACTTCCGCCCTATCAGCCTTTGCACCTTCACCAACATGATAATTTCTAAGATCGTCGCCAACTGGATGTCCAATCTCCTCCCCAAGGTCATCTCCGAAGAGCAAAGCGGTTTTGTCCATGGCCGGAACATCACTGACAACATACTCCTCGCTCAGGAGATGATCACATGTATGAAATTCCCGTCCAGAGGAGGGAACGTTGCCATCAAATTGGATATAGAGAAGGCTTATGATCGCTGGACTGGCAATTCATGATCTGGGTCTTCAGAGCTTTCGGCTTCTCCGAACACTAGATCGACATCATCTTCAGATCTATCAACAACGCTTGGTTATCCACCGTCATTAATGGTCAGGCAGCCGGGTTCTTTCGATCTACTCGCGGGGTGAGACTGGGAGACCCCCTCTCTTCCACCATTTTTATCATCGTGGCAGAAGCTCTCATCAGAAGCCTCAATAGCATGCCTAGAATTGTCGGTTTCCACTACTTCTACACCATAACTGGCTGCCCTCTTATCACTCACCTGGCGTACGCTGACGACATCCTCATCTTCTCCTCCGGAGACATCGGATCGATCGAGGTGGTTCATACCAGGATTGATAGATACACCAGATGCTCCGGACATCGTGTCAATAGCAACAAGAGCGTCATCTACACACATCACAAAGCGGACAGAACCCGTTCGACTCTGCTCTCCAACATCACCTCGTACGGAATGGCCTACCCGCCTTTCCTCTACTTAGGTTGCCCGCTGGTGTACGGTATGGCTAACTCTGGCATATACAACCACCTTGTTGACAAGATCAGAAAACTTATCGCGGGATGGCACAACGCAACATTATCCCCGGGGGGCAAGATGTTCCTCATTAAACACGTCCTTTCGTCCATCCCATTGTACACCCTAGCCGCCAGCTCCACCCCAAGAAGGTCCTCCTCTCCCTAGAATCCCTCTTCGCCAAGTTCTTCTGGGGCTACAGCGATGGCAAGGACAAATACCACTGGGCCAGTTAGGATACCATGGCCAAACCCACCGAAGATGGAGGTCTAGGATATAGCAGGCTCGTACACATAGTGGACGCCATAATATATACTGGTTTCCCTCTGAGAGGACTAATCTAGTCGCGAGTACTCTTGCTCGCTGTTAATCCACTGTTCGCAATCTAAATAAGAGCTTACCGCTTTTTTACAACACTGTTCTTGGCGACAAGTGCATGACCGACTTCATAATAACGTGCTTGGTGACGAGCGTGTAGGAACGAAATCGTAAAGCGGAATTCTCTAGGGGATGAATAGAGTTGGCAGCGGAATTATGCTAATTAAAAAATTGTTAGCAGCAAGATCACATAATAATAATCACAACTAAATAATGTAAAGACAGAGATAAGAAAGCAAACGCAAAGACAGCGATGTATACTGGTTTCTCTCTATTGAGGACTAGTCCAGTCGGTAGAACTCTTGCTACCAGTTGAATCCACTATTGGCAAAACCACAAGTTTTCTTACGAAGTCCTTGCAACTTCTACAACGCGAGCTTTGATACGAAGAACTCGTCCAACTTCAATTGTGAAGAGTTGAATCTTCTATCAAGCCTCTGATTACAATCACTCTGAAACTTCTAGACCGCACCGCACTGGCAAATCGACTAGAGGATTGTAATTGGCTTGGGATCTGAAAATTAAAGCTCGAGAAAAACTCTTTAGAAGACTGAAAGCTTTAGATAGAGAGAAGATTGAAAGTGAATTAGTGAGTTAAAATGATCGAAATCCTTCTCTATTTATAGGAGTTCCAAAGACAGAATTCTGGCAGAATTCGGGCAGAATTCGGGCAGAACTCGATGAGAAAATCTCGGTCAAATCTGCAACTGCAGGAGGACCAAGTTCCAAAGAATTCAAAAATCAAAACGGCCACTAACCGAACTCTGGCCGAACTCTGGCCGAGTTCTGTCAGGGTTAGGTTAGGTTTTTAAAAATAGTTTTTGGAGATTTTTGAAAACCTTTTTGAAAAACCTTTTTGAAGCTTTTGTTAATATGAATGTTTTTCAAAACTAAGGACATTTTAAAAACATTTTGAAATCATTTTGGAATAGCCTATTTGCCAGTACGACTCGGTGTACACAGTATTTCTAGACTCAATAAAATAAAGATTACATTGCTCAAAGAAATACAGACTCGAACAGGCAAACAAC
This sequence comes from Iris pallida, assembly GCA_029216955.1. NCBI lineage: Eukaryota > Viridiplantae > Streptophyta > Magnoliopsida > Asparagales > Iridaceae > Iris > Iris pallida. The sequence goes on along the minus strand of JANAVB010013397.1, from coordinate 4,610,870 downwards.
GTTTCGGTCTTGAACTGAGTAGATAGCCATTCTTGATCATGTCCAAGAGTCCGAGATATCCTGACTAGCTCCATATATCGAGACAGAGTTTGATCAATTATTAAAATCAGTTTGACCATATGACCAATGGGCCAACAATCTCCTCCATTTTTATAATTGACAAACTATGAATGATATAACATCTTTGCTTGGAATCAAATCAAAAATATTAAATTGTTCATATCCTGCATTTTCTCAAAAAGAATGTTAGATCCTTATTTTTCTCCCCCGTTGTCACTTAGCAAAATAATTGCAAAAGAGAAGAACTCCCCCGCAATCAAATGCATAAATAACAAACAGTGAAGAAACACAAAAAAATAATCATGACAAATGGTAGAAATAGTAAAGAAATTAGAATGACATCACAGGCATGTATTTGTAGCAGGCAGTTTATAATAAAACAGAGAATTATATCACAGGCAGTTTATAATAAAAAAGCAGATAAAGATGCTATAAAGAAATAAACTGATAAACTATGCATCTCATAAAGATAAAAAGATGTTCAGAAGACATCAAATAAATATCCAGTACAAGTCCTCAAAATAAATACTGATAATAAAATCTAGAAACTTGGAATGTCGGAGCATTTCCAAGTATACAGTAGATAATGTCTAAGTCTTAAAAATCAGCTAACATATCAAATCTCTTCCTCTTCGTCATCATCATCAGCATGACCAGCATGTCCAGAAGGACCAGCTGCAGAGGTACCAGCGCCAGAAGGGTGAGGAGGGGCGCTAGTGTAAAACTCATCGACATAGTCTCGAGGAGGAGCACGGTCAGAACGGTACCAATCATATACGTTACCGGGCTGAAAGTAGGCATGAACAGCCTCATCCTCACAGCGGTAACCGGAGAAGGCTGGATCTCTAGGAATAGAACCGGCAGAATGTCTAGTCTGAGCAAATCGAAGATCAGCTAGAGAATTTGCAATCGCCTGATAACGGGTGACATCGCGGAACTCACGTTCGCAGGCCATATCCGTCATCGAGACGTACAAATCCGAAAGGTGCTGGTGTATGCCCTCAAAGGTCATTGCATACTGCTGAGGAGGTGGAGTAGGTAGAGCAGTAGCAGGAGCAGTAGGAGGAGCAGCAGCAGTCATACTACGACGGGATAGTTTAAGAAGCTTGGGCTCAAGGTCTTGAGTACAAGTTGACAAATCAATATTGAAACGCTGGAAGATGCGTGGGAGAATCATCGCATAAGAGAGATTTCTATCTCTTGTACGACAACGTCCCATCATCTGGGTAATGGTCTTAGGGGCAGAAAAAGGTATCCCCTTAAGAATGTGATACATAGCAGATAATTCAAGAGATGTGACATCATCCTTTGAAGTAGACTACGGAAGGAGAGTGGAGTAAATGATACGGTGCAATTCATAATTAAACAAGTTCAAGTTGTTTGCCTTGAACTTTCCAGAGCGAACTCGATCAGGTGCACAAAGTTCAGCTTTAAAACTAGCAAGTGTCGTGCCGTCGGGGAAATCAAATTCAGTGATATCAACAAGCGGTTCACCTTCGTTAGGAATACCAAGGATTTCCGCTAGGAGGACATCATTGAAATTGATATCTAGTCCGCCAACACGAGTACTTACGTCAAACGTGTTTAATATGATATTGCAGTAGAAAAGTCTAATGGCATTAGTTGCTACTGGGAAACAAAGTTTAACAAAATATTGTAACCCGAATGCCTCAAAGTAAGGGCGGTGTTCTGGAAACACAGTCCACTTGATAGGAGCGCCTGTGCATATGGATCTCATGGAAAAGTCTCCATACCACAGAATGGCTTGATCTAGGGTTTGAAAATAAAATCCGTCGAACGCGCCATCGCTCGATTGGACTGGCGAAAAGAGGGAATCCGTGGGTGGATTCGAAGATGATCCTTCCTCACTAGGATTGGTCGTCTTCTTCCTCTTGAAGGGGTTAAATCCCTTGGGTATCATTTGTGCAAATAAAAGTAAATGTGCACGAAATTGAAAGGAGGAGAAATACGAAGTTATACCTCCCGAGATTTGAGTATGTTGTAGAGGACAACGATCTCCGCACGAATCCAAAGTTTGGATTGATTTTACCACATAGATTGGGAGAGAAGGAGTGGTGAAGAACTAGGGTTTTAGAGCTTTTCGCGCGGCTGCTGTTCTGTGATGGTGGTATTTAGAAGTAATGAAGAAGAAAGGCTCTCAGGTTCTGGTTATATAGCCAGATACCTTCAACCGAACTCGGGCCGAATTCGGTCCGAAGTCTGGCCGAATTCGCCTGGGTTGGTTGGAACACTTTCTTTTTCATTGGCTCATTTCAAAGATTTAATTCAACGCTTAGTAATTTTAACATTCAATTAATATAATTAATGTTATTTTATAGATTAAATATCGTTACACAGCGACTGTCTCAGATTAGCTGTAGGAGTACTGTCCCAGCTGGCGGAGGTTCACCGGGGAACTCTTAAATAATGCTTCGCTTCAACCGTAGTTGTGGGGACAGACAGACTCTTTATTGGCTTGTCTCTAACACAGTTTTTGCATATTGACATAAAATCATAAAATAAAATTAATTAACATTATTGATGTCCAAAATTCCTAATTCTCGACGTAAATAATTGAAACGATCTTCTGTTAGAGATTTTGTGAAAATATCAGCTAATTGATTCTCAGTATCTATGTACACAAGGTCAATATCTCCATTCTGATGATGATCTCTAAGAAAATGATGTCGAATCTCGATATGCTTAGTACGAGAGTGACATACTGGATTCTTAGTCAAATTAATTGTGCTCGTATTGTCACAGAAAATGGAAATGTGTGTGTAAAATAAATCATAGTCTTCTAAGGTTTATTTCATCCACAAAATCTGAGCACAACAACGTCCTGCGGCGATATACTCAGCCTCTGTTGTTGATAGGGCTACAGAATTTTGCTTTTTACTAAACCATGAGACTAAAGCCTTGTCTAAGAAATGACATGTGCCATTGGTACTTTTTCTATCAACTTTGCATCCAGCAAAATCTGCATCCGAATAACCAATAAGGTCAAAGGATTTAGTTTTGGGATACCATAAGCCAACAGAAGAAGTGCCCTTAAGGTATCGAAAGATACGCTTAACTGCGCACAGATGTGATTCCTTTGGATTAGCTTGAAAACGTGCACACAGGCAAACACTAAACATAATATCTGGTCGACTAGCAGTTAAATAAAGTAAACTACCGATCATACCTTGATACTTACGTGTGTCTACCGGCTTGCCTTGTTCATCAATATCAAGCTTTGTTGAAGTTGCCATCGGAGTGCCAATAGGTTTGACATTGTCCAGATCAAACTTCTTTAGCAGATCTTTTGTGTACTTGGCTTGATTTATGAATGTCCCATTGTCAGTTTGTTTGATTTGCAGTCCGAGAAAGAATTTTAGCTCTTCCATCATGCACATCTCAAACTCATTCTGTATACAATTAGAAAATTCTTGACACAGAGATTCATCAGTAGATCCAAATATAAGATCATCAACATAGACTTGTATTAAGAGAAGCTTGCCATTAAAAGATTTAATAAAAAGTGTAGTGTCAACCTTGCCTTTTGAAAAACCGTTGTCAAGTAGGAAAGAGCTTAGACGATCATACCAAGCACGAGGGGCTTGTTTCAAGCCGTATTCAACTTGAAAACATGATCAGGATTTTTAAAATCTGTGAAACCTGGATGTTGTGCTACAAAAACTTCTTCTTTTATAAAACCATTTAAAAATGCACTCTTGACGTCCATTTGAAATTATGAAAACATGCAAATGCACATAACATGCGAATGGATTCTAATATCGCAACTGGGGCATAAGTCTCATCGTAGTCGATACCTTCTTTCTGATTGTATCCTTGAGCTACGAGTCGAGCCTTATTAAGAGTCACTAAACCATTCTCGTTAAGTTTATTTCGGAATACCCAACGAGTGCCAATGACCGGATGATCAATAGGCTTGGGAACAAGTTCCCAAACTTGATTCCGTTCAAATTGGTTTAATTTCTCTTGTATAGCATCTATCCAAAAATTATCACTACATGCTTCATTAATAGTTTTGGGTTCTAGCTGTGAAATGAATGCAACACTAGAAACAATCTCTCTACTGGATGTACGAGTACTTACACCTTTGGTAATATCACCAATTACCAAATCCTTTGGATGATCAGCCGTAAATTTTAATCTTTTCGGTAGACTCTGAAGGTAGCTGGTTCCTAGATCTTCTCTAGGAGGATCAGCTAGTGCTGAGCTTGGTTGAGAATCATCTGGTGTTGAGCTTGGTACAGTTAGATCTTTGTCATTGTCATCGATAGTCATTTGATTCAATTCATCAAAGGTGACGTTGATTGATTCTTTGATGATCATAGTTCGTTTGTTGAAGACTTTGTATCCTTTGCTCTTGGCCGCATAACCTAAAAATATACCTTCATCGGCCTTTTCGTCAAACTTTCCCAAATTGTCTTTTGTATTAAGAATAAAGCATTTACAACCAAAAATTCTAAAATATGAAACTGATGGGATTCTATCAAACCATAACTTAAATGGAGTCTTCTTCAATTTGGGTCGAATTAGAACTCTATTGAGAACAAAACAAGCTGTATTGACAGCTTCAGCCCAGAAATATTTGGGTAGACTAAACTGGTTTGACATTACTCTGGCCATTTCGGATAGAGTTCTGTTCTTACGTTCCACAACTCCATTTTGTTGTGGAGTCCTAGGGCAGGAGAACTCGTGTACAAAATCGTGTGTGTCACAAAATTGCTCAAACTCTACATTCTCGAATTCGCTACCATGATCGCTTCTAATACAAGTGATCATGTAACCTTTTTCATTCTGTACTTTCTTGCAAAAGGCGACAAATTCAGATAATGCATCATTCTTGCGTGTCAAGAAGTATACCCACGTGTATCTAGAGTAATCATCTACAATTACAAAAGCATATAACTTACTTTCGAGGCTAGCAACTCTGCTAGGACCAAATAAGTCCATATATAGCAATTGTAGAGGTCTAGTAGTATATACTGCGTTTACTGACTTGAATGTGGATCTGGTAGCTTTGTTTTTTTCATATTGGCTGCATACCGAATCCTTCTTAAATGTTATGTCCGGTAAACCGCGTACTAGCTTCTTCGTGGATAATCTTGAGATTGTGTCCATATTTGCGTGACCAAGTCTCATATGCCACAGATGACTCTCATCACTTTTAGCCATTAAGCATCTACCTGAAATGTTAGTTTCTTCCAACAAATAGAAAACATATATGTTGTCTTCCATGATACCTTCAAAGATAGTACTATCAGTTGAGCTATCAACTATAGTACATTTGTCTTTGCCAAAGTTGATGCCATAACCATGATCAGCTAAATGACTTATGCTGAGTAGATTATATTTTAACTCGGTAACCAGACAGACATCCTTAATCACAAGATAAGGAGACTTACCAACATCATCGATACCAATGATATACTGTAATGCCTGTTGTTCGTATTACGTATTTGGAATACGTATACGTATTTTATCTTGTAATTGCATATCTTATTGGTTTGGCTTGGCTTGTTTACTCTCGGTTTGGGTTGGTTTGGTTTGGTCGGCTGGTTGCTTGGTCCATCATGGACCAAGGTGAACCCCCTACCTACCACCAACCCATGATATTTATTTCCCCACCAACCTTCTCTCTCCTCCATGACTCTCATTTATTTCTTCTTCTTCTTCTTCCTTCCTCTCCACAACTCTCCAACCCTTAGGCAAGTGCAACTTGCTTCCACAAGAGAACTCATTTTTATGGTTCCATTAGCTTCTCCTCATGATTCTAAACCACATTAGAACTTGCCATTTTCCATTTTGAGGCTTTGATTGTTGTAGATCTAGAGTTTTGCCATTTTCGGATTTTGATGGTTTTGATCTATTAAACTTACTTGTTTTCAAGTTTTGATGGTTCCGTGTTGTAGAGAATTTTATTCTACCCAATTTTGACCTTTGGAAAGTTGGATTCGGACTTGTTTTGACCAAGTTATGAGCATTTGGAGTTTTGGGTTCCATCCATGGAGTCCTTGTTGTTCTTGCTGTTCTTGCCATTTGGAGAAGACAGTGAACAGTGAGCTAGCTTTTTAGCTTATGCTGCTGAGTCGTACGCTGCTCTTTAGCGAGCGTACGCTATCCTTCGTACGCTGCTCTTTAGCGAGCGTACGCTAGCCTTCGTACGCTGCTCTTTAGTGAGCGTACGCTCACCTTGATACGCTGCCTGTTGGCAGCATGTCTTGAGCATATGCTAGCTTGAGCGTACATGAGCGTGCCTTGGTACGCTAGCTTGAGCGAGCAAGGCGTACGCTGGCTTGAGCGTACGCTAGCCTATCTTGTCACCCTGGTTTAACCCGAGAGCTTTGTGACCCCCATACGCTGCCTTTTACGCTGCCTTTTGAGAGCGTATGCTTACCTGAGCGTATGCCTACCTGAGCGTATGGCCTTTGGCAGACTTGATCTTATATTAGCATGTCAGTTTGGTTTTATTTTCCTTATCCTGGATTTATAGCCCTGTATATTGATATTTTATTAGATATTTTACGTCCATTTTATATCCTTACACCTTTTGACCTGAACTTGATAATTTCCGAATTTATTTGATATGTTTAGAAATGATACCTGAGCATGACACGATAGTGACCCGTAGTGGTGCACTCCTGACATAATGACCTGACATGACCTGATAGTGGCCCGTCGTGGCGCACTCCTGACAAGTACACTTGACATGATGACCTGACATGTTATATCTCGATAAGCTGTTGCGACGGCTACCTGACATGACTTGACAAGAATAAACATCCTGGACACCGTGGGTGATTGTGCTTGTACAAATAAACCAGTCCTGTCTTGCATCATGTCTAGGATGGGACTCCTGAGTACCACGGTCAGGAGTACCTACTAAAATGGACTAAGGTTAACAACTAGATTAATACATTAGTCATGAAGAGATCTCCCAGCTACAGACAATCCCGTTACCTGGGCGCGCTTGGGATCTGTAGCCTGCCGTCGAGTAGGGCACATTTCCAGCACACTGTCATGTGTTGCACCCTTCAAGCTACTTAAGGGTACATGCATTTCCTGGACGATGTACCCACCTGAATTCAACCCTAATCTTTCGACCTGGGTAGCCTGGATGGTCTGCAGGGCTTGTGGCTGTGGAATAATCTCACTGCATCTTGTTAGTAATTAGGCTTGTGATAACCCTAGTTAGTTAAAGTATCAAGCCGTAGTTCTTGCTTGGCCGTAAAATGATTGGATGGAGTCTAACAAGTCTAGTCTTGCCCTGATCTTGTTCCAGACTGTTACATGACCAACATGCTTGTATTTATTTTCTCGATAAATGGTGAGAAACCAAGCTCCGTTCAGACGAAGGGTTACAACCCCGGTCCTTGTTTGGTTTACGGGTTGTAACCTAGCTATCTGAATAGTTCCATGGTTATCTCGTCGTATATCATCCTGGCATGTTTTTCTTATTTCCAGTTTTACCAGTTATTTATATTTCTTGTCTTTATTATATTATTTATATTCCTGTGCTGATTGCTGGTTTTAGTTCTTAAGTGAAGCTCCTTTGTGGCACTTGCTCTTTCTGGGGTCTGACCCAGCTGGTTTTGTGTGGCCAGATTTTGGAGCAGCTCCAGAGGATCTACCGACTTCCCAGCCAGATGGTGGCCACTAGACGGAACCCTGGCAACGAGTGGGTTATTTTTGGCTATCCCGCTCTATTGTAAAAATATTCTTTTGAGGCGTTTAGCCGACGAGCACCTGTTTAGCTCGATTGCACTTACTTACTGTCTGCCTACGGGCTGTAACATGATTAACAGATCCTAGGGTTGATCATGTATGACTAAACTCTTGCTAGTCCTAATATTTTGTAACGACTAGCTTCATGATCAGCTGAATATGTAATATTTGGGACGCCTTATTATTGTATATTTAATGATCATACATCTTGTAACATCTATTCACTTGCTTGTGATTGAGACAATAGGCTTATTCTTGACCTTAAGAGACTGCTGGCTTGTAGATAAACCCTCATGTATCCTAGACAGCCGTGACCGTATAGCGAGATGGAATCCATTTCAATATACGTAGCTGGCTATGTCTGCCCCCGCTCTCCAGTATTCTGGTTCTGGGGCGTGACATATACCCTTTCAAGTTATTACCGAAGGAAACATAACCTTCCTTCTTCTTCTTCGACAGTGTTGCAAATAATGTACCGTCACCGGTCATATGCCGTGAACAACCGCTGTCGAGTATCCATTTGCTTTTAGCATGTGAAAGGTGTTCCACCTACAAAACAGTTTATAGATGAAACTTTTGGTACCCATTTCTTGTAGGGTCCTGAAATGTTAGCTTTTGGTATCCAAGCATAAATATTTAAATCAACAAGCTTTCTGATTCTACATGCAGGAGAAATATGACCAATGAGGCCACAATAATGATATTGTGCATGTTGAGTGTTGAAAGCTGAGTGGTGTGCATGGTTGGTAGGTTTAGGTTTTCTAGTATAGAAGAAAGCATACCTATAATCCTGTTTGGGCTTAACCTTTTGGGATAAAGGTTTGATATGGTTAGGTCTGACAGTGTTTGGTTTGGGAATGTTCCAATTTTTCGGTAAGTGACACGTGTTAGGGTAGGAAGCAGCAGTCTCAGGCTGTTTTCCTAACCTAATTTCCAATCTTTTGGAAGTGTCGTACAACTTAGTATAATCAGAAGTGAGTGTTTCCATTCTGATTTGTGCACATCGAAGACTTTTCTTCTCTTTAGAAAATTCTTCTTTCAGTTGGTCAATAACCTTGTCTTTTTCTTCGGATGACTTGGTAGTCTCGTGTAATAAGAGCTTGATAGAAGAAAGCTTACCAGACTCACTAACATTATTTCTAAACTCAGCTAGTAGGTCGGTAAGTCTTCCTATTTCACCTTTGTACTCTTTGAGTACCTTCTTTGAGGTCTGATATTTGCTACGCAGTTTACTGTAATCACTTATCAGTTCACTGAAGGCATCTCCTAATTGCTCAAAGGTGAAGTCATCATATGTATCAACTATAGGTTCAGTAGGTACCTGATCGGATGCCATAAAGCATACGTTTGTTGCGTCTTCTGGTTGTTCTTCTTCTGAGTCGCTGGCTTCACTTTCATGCCATATGCTGGTATTGGCATACTTCCGTGATGTTGATCTCTTCAGGTTCCCTTTCTCATACCTGTTGCTCTTCTTGCTTGATGATGAGTTTGTAGGACAATCCTTCTTCATGTGTCCCTTCTTCTTGCAGCCATAGGAGACAGCATCATCTTGATACCAGTTGTTGCTGCTGTTGTTTTCTTTGGCTCTCTTCTCATATCTCATGAATCTTTTGAATTTCCTTGCTAGGAGTGCTTGATCTTCAGCATCAGATTTACTGCTGTCTGGATCACCTTCAGCAGCTTTTCTGTGTTGAGCCTTGAAAGCGATCGTCTTCTCCTTTGGTGCAGGCTCTTCAAAATCTTGTAGCTCCAGTTCATGAGTGAGTAGCTTACCCATGAGTACTTTGAGGGACATAGCTGTGAGGTCGTTCCCTTCAATGATTGCAGTAGCCTTTGGAATCCAGTTCTTGGTAAGTGCTCGCAGAAGTTTACGAATCTTTTCATGGTTACTGTAATCTTTGCCTAGGGAGGACAAAGGATTTACAATATCCTAGAATCTTTCGAACATTTGAGTAACTGTTTCGTTGGGCTTCATCTTGAACACCTCATACTCTTGAGTAAGTCTGCTGACCTTTGATTCTTTGACTTGAGTCGTGCCTTCATGTGTGACTTCAAGAAGCTTCCATACTTCATTAGAAGTTGTGCAGATAGACACCCTGTTAAATTCAGTTCTGTCTAAAGCACAAAATAAAGCGTTAATAGCACGTACGTCAAGACTGGCCTTTTTCTTTTCTTCCTCTGTATATCTGTTATAGGGTTTTTCAACTAAAACTCCATCAACATTTATACGAGGTGGCTTTTGATAGCCATCAATAATAATAGACCATAAATCAAAGTCAAGTGATTTCAAGAAGAAACTCATCCGTGTTTTCCAATAGGTATAGTTCGTACCATCAAACAATGGAGGTCTGTTTGTGGCCTGGCCTTCACTTGTGAATTTCACAGTTGCTATGTGTTGTGCTGTGATCTATATAACAATTAGTTAAATGAATAAATAATTGCAATGTTACCTTGCTTTACCTGTAACACCCGCTCTGATACCAATTGTAGGAACGAAATCGTAAAGCGGAATACTCTAGAGGGGGTGAATGGAGTTGGCAGCGGAATAATGCTAATTAAAAAATTGTTAGCAGCAAGATCACAGAATAATAATCAATCCTAAATAATGTAAAGGCAGAGATAAGAAAGCAAACGCAAGGACAGCGATGCATACTGGTTTCCCTCTATTGAGGACTAGTCCAGTCGGTAGAACTCTTGCTACCAGTTGAATCTACTATTGGCAAAATCGTAAGTTTTCTTACGAAGTCCTTGCAACTTCTACAATGCGAGCTTTGATACGAAGAACTCGTCCAACTTCAATTGTGAAGAGTTGAATCTTCTATCAAGCCTCTGATTACAATCACTCTGAAACTTCTAGACCGCGCCGCACTGGCAAATCGACTAGAGGATTGTAATTGGCTTGGGATCTGAAAATTAAAGCTCGAGAAAAACTCTTTGGAAGACTGAAAGCTTTAGATAGAGAGAAGATTGAAAGTGAATTAGTGAGTTAAAATGATCGAAATCCTTCTCTATTTATAGGAGTTCCAAAGACAGAATTCTGGCAGAATTCGGGCAGAACTCGATGAGAAAATCTCGGTCAAATCCGCAACTGCAGGAGGACCAAGTTCCAAAGAATTCAAAAATCAAAACGGCCACTAACCGAACTCTGGCCGAACTCTGGCTGAGTTCTGTCAGGGTTAGGTTAGGTTTTTAAAAATAGTTTTTGGGGATTTTTGAAAACCTTTTTGAAAAACCTTTTTGAAGCTTTTGTTAATATGAATGTTTTTCAAAACTAAGGACATTTTAAAAACATTTTGAAATCATTTTGGAATAGCCTATTTGCCAGTACGACTCGGTGTACACAGTATTTCTAGACTCAATAAAATAAATATTACATTGCTCAAAGAAATACAGACTCGAACAGGCAAACAACGCTTCGTTCTTGAACTGAGAAGATAGCCATTCTTGATCATGTCCAAGAGTCCGAGATATCCTGACTAGCTCCATATATCGAGACAGAGTTTGATCAATTATTAAAATCAGTTTGACCATATGACCAATGGGCCAACAGTGCGCACGACCGACTCCAAAAATGAGAACTTTTGCAACCTCTTTACAACACTGTAAACCAAAGACTCTAATCGAACATAATATTTACTGGCTTTGGCTAAGAGTAGTATAGGTAAAATATAAAAGCTTTTAGATCACTGGAAAGACACATAGAAATAGATAGAGAGAAGAGTGAATAAGTGATTAGAAATGTGAAAATCCTTCTCTATTTATAGTGTTTTTCTTGACCGAATTCGAGCATAATTCGGACTGAGTTCGGATGCTAAGATCTCGCAAACGAACGTTGGATGTTGTTTGGAGGCAACAAATATTCAAAACTTTCTCGGACCAAACTCGGCCAGAGTTCTATCCGAATTCTGTCTAAGTAGAATAGGATTTTTGGGGTCCAAATTACATATAGTTTTTGGGCTGTTTGGATATATAGTTTTGAGATAAGTAGGTAGGCCTTTTGGATAGGTGGACTAGAAATAACCTAAGCCAGTAAAATCCTGATCGATCTTATATTTATATTTTCTAGACTCAATAAAAGTAAAATACAGAAGACGTATAGAAAGACTCGATATGGATTCTGATACAACTGCTTTTAGATGATGACTTGAATGCTCTTTGTAGATGCATGATGTAAATGTAGTACGTTATTTGATATTGATTTCAGCAACTTGTAACTTTAGTAGCAATAGTATATTTGCGTATCGACCTAAGTTATCGTTGAATATCAAAATCAGGTATGACCATTTAGGCAATGGGCCAACAATCTTTCCTATTTTGATAATTGACAAACTTCAGTCTATACCAAAATATAAAAATATAACTTTGAAATAAAATACCTAACTTTTTCATTGATTGAAAAATCGTTAAAATTTTGGTATTGCTCTTCGTCCCCTTTGTCATGTATGCAAAATGATTAGCTCCTCCACAATGTGTGAAGCCAACAATTTAACACAGACAAGAAAAGAAAAAAAGTAATATCCACAATACACAAGTCATAACATAGTAGAACTCGTAGTAGCAGTGGAATAAACTCACATAGTATGAAATAAAACTGAAAGGAAGTATAACATAAATGCATAAAAGTCATAACTGAAAGAGTTTATGACTGCTAAAAACTACTAATAAAAGTCCAACTGTGAAAGTTTGGAATGCTACAAAATGCAACTACATAGATCATCACTCGTAAAATAAATCTCTAAAACTCTAAACTGAAAGCTCGTATCACATCTGAGCATCATCATCATCGGCTGGAGCAGGTGGCTGAGTATCGAAGTAAGCAGTAGTCGGATCAAAGTATCTGTAGGTAGTCGGATCATCAAACCTCGGTCCATCAAAGCCAAGATGATGGATCATCGAAATAGGAGAAGTAGGGTGATACGCCAGACTCCAATATAGATCAGCAATAGTGTTCCTCAATACCTGATCCTGTGAGGTATGACGGAACTCAACATCGTCATAACTTTGATGATGTGGTCCAGAGAGAGTGATAAAATCATCAAAGTGCTAATAAAACTGCAAATCAAATCCTAGAGCAGGAGCAGTTGGAGCAGGAGCATCTGGGTCAGCCTGAGCCTCAGCAGGAGCAGCACGGGGAGGAAGTGGAGGTATATGATATTTTTTAGATCTAGTCAGCTCAGAAGATGATGAAGAAATAGGACATAAGGCAAGGTTGATCTCAAACCTCCTAAAGATAGCTGTTAGATGCATGGGGTACAGATGATTATGCCCTACTCGCCTACAACCAATCATCTAAGCCATGAAGGTCTTGGGGACAGAGAAATGAACACTGAAGTGAATGTGGTACATGACAGACATTTCAAGAAAGGTAATCTCATCGGTAGATCCCTTTTTAGGAAGCAAGGTAGAATAGATAAATCAATATAATTCATACAAGATCTAATTAAGGTGTTTTGTGTATAACCTACCACTGTGAGGAACAGGGTTAGGATGAAACATTGCAACCTTAAAGGAGTCAAGGGTCATGTCTTCGAAAAATTGGACTTTATGAATGTCAACTAACGCCTTGCCGATAACCGGCATATGGAAATACTCATTGAGGTCAGTGGAGTTGAATTCAATTTCATGTCCGGTGACACAAGAGTAGATACTACCGTTGGGTTTGACTTACATGTTGCAGTAAAACATACGTACGAAATTATCATAGATGTCACTAGAGGTTTCAAAGAATCCTGGAGAGTAAGTCTATCAAAAGTGGAGTACTCCAAAAAAATAGCAAAATTGATGTATAGCCCGGGACAAATTTCTCGATAGCGAAAAGCATCAAACCAAGAATCCGCTATTTCCAAACACAAAAATAAAGATGAGCCAAAGTCCTTTTCGACAGTAGGACGAGCAGGACTAAACACGTTGACGGGTTCGTATTCAGAGGTCGAAGATGAACCTGTCGTGGAATCTACTTTCTTCATTTTATGGATTTTAGGAACCATAGAATTGAAAGAAAAGGAGTAGAAAAGAGATATACCTTGAAGAGAATGGAGAAAAGATGGACAATGTCACCTTCTTGAGCTTCGTAGACCTAAGGAGGAAGGAGGAAGGAAGCTTGGAGGAGATAAAAACTAGGGTTTTTGGAGAGTTTTCGGTGCTCAGATGGAGGAAGAAGGAGGAAGAAGGAGGGTTTTAAAGGGGTTAGGGCCGGCTGTGCTATTCTGGAAATTTGAACTGACGCCGACCGAACTTGGTCAGAGTTCTGACAGAGTTTTTCCACTTGTATTCCCACTTCATTTTATGCATAATAAATAGTAAATAGACTTAACAACTTTAATTCGTCAATATAATAATATTCATTCCTTTGGGTTTAGCTGTAGGAGCTGGATCCCAGCTAGCGGTAGTCCAAAGATACTTGACACCGCGTCGCTTAGACTTTTACGTCTTTTTGACAGAAGGATCCTTTCGACTTGTACCCAAAATAACTTCAATTAATAAATATCAAAATCTTAAGTTATAAGAATCTTTATTAAACATAATGCATTATGAATCTAAAAATTCAAGTATGCCTAGTTCATGTCGTAGATAATTGGAACGGTCTTCAGCCAGCAATTTTGTGAAAATATTTGCTAGTTGATGATCTGTGTCAATGAATTCTAAGCAAATATCCCCATGTTGTTGGTCATCATGTAAAATGTGATGACGTATCTCTATATTCTTTGTGCGTGAGTGATAAATGGGGTTCTTAGTCAAATTAATCGTGCTAATGTTATCATAATACATGAGAATCTTAGAATAGTACAGATTATAGCCTTCTAGGGTTTGCTTTATCAACAAAATTTGAGCACAACAGCATCCTGCGGCGATATACTCAGCCTCAGTCGTTAATAGAGCTACAGAATTTTGCTTCTTGCTAAACCAGGAGACTAAAGCTTTTCCTACACGAATCGCTAGAACTTTTATAGTCTACTTTGCATCTTGCAAAATCCACATCTGAATAACCGATTAGGTCAAAAGATGTGATTTTGGGATACCACAAGCCGACTGCAGAAGTTCCTTAAGGTATTGAAAGATATGCTTAATGGCACATAAGTGTGATTCTTTAGGATTAGCTTGATATCTAGCAAAGATACAAACGCTAAACATGATATCGGGACGACTAGTAGTTAAATATAATAAACTACTAATCATTCCTCGATCCTTACGCTGGCTGACTGGTTTGCCACTTTCATCAATGTCAAGCCGGGTTGATGTAGCCATTAGATTTCTGATAGACTTTACGTTATCAAAGTCATACTTCTTCAGTAAATCCTTCGTATACCTGGGTTGGTTGATGAATGTTCCCTGTGAGTATTGTTTGATCTGGAGTCCTAGAAAGTAGTTTAGCTCTCCCATTATACTCATTTCAAACTTACTCTATATACACTTAACAAATTCTTGACAGAGTTTTCAATAGTAGAACCGAATATTATGTCATCTACATAAATTTGCGCAAGAATAGCATCATCTGAAGATTTGATAAATAAAGTAGTATCAACTCTTTGAAAAATTATTTTCAAGTAGAAAGGCACTTAGGCATCCATACCAAGCACGAGGTGCTTGTTTCAGTCCATAGAGTGCTTTTCTAAGTTTGAAGATGTGATCGGGTTTTTGAAAATCTTCAAACCATGGGATTGTTTCACAAAAACTTCTCCTTTCAATAATTTATTTAAAAATACACTTTTCACGTCCATTTGAAATAGTTTGAAATTGTGAAAAATGCAAATGCATAAAACATGCGCATATCTTCTAGTCTAGCAACAGAAGCATATGTCTCGTCATAATTAATACCTTCCTCTTGATTATAATCTTGTGCCACTAGACGTGCTTTATTGCGTAGAACTTGCCCATCCTCACTTAATTTATTTCAGAACACCCATTTGGTATCAATTATCGATTGACCAATAGGTTCAGGAACAAGTTTCCAAACTTGGATTCTCTCAAATTGATTAAGTTCCTCTTTCATGGCAGTAATTCAAAATTCATCATTAAAAGCATCTGCTACTGTCTTAGGCTATACTTGAGATATGAAAGCTACATTAGCTGCTATATCAATGTCTTTAGTAGAAGAACGTATACTTACACCTTTTGAAACATCACCTATGATGAGCGTATCTGGATAATCTGGCAAGAATTTCCAAGATTTGAACATTTTTGTTAGAGCTTCTACAAGGCTCTCCTTGGTAGCAGTATCTTTAGATGATTTGGATTTAATCTATCACTAGATCTGTGACTATTGAGCTCATCAAAGGTAACGTTAATAGATTCTTCAACAATCATAAATCTTTTATTAAAAACTCTATATCCCTTACTCTTTGTAGCATATCCAAGAAAAATTCCTTTATCTGCTTTAGAGTCGAACATACCCAAGTTATTCATGGTGTTCAGGACAAAGCAGCGACACCCAAAAACTTTGAAATAAGAAATATTTAGAATTCTTCCAAACCATAGCTCATATGATATTTTCTTCGAGATAGGTCAAATTAACACCCTATTTAAAATATGATAGACTGTACTAACAGCTTCTGCCCAAAAATATTGAAAAGATTATATTGATTCAGCATGACTCTAGCTATCTTGCTTAGAGTACGATTCTTCGGCTCCACAATACCATTCTGTTGGGGAGTTCTAGGACAAGAAAACTCGTGATAATATCCACTATTATTACAAAACTTTAAAATCAGCATTTACGAATTCGCCACCATGATCACTTCGGATATGAGTAATCATGAAGTCTTTTCCATTTTGTACCTTTTTACAAAATATCTGAAATTAAAAAATAGCATCACTTTTATTAAATAAAAAGTAAACCCATGTATAATGAGAGAAATAATCAACAATCACAAAAGTATAGAGCTTACCGCCAAGATTAGCGACTCTACTAAGACAAAATAAATCCATATGAATTAACTACAATGGTCTAGAAGTACTTACAGCGTTGATGGATTTAAAAGATGACCTAGTTGCCTGGTTCTTTTTATAGTCAGTACATACCATGTCTCTTTTGAATGTGATTTTGGGGAGTCCTTTTACCAACTTTTGGTGCATAGCCATGAGATAGTATCCATATTGGCATGTCCTAGCCTCATGTGCCATAGCTAACTTTCATCTTAATTTGCTACTAGGCACCTTCCTGCATCGTTAGTACTTTCTAAAAAGAAAACATAAATGTTGCCTTCCCTAATCCCTTCATATACGGGATTATTAGATGATATTTCATATATAGAGCATTTATCTTTTACAAAGTTAATACCATAACCATTATCTGCCAAGTGACTTATGCTTAGTAGGTTATGTTTCAACTCTGTAACTAGACAAATGTCTTTTATTACTGGGTAAGGAGACATACCAACAGTGCCATTTCTAATTATATAACCTTTCAAGTTATTTCTGAAGTAAATGTATCCTTCTTTCTTCATCGATTGCGTAGCGAACAAAGATACATCACTGTTCGACATCACAAAAGGTTGAATAAAATTTTTGTTTATTGAACATAAAAAGACCTGTGTACAGAGAAGGAAGTCCTAAACAAGATATTCTAAGTACAAAGGGACGACCTGTGTACAGAGTAGGAAGTCCTAAACATGATATTCTAAGAACAAGGGGAAGACTGGTGTACAGAGAAGGAAGTCTTAAATAGGATATTCTAAGTACAATGGGAAGAGTTTTTGGGAAAGTGTGACAGTAGAGATCGAGAACTGCGGTAGCTCCTTTACTCCATTGACGATCTGATGACGGGTTGAACTTGCTCTGACTTTCTGATGCCCTTGATGGAACTCTAGTGTTGTCGATCAAGAGGATGTCTGGGGCTGGAGATTTGATATTCGGTAGTCTCCCCTCTTTTGAAGGAAAACTCCTTCTATTTATAGGAGAAGAGAGCACATATACAATGTGCATTAGGATTTTGAGATATGAAGGAATCTACCATTATTGTACGGTGTGGACTTCTGCGGTGCTGACACGTGGCAGATATTGAGAATCCCCTCAATCGAGATATTTGGTGGTTATCAAAATAATCGAAGAAGGAGACAAATTGCGTGTGCCGATTTGCTTGTTCGGATGCAGCCGAGTAAATCTTGGGATGTTATCTCAGATTTAGATTTTTATTGATCCTCGTCTATGATTTAAATCAATTTGATAAGATATCAATAATGATTGATCCCAATCCTATCTTTGAGACAGTCGGTTTAAGCAAACCGACTGGGTGGAACCATGCTTCCGGTACCTATGGTAAGGTCTAAGTACTGCTGCACTTCTGGGACGACGAGTAGACCATTTTTCTGGAGACAATGGAGCCTCTGTGCTTTCAAGCGACGAGTGGACTATGCTTCGAAGGCGACGAAGCCTCTGTGCGTATGAGCAACGAGAAGGCTGTGTTTCGAGCGACGAAGTCACTGTGCTTTAGGGCGACGAGTAGGATTGTGCTTCAGGTTGGCGATGTTACTGTGCTTTTGGAGCAGCAGACGGACTTGTATTGGATACAAATAGTATCTTCCAAGTCTTTGACAAATTGTAGTTGAGCTTCTGGGTCGGAGCAGAGTACTGCACCGTTGGAGTTGAGGTGGTATTAAAACATCACCAGTCTGCGCCTGAGGTTGGTGCAGGAATGTAGCTACACCTCTGGATTGAAGGCAATGGCTTTGAAGTCTTCTTTTAAAGAGCAATGAATGATCGCTCCTCAAAAAACGACTCCTTCTTAATTGCCACCATTACATAGGGAATTTTAAGGGGTCCTAGGATAGTCTAGGACTTACTCGAATGAACTTTATTTAATGAGGTCCATCGTGCTGACTACTAGGTTCATCCTATTAATGTGGAAACTTTGACCGTCGGCCATTGTTTTCCATAAAGAAATTCTCTTTATTTGTTGTGTATCTGGGAAAATTACAACTGTGGGAATCTGATCTAGAAGACGATCACTTTATCCCTTGGACTATGCGAAGAAGAAAAGCTCTCAAAATTTTGACTGTAGATAACTATATATCAGTACAATGAAGGAGAAAAAGAACTCTATTTATAGAGTCAAAAATAATAACTGAAAAGATAACTATCTTCACTGTCTATGCTTAGTTGAAAATCACGCACGATTTAACATACGCAAGACTGTGAGCAGTTACTGGACGTGGCCTGTAACTGTTGGACACATGGCAATCATGCATGAGTCGTGTGCAAGTTACAGGACATGCAGGCGAGAGATCAGTGGCATGGCTGCCACGTACTCCAATTTGATGAAATCCACACAGACTTGTTGAAGACGAAATCCACGCGAACTCGGTGTAGAAAGCTTCAAAATCCATGCAAACTTGGGGCAAGAAGCTTCAGAATCTACGCAGAATTCGAGGCAAAGAACTCGAACATCCACGCAAACTTGAGGAAAAAAACTTCAGAATCCACGCAAACTTGAGATAAAGATCCCAAATACACGCAGACTTGAGATAGAACTGCCAGCTGTCTTGATTCGGCGTGTCTCGACTGACACAAAATCTCTGACAGTGATTGCTTTGTCAGTCGCATTAAATGACAAGAAACCCTTTTGGTACGCCAACTCGACGAAGGCTGAGTCTTGCTGAAGAAGATTTCAAAAATCACGCAATAGACGGCGATGATCTCTCGAATTCTGTGTATATGTGGCATACGAAGAGATATTCTTCGACTGTCGTGTTGTCAGTCATAATTACTCTTTGACAAATGATGAGCTGTCTCCCAGCGTGATTTGTTTATATTGTCTGGATCAACTGAGCGTGACTTTTGACTCTGTCTTGATCAACTCAGCGTGACTTTCATTTTTGAGGCCTACAAAACCCCCTTCAAAGTTTTCGAAAAATGATAAATTATTTCGAAATACTTTGAAAATAGAGATGATAAAATGGATTTAGTCACGCTGAGATGACTTCAAAATTTTTCAGAAGTCGAAAAGACTTCGAAGTTCTTTGAGAATATCCAAATGAACTTATTAAATGTCATGATGACTCTTCGTTCTCTGAGACTGATTGTATCCAATTTATGGTGAAATATGAACCGCCGGCGAGCTCTGTTATATAAACAGGGAGAAGATTCATTTTTAATCTTCATCTTATGTCAACATGACACCAAAGGAGAAAGCTGAGGAATAAGCACGCAAGTTGGGCTTTTATTCCCATGGTGACCCCACTTTTGGGGGTGAAGAGCCAGAGCCCCTTGTCTTCGAACTCAAAGATGATCCCTTGCAACTAGCCAAGAATTTTTTGAGCTATTTTGGCTTGGATGGCTCGTCCTCTTCTGGTGGGTGCAGCCTCATAGAGCAACGTGAAGTGTTTAAGGCTCTGTTGCACCGTCTGGGAGTTAGGAGCGTAGAAGAACTAGGCACCAAGCTCAGTCGCTCTGGAAAATAGAGCATGACTTTTATGCTTTTGTTGCACTTTTTGTTTTGTCTTTTGTAAGGCCATCAGTGCCTGTCTTAAGAAATGAAGTACAACTTTTGTGTTTGATCTGCGTGCCTTAATGAGAAATATTAATCAGCAGTCTTTGATTGTTTCCAATGTTGCTCTGTCTTCCAAAGCACACGTGACACTCATTCCACAGTTTACGAGCGCTATTTATGCGGATCTTTTCCAAGAATAGACTTGTACTTTGCCCTTTAAATAGATGGAAGAGTTTCGCAGATACTCATCTCCCATTCCTCTTCTTCTTCTCTGAGAATAAAATTTTTGGGAGATTTCACTCTCAAACAGGAAAGCAATGTTTTCTAATGTTCGACTTCTGCGCACTGTATCAAACATGAGTTTGCCAATCCTTAGCACCAAACTTAAAGGTAAATCAGTGTAATACGTGTACTTATTTTTGCTGTTGAAGATAGGCTTTCTGTTTCTTGTTTCTGATTTGAGCAATACACGCCTGTCTCTGTTTGATAAATGCATACTGAATAATTTCTGTTGATCTAATTTTTTTTCTTAATGCTTTCTGCAGAAACTTGGCTGAAAATTTTCTTCAGAACTGGCATTGGGGATGTGGATGCTGTGGAGAATATCCTGCTGACATCTACATCAGGGAGCTCATACGCTTTTGACGCGTAAATCAGACAACTCAGAACTCTTCGTGGGATAAAAGGGTCTTCCTCAGATGGTAGGAAGAGCCTTTATACACGAGAGTTGGATGGTGGAGTCAACTCTACTACTGAGAAATCGGGTAGTAGAGTTCCTTTCGCGGGAGAACTAGGAATTGTATCCCAAGGTTGGATACATTCCTGTCTCCTCTGAAAGGTCGCTCCTAATCCACCAGTTGTATTGGCAGCACCACGACTTCGGGCTGCCACACTCTGTGGTTCTCCTCTCGTCTGAGAGAGAAGACCAGAGTTTGATTCCTGCTGATCTGGTCGTGACTGAGGCCCAGACAGTCAGGAATTGCCACCAACAACGAACCTGACGGAGAAGGTCCGACGGAGAAGATCCAAAGAAGAAGATAGATCTCTTTTAGGTTATCGTTGTGGTGTAGAATGAAAATCCAAGATTTGTAATAGATTTCCATTATGATTTGTAAGAAAGTCTAAGAAAATGTAATAGACTTTTTGTGGTGAAATAAGAATGGAAATGATAATTCTTCTATGCTCAAAGATTTGTATTTGTGGATGAATTGTGGACATGATAGATAATAAAATCATCTTTTCTGTTTTAGAGTATATGATATTATCAGAGGTATTATGGACGTGATAATATATAGGAACTCAAAAGAAAATAGATTGATTTCTATGCAGAGGTCAAAACATGACAAATGAGTAAGTAGATTCGGAATTGATTCAGAGGTTATGAAAACATGATAAATAACGAATCCCCACTTAATAAATTGATAGAAACTTATGAACGGATGAACCGTTAGGAAATGATGAACAGATGAACTGTCGAGTGAATGTAATAAATGAACGGATGAACCGTCAAGTATTAATGAACAGGCGAACTGTCACGCCCCAGAACCAGAATACTGGAGAGCGGGAGAATGACTCAGCCAGCTACGTATTACGGGTAGATGAATACCGTATAATACGATCAATGCTGTCTAACCAGACGAGGGGGTGCATACTACATAAAGGTCTCACTATGGTCACTTCACATCTATTGTCTCAATCATTCGAACAAGAAACAGTAATAGAGAACATGTAAGATAAAGCAGTAAGGCGTCCCAAACGCTCTGTCAAAATGTTCTTGATATCTAGCTTTACAAAACATAGCCAGATCTGATGTAGCAAAATATACACAATTGTTATCAGCTGCAGTCTGACTTTAGTTACAATTATGTAAAAGTAAGTACAAGACGATCCGACTAACATGTCGGTGCCAAACGGCAAAGTATAAGGTAAATAACAAAACGAGCGGGGAGGTAAGGAACCCACTCGAGTCCTCCTGCGATCATCCCTCTAGTATTGACCATCTTGGAGGTAGAAGTAAACTGAGTCCTCGGAAACCGGCTCTAAATCTGGCCATGCAAAACCAGAGAGGTTAGACCTCTAATAGCAAGTACCGCAAGGAAGCACGATATGAGGCATTAAACCAGTAAATAAGAGAACATAATAATAGATCTCTGCTCGCTACTGGGATTTACGTGACATCACGACACTTCGAACCAACCTCCCAACCAAACAAGGACAGAAGTTGGCCCGTCATGTCATGATGCTCTGATCATCTCAGTTAGTTAACAGAGTAGGTACAGTACACAAACAAATCAACTTAAACGGCCATCCAACTCCGACGGCTTACTACTGTGAGTCCCAAGTTATCCTAGAATTATGCAATAAGGATTTCTCAGTTCTTACTATGGGCAAGCAAGGCTAGTCTATCCAATCAATCAATTGTGCCAATCATGAATTAGACGAGTCCCAGCGGGACGCCCGTCATCAATATACAATATACAATAATATAAGCAGATACCGTTCCCTGTCCGTGTGGCAGATTTGCAGTATCTGTGGGAACCAGCCGGCCTGTTGGGCACTAATAGTCCCAAAGAGGGCTGCCATGTAAGAACTCGGGAATCCATTCTCTCCATGCAATCATTATTTTATTTAACTTAATAGTCTCTACGTTGAGCAAAATCCCATGCCGTGGGTCATGGTCATTCAGAATGAGTACTTCCGTACAAAGTACGATATGCCCAGCTCTACAACGATACCCGTGTGGTTAGGTTGTAGGTCTTACATAGCGTAATGCAACAATCCAAACTAACCACGGAACAATCATGCCTTGACCATAAAGTACACATGCTTCTTTTATAGTAAAATAAATAAATAAATAAATTGAAGCCTGCATGTATGCATGTATGTCAAGATTCGGGATCGGCCAATCGATTATAGTAGTTCATACTTAATATGTACGTATCTCATTCATTCATTTCAATAAGACGACTAGCCAGTCTCTTAGTTCCATCTAGGAACGCATGATCAATAATTAATCAAGATAACAATCAATGTTAATTAATGCCAAATTCGGAAAATAAACATTGGAAAATAAATAATGTTTGGGAAATAAAAAATCTCATGCGCTGTGGGAAATGATTGGGGAATAAATAAATCTCATGCACTGTGGGAAATGATTGGGGAATAAATAAATCTCATGCACTGTGGGGAATATTTGGGAAGTAAATAATATCATGCGCCTGAGGGAAATGATTGGGAAATAATTAAACTCATGCGCTGTGGGAAATGATTGGAGAATAAATAAATCTCATGCACTGTGGGAAATGATTGGGGAATAAATAAATCTCATGCACTGTGGGGAATATTTGGGAAGTAAATAATATCATGCGCCTGAGGGAAATGATTGGGAAATAATTAAACTCATGCGCTGTGAAAATAAATAATCAATGCGCCTGAGGAATGCGGCTGTGGGAAATAAATATCATGCGCTGTGGAATAAGATTGAGAAATAAATAATCCATGCGCCTGAGGAATGCGGCTGTGGGAAATAAATATCATGCGCTGTGAAATAAGATTGGAAAATAAATAATATCATGCGTCTGAGGGAAAGGATTGAGAAATAAATAAACTCATGCGCCTGAGGGAAAGGATTGAGAAATAAATAACTCATGCGCCTTGGCTGTGGGAAGTGATTGGGAAATAAATAGATTCATGGGCCTTGGCTGTGGGAAGCGATTGGAAAATAAATAGATTCATGCGCCTTGGCTGTGGGAAGCGATTGGGAAATAAATAGATTCATGCGCCTTGGCTGTGGGAAGCGATTGAGAAATAAATAGATTCATGCGCCTTGGCTGTGGAAAGCGATTGGGAAATAAATAGATTCATGCGCCTTGGCTGTAGAAAGCGATTGGGAAATAAATAGATTCATGCACCTTGGCTGTGGGAAGTGATTGGGAAATAAATAACTCATGCGCCTTGGCTGTGGGAAGCGATTGGGAAATAAATAGATTCATGCGTCTTGGCTGTGGGAAGTGATTGGGAAATAAATAACTCATGCGCCTTGGCTGTGAGAAGTGATTGGGAAATAAATAACTCATGCGCCTTGGCTGTGAGAAGTGATTGGAAAATAAATAAATGCATGCGCCTTGGCTGTGGGAAGTGATTGGGAAATAAATAACTCATGCGCCTTGGCTGTGGGAAGCGATTGGGAAATAAATAGATTCATGCGCCTTGGCTGTGGGAAGTGATTGGGAAATAAATAACTCGTACGCCTTGGCTGTGAGAAGTGATTGGGAAATAAATAACTCATGCGCCTTGGCTGTGAGAAGTGATTGGGAAATAAATAAATTCATGCGCCTTGGCTGTGGGAAGTGATGATTTGATGCGCTGTGGGAATAAAGATTCCATGCGCTGAGGAATGAAGATTTGATGCGGCTGTGGGAATAAAGATTTCCATGCGCCTGAAGATTTCATGCGGCTGGGACTGTTCTTCTTCTCCGGATTTTCTGAGAACAGAACCATGGGAACCATGGAAGCCATTGCTTCCAAGCTTCATAAATCCTTCATCCCAAGCCCAAATATGGACTTCCATAGGTCAAAATTGGGTAGAACGAAATTCTCTACAACATGGAACCATCGAAACTTGAAGATAACAAAGTTTACTAGATCAAAACCTAAGAAATCCGAAAATATATCAAACTTAGATCTACAACAAAGAAGCCATGGAAATTGAAAATGCTAAGTACTAAAGAGACTTAGAATCAAATGAGGAAGATGATGGAACAATAAAAATAGGGATCCATCAAGAAGCAAGTTGGCACTTGCCTATCTCTTCTAGGTTGGTGGGAGAGTTATGAGGAAGAAGAAGTGAAATGGAAAGAAGTAATGAAGAGAGAGAAATGGTTTTGGGCTTTAAATGAAAGGGTGTGGTAGGTGGGAGTATTGGGCCGGGTCCAATGGGTTCATCCAAGGCCAACCCGCAAGCAAAGCAAAGAGGTAAAAGCAGAAAATAAATGCAGGAATAAAAGCAGAAAATAAGGTGCAGAAATAAAATTGCAGGAAATAAATTAACATGAAAATTTAAAGGGCAGATTAATTAACTAACATAAATTTACAGAAATTTAAATACAGAATAATACATGGTAACTATTAAATAAATACGTATTCTGGGAACGGGAAGTGACATCTCTACCCTCCTTAGAAAAATTCCGTCCTCGGAATTTCAGATCTAAGCATGATAGAAATATCGAAGCTAAACTAATCTAAGTATAAACAATTGAGTAAGCAATCATTCTACAATATTAACAGTAGAAACATATCCATGCTGAACATTCTACGACACCAAGCAATTCTACTTACAACGTGACAAGCATGAGGGGTTAAGACAATCAAGGTATACAGAAAGAGATATACCTTGTGAGTCAAACAGGTGCGGATATCGTGATCGGATATCATCCTCACGTTCCCACGTTGACTCTCCTAAAGAGTGATGACCCCAAACAACCCGGACAAGGTTAATTGTTCGGTTCTTGAGTATCTTCTCTCTTCGGTCCAAAATAGACACAGGCTGTTCCTCGTAAGACAGGTTGGTACCAACAACCAGCTCAGAATGATCAAGGACATGGCTTGGGTCTGATACATACCTTCGCAATTGAGATACATGAAACACATCATGCACCTCTCGTAACGAAGGTGGAAGGGATAAACGATAAGCAACATCGCCTACCCGATCAAGAATAACAAACGGGCCCACGTATCGAGGACTCAACTTCCCGCGAATGCCAAATCTAATGACCCCACGGGTAGGTGAGATCCGCAAGAATACGTGGTCCCCAACAGAAAACTCTAACGGCCTACGATGCTGGTCTGCCCAATGACGATGCCGATCCTGCGCAACTCGAAGTCGCTCTCTAATTCCTTTAACCACTTCAACCGTCTGAACAATCAATTCTGGGCCTAGCATCTTTCTCTCCCCAATATCGTTCCACGCTAGTGGCGACCTACACTTCTTACCATATAGTGCTTCAAATGGCGCCATCTGGATACTTGCTTGATAACTGTTGTTATATGAGAACTCGACCAAGTGTAGGTGGCTCTCCCAAGATCCTCCAAAATCTAGGGTGCAAGCTCGCAACATATCTTCCAAAGTCTGAATTGTCCTTTCTGATTGTCCGTCCGTCTGTGGATGGTAAGCCGTACTAAATCTTAACTTGGTGCCCAGACTATGATGTAAGCTCTTCCAGAAATGTGATGTGAAACGGGTATCTCGGTCTGACACAATGCTGACTGGGACCCCATGCTGTCTGACTATCTGCTGCATATACAATTCTGCCAACTTCTCCGTAGATTGACCTACTCTGAAAGGAAGAAAGTGCGCCACCTTTGTAAGCCGATCTACTATCACCCAAATAGCATTTTTACCACTTGGTGATCTTGGTAAACCGGTCACAAAGTTCATTGTAATATGCTTCCACTTCCATTCCGGGATAGAAAGCGGTTGCAATAACCCAGCTGGCCTCTGCTGCTCTGCCTTCACTTGCTGACATACCAAGCAACGGAAAACAAATCTAGCTATCTCCCTCTTCATCCCATTCCACCAGAAGTGCTGCTTGATATCTTGGTACATCTTGGTCCCTCCAGGGTGTACAGAATACTGAGAACTGTGAGCTTCTGCCATAACCTTCTGTCTGATATCTCCACTAGGCACACATAGACGTGACCCAAACCTAAGTGTACCATCTTCATGAATTCTCATCTCCTTCCTGAGTCCTGACTCACATTCTGCCCTAAGCTTCTGAATCCTTGGGTCCTGTGCCTGAGCTGCCTTGATCCTGTCTACTAAGTCGGATTGAACTTGTAGACTCGCCAGAACTCCTACATCACTAGGAAGTATAACCTCGATGCCCATCTCCTGAAAGTCTTCTAAAATATGCCTCTGTGTTGTTAACATAAATGCGCCGCCTCTCCTGCTGAGAGCATCTGCTACCACATTAGCCTTGCTTGGATGATACTGAAGCTCCACGTCGTAATCCTTGATCAACTCCAACCATCTTCTCTGCCTCATGTTCAGTTCCTTCTGAGTAAAGATGTACTTCAGACTTTTATGATCTGTGTACATCTCCACTCGGTCACCATATAAGTAATGCCTCCATAGCTTCAAAGCGAATACTACTGCCGCCAACTCCAAATCATGAGTTGGGTAATTCTTCTCGTGGTCTCGAAGCTGCCTAGATGCATACGCTATCACCTTCCCATGCTGCATGAGGACACATCCAAGTCCTTTACCTGACGCATCACAATATACTGTAAATCCTCCGGGTCCAACTGACAATGTAAGAATGGGCGCTGATATTAACTTCTGCTTCAGATTCTCAAATGATGCCTGGCATTCTGCCGACCAGACGAATGGTACCTCTTTCCGTGTCAATCGGGTCATGGGTGCTGAAAGTCTCGCAAAGTCTGATACAAATCTTCTGTAATATCCTGCCAATCCCAAGAAACTCCGCACATCTGCTACGGTCTTGGGTACTGGCCAACTTTCCACTGCTTCTACCTTCTTGGGATCCACTGCTACTCCAGCTCCTGATATGATGTGACCCAAAAATAAAATATGATTCGTCCAGAACTCACACTTGCTGAGCTTGGCATACAACTGGTTCTCTCTCAGAACCTGTAACACTTTCCTGAGGTGGTCTCAATGCTCCTCTTCACTAGTTGAATATACAAGAATGTCGTCGAGAAACACAACGACAAATTGATCCAGGTACGGCATAAAGATGCGGTTCATCAAATCCATAAATATTGCTGGAGCATTGGTCAAACCAAACGGCATTACTAAGAATTCATAATGTCCATACTTCGACCTGAATGCTGTCTTGGGAATGTCTTCCTTCCGAACCCTCACTTGATGATACCCTGAACGAAGATCTATCTTAGAGAAAACTCTAGCTCTGCTCAACTGATCAAATAAGTCGTCGATCCTGGGTAGTGGGTACTTGTTCTTCACTGTTGCTGCGTTAAGCTTCCTGTAATCAATGCACAATCTGGATGATCCATCCTTCTTTCCCACAAGTACCACTTGTGCTGCCCAGGGTGACACGCTAGCTTGGATGAACTTCTTCTCCTTCAGTTCCTCTATGTGCTGATATACCTTGGCCTGCTCTGAATCCGCCATTCTGTAAACCCGATCTGATATCGGTTTAGTTCCAGGTGCCAATTCTATACTGAACTCAATATCTCTAACCGGTGGTAGACCTGGAAGCTCTTCAGGAAATGCGTCTAAAAACTCTTCAACTACCTTCGGAACTTGAACTTCTTCCATTGCCGTCACTACTCCCTGCTCCTGTTGAGTTGCTACTGATCTGACTAAGGTGAACCGCTTCATGCCTGGAATATCAAAAGATACACTCCCTCTACGACAATCTAATGTCGCATGACTGTCTTTCAGCCAGTCCATGCCTAAGATAACATCGAAATTTCTAACAGGAAATTCTATCAACCGGGCGGGTAAGGAATGCCCGCAAACTACAACGCTACACGCTAGAATAACTCTACTAACTCCTACGAGCCCATTACCAGTGAGTATATTCAACCTCCCTGGCAATGTCTCGAACTCCATACCTAGCCGTGTTGCAAATTGTGCAGATATAAATGAATGGGATGCTCCCGAATCAAACAATGCTACTGCGGGATATGAGGCGACGAGAATGTTACCTGCCACAACATCTCCCGATGCTAATGCCTCTTCCAAGGACAGAGTGAATGCCTGCCCTCGACCTCCTTGCTGGTTCCCATGCTGCGGCCTAGCCTGGTGCTGCCGCTGGCCCCTGCCTTGGTGATGCTGGGGTGGTCTATGCTGGTGTTGTTGCATCGGCGGTCCCTGCTGCTGAAACATCTAAGCCTGCGTCATGATTGGACGCTGGGCCAACGGTCTCACTGCTACCGCTGGTCCTCGATACTGTCCTGTCCCTGATGCTGGCAGAGCAGGAAACTGTTGTACTGGTCCTCCTGACCTCGAATTCATGGGACATGTGGTAACCCGATGATCTGGGTTTCCACATATCAAATACTGCCCGTTCAATTTCCGACACACCTCTCTAGTGTGTCCCATCTTCCCACAATAAGTGCAGCCCGCTGGGGGTTGCTGGTTCTTCCTCTGATGCTGTTGCTGCTGCCTTGGTGGTGGTGCTGGCCCTCGCATTGCCACATCATGAATGCGGATGCCAAGGGACGGTGCTATTGTTCGGGGAGCTGCTCCCCCTCCTCCTTCAATCTGACTGTGGGATCTCTTCTGACCTCCAGTCCTTGCCGCAAGCCTCTGAATGGTTATCTCATGCCTTCGAGTTGCCGTCAATACTTCATCAAAAGTCTGGTAATTGTGCCCCTCTATCAATTGTAAGAGCTCAAGATGAAACCCTTGCTGGAACCTCATAGCCCTCTGGCTCTCTGTTGCTACCATCTCTGGGGCGAACCTACTCAATCTGCAGAACTCTGCTGCATAAGCATCTACAGTCTTGCCAGCCTGTCTGAGGTTGATAAACTTCTGTTGTAGCTCAAATTGCGCCACAACTCCATAGTACTTTGTCTTGAACCTTGCTGTAAAATCGTCCCAAGCCACAGGACGTCTGATGCCTACCTCCTCTGATTCCCACCAATCACGTGCGAGATCTTGAAGTAACAGCTTCACTAGATCCACACGTTCTTCTGCTGGCACCTTAGCTGCTGTCAGAATAGCCTCAATATCCTTAAGCCATGCATCTGCTGAGATGGCATCCTCCGTGCCTTCGAAATGACGGGGGTTGTACTTGCAAAACCTGGCTGATGCTCCGGAATCTGTTCTCACTCCTCTTTCCAAAGCCGTCTGCAATCCTTGGTTGAGCAACACATTCTGCTCTTGCAACTGAGCGTGCATGCGCTGCTGGGCTAACATCTGATGTTGCTGAGTAGCCATCATCCCTCTCATGATCTCCAGAAGGGCTGGTGTGTCCACTTCCACTGGGGTAGGTGGAACTATTGGTGGTGTTGGAACCTCCAGATACTGTGGTCCAACTGCTGGTTCCACTATCACCTCTTCTTGAATAGCCTCTTGAGGTTGTACTGGCTCTTGTTGCTGATCAACCTGGTCAGGTTGCCCATGTTGCCCTTGTTGTTGTTGCCCAATCCTGACAGATACGGACGAGGTGCCCCTAAGAAAAGGGACAAGAGAATAATCAAACGGTCGGACAGGAAAGATCAATGAAGTCAAAGGATACTAGAATGTCAAGCTAGAATCGAGAATACGAATCAGGAGATCAAGAGGAAACATGTGTGATTGAGACATCCTATAAATTAAAACACCCCACAAGTCTGAAATCAGACCTGCATGGGCCACCACTAAAACCTTGTCACGCCCCAGAACCAGAATACTGGAGAGCGGGGGAATGACTCAGCCAGCTACGTATTACGGGTAGATGAATACCGTATAATACGATCAATGCTGTCTAACCAGACGAGGGGGTGCATACTACATAAAGGTCTCACTATGGTCACTTCACATCTATTGTCTCAATCATTCGAACAAGAAACAGTAATAGAGAACATGTAAGATAAAGCAGTAAGGCGTCCCAAACGCTCTGTCAAAATGTTCTTGATATCTGGCTTTACAAAACATAGCCAGATCTGATGTAGCAAAATATACACAATTGTTATCAGCTGCAGTCTGACTTTAGTTACAATTATGTAAAAGTAAGTACAAGACGATCCGACTAACATGTCGGTGCCAAACGGCAAAGTATAAGGTAAATAACAAAACGAGCGGGGAGGTAAGGAACCCACTCGAGTCCTCCTGCGATCATCCCTCTAGTATTGACCATCTTGGAGGTAGAAGTAAGCTGAGTCCTCGGAAACCGGCTCTAAATCTGGCCATACAAAACCAGAGAGGTTAGACCTCTAATAGCAAGTACCGCAAGGAAGCACTATATGAGGCATTAAACCAGTAAATAAGAGAACATAATAATAGATCTCTGCTCGCTACTGGGATTCACATGACATCACGGCACTTCGAACCAACCTCCCAACCAAACAAGGATAGAAGTTGGCCCGTCATGTCATGATGCTCTGATCATCTCAGTTAGTTAACAGAGTAGGTACAGTACACAAACAAATCAACTTAAACGGCCATCCAACTCCTACGGCTTACTACTGTGAGTCCCAAGTTATCCTGGAATTATGCAATAAGGATTTCTCAGTTCTTACTATGGGCAAGCAAGGCTAGTCTATCCAATCAATCAATTGCGCCAATCATGAATTAGACGAGTCCCAGCGGGACGCCCGTCATCAATATACAATATACATTAATATAAGCAGATACCGCTCCCTGTCCGTATGGCAGATTTGCAGTATCTGTGGGAACCAGCCGGCCTGTTGGGCACTAATAGTCCCAAAGAGGGCTGCCATGTAAGAACTCGGGAATCCATTCTCTCCATGCAATCATTATTTTATTTAACTTAATAGTCTCTACGTTGAGCGAAATCCCATACCGTGGGTCATGGTCATTCAGAATGAGTACTTCCGTACAAAGTACGATATGCCCAGCTCTACAACGATACCCGTGCGGTTAGGTTGTAGGTCTTACATAGCGTAATGCAACAATCCAAACTAACCACGGAACAATCATGCCTTGACCATAAAGTACACATGCTTCTTTTATAGTAAAATAAATAAATAAATAAATTGAAGCCTGCATGTATGCCTGTATGTCAAGATTCGGGATCGGCCAATCGATTATAGTAGTTCATACTTAATATAAACGTGTCTCATTCATTCATTTCAATAAGATGACTAGCCAGTCTCTTAGTTTCATCTAGGAACGCATGATCAATAATTAATCAAGATAACAATCAATGTTAATTAATGCCAAATTCGGAAAATAAACATTGGAAAATAAATAATGTTTGGGAAATAAAAAATCTCATGCGCTGTGGGAAATGATTGGGGAATAAATAAATCTCATGCACTGTGGGAAATGATTGGGGAATAAATAAATCTCATGCACTGTGGGGAATGTTTGGGAAGTAAATAATATCATGCCCCTGAGGGAAATGATTGGGAAATAATTAAACTCATGCGCTGTGGGAAATGATTGGAGAATAAATAAATCTCATGCACTGTGGGAAATGATTGGGGAATAAATAAATCTCATGCACTGTGGGGAATGTTTGGGAAGTAAATAATATCATACGCCTGAGGGAAATGATTGGGAAATAATTAAACTCATGCACTGTGAAAATAAATAATCCATGCGCCTGAGGAATGCGGCTGTGGGAAATAAATATCATGCGCTGTGGAATAAGATTGAGAAATAAATAATCCATGCGCCTGAGGAATGAGATTGGGAAACAAATAATCTCATGCGCCTGAGGAATGCGGCTGTGGGAAATAAATATCATGCGCTGTGAAATAAGATTAGGAAATAAATAATATCATGCGTCTGAGGGAAAGGATTGAGAAATAAATAAACTCATGCGCCTGAGGGAAAGGATTGAGAAATAAATAACTCATGCGCCTTGGCTGTGGGAAGCGATTGAGAAATAAATAGATTCATGCGCCTTGGCTGTGGGAAGCGATTGGGAAATAAATAGATTCATGCGCCTTGGCTGTGGGAAGCGATTGGGAAATAAATAGATTCATGCGCCTTGGCTGTGGGAAGCGATTGGGAAATAAATAGATTCATGCGCCTTGGCTGTGGGAAGTGATTGGGAAATAAATAACTCATGCGCCTTGGCTGTGGGAAGCGATTGGGAAATAAATAGATTCATGCGCCTTGGCTGTAGGAAGTGATTGGGAAATAAATAACTCATGCGCCTTGGCTGTGAGAAGTGATTGGGAAATAAATAACTCATGCGTCTTGGCTGTGAGAAGTGATTGGGAAATAAATAAATTCATGCGCCTTGGCTGTGGGAAGTGATTGGAAAATAAATAACTCATGCGCCATGGCTGTGGAAAGCGATTGGAACATAAATAGATTCATGCGCCTTGGCTGTGGGAGTGATTGGGAAATAAATAACTCATGCGCCTTGGCTGTGAGAAGTGATTGGGAAATAAATAACTCATGCGCCTTGGCTGTGAGAAGTGATTGGGAAATAAATAAATTCATGCGCCTTGGCTGTGGGAAGTGATGATTTGATGCGCTGTGGGAATAAAGATTCCATGCGCTGAGGAATGAAGATTTGATGCGGCTGTGGGCATAAAGATTTCCATGCGCCTGAAGATTTCATGCGGCTGGGACTGTTCTTCTTCTCCGGATTTTCTGAGAACAGAACCATGGGAACCATGGAAGCCATTGCTTCCAAGCTTCATAAATCCTTCATCCCAAGCCCAAATATGGACTTCCATAGGTCAAAATTGGGTAGAACGAAATTCTCTACAACATGGAACCATCGAAACTTGAAGATAACAAAGTTTACTAGATCAAAACCTAAGAAATCCGAAAATATATCAAACTTAGATCTACAACAAAGAAGCCATGGAAATTGAAAATGCTAAGTACTAAAGAGACTTAGAATCAAATGAGGAAGATGATGGAACAATAAAAATGGGGATCCATCAAGAAGCAAGTTGGCACTTGCCTATCTCTTCTAGGTTGGTGGGAGAGTTATGAGGAAGAAGAAGTGAAATGGAAAGAAGTAATGAAGAGAGAGAAATGGTTTTGGGCTTTAAATGAAAGGGTGTGGTAGGTGGGAGTATTGGGCCGGGTCCAATGGGTTCATCCAAGGCCAACCCGCAAGCAAAGCAAAGAGGTAAAAGCAGAAAATAAATGCAGGAATAAAAGCAGAAAATAAGGTGCAGAAATAAAATTGTAGGAAATAAATTAACATGAAAATTTAAAGGGCAGATTAATTAACTAACATAAATTTACAGAAATTTAAATACAGAATAATACATGGTAACTATTAAATAAATACGTATTCTGGGAACGGAAAGTGACACGAACCGTCTGATGAATGTGAGAAATGAATGGATGAACCGTTAAGCATTAATAAATATGTGAAACGTCGGATGAATGAGGAACTTTTGCCTATAAATATAGCAGAAATCTGGCGAGAACGAATACTTCTACTCCTCAACATAAAAATATCATCTGGAGAAGCATCCAAGAAGACTGAGATAGCCTCAAAAGTTCAGAAAGGCACTGAAGAACGCCCTGCGGGTCCAGTCAAAACGAAGAAGACGGAAGCAGGCGAAGGTTCGTCTGCACCCAAGCCACCAAGGGACATTCTGGATTTTCTGCTCGAACCAGGAAGGACTGAAGAAGAGGAAGCCATGAGGATGGCCGCTTGCAAATTCCTCGTGGGTTCTAGCAAGGAGGTTCTCGGCTCTTTTGCTGATCACGTCTTCGAGAAGGACGGTAGTGGCCCACGTCCAAAAGTAGAGAAGGATGATAGTGATCTTCCTTAATATCATGTATCATCATTCATGAAAATAAAATAAAAATTTTATTTTTAAACATGAATTTGTCTGATGATTACAAGTATTTACATTTATACATAGTACTTTTTAAGGAATTTGCCATTAATAGGCATCAAAACTTTTCGACCATCCAATTCTGAGAGTTGATAAGCTCCATTTGAGAAAACTTTGCTCATAATATAGGGACCTTTCCACTTTGCGTCAAATTTGCCCTTACTCATATGAGTCATAGTCATAGGACGTCTGACTGTTAGAACAAGTTCTCCTTTTTGATATGATCGAACTCTGACTTTTTTATTAAAAGCTCTTGAAATTCTAGCTTGATAGAATTCAATATTCTGTTAAGCAGATAATCGCTTTTCATCCAGAGCTTCTAATTCCTGAAGTCGAAGACGATCGTTATTTTCAGCAGTGAGTTCATTAGCGATTGCTATCCTTAAAGAAGGAATTTGAATCTCTAATGGAAGAACAGCTTCGCAACCATACACCAGAGAGAAAGGTGTACATTTGGTAGCATTACGAACTGTAGTGCGATAAGCCCACAAACATTCCCCGAGCTTGTCACTCCAATTACGTTTGTTAGTGAAGACAAACTTCTTTAGGAGTTTGATGATAGTCTTGTTGAAAGCTTCTGCTAATCCGTTAGCTGCTGGATTATATGCGGTAGAAGCCACATTATTGATCCGGTGATCGTCACAGAATCGTATAAATTTCTGGCTGACGAACTGTGGTCCGTTATCATGAACAATGCGTCGAGGAACACCAAATCTGTAGATGACGTGGTGCTTAATAAAGCTGATGACATTAGACGTCTTAACTTCAGATAAAGGAATGGCTTCGGCCCATTTGGAGAAGTAATCGGTTATTGCAAGAATAAACCGATGACCCTTGGATGACGGCGGATTGATCGGACCAATAATGTCCATGCCCCAAGCTTCGAAGGGCCATGATACTGCCGTCGGATGTAAGAACTCCGAGGGTTGATGAATAAAATCCGTATAGATTTGACAAGCTTTACACTTCTTTGCATATTCGATGGCATCAGACACCATGGTGGGCCAATAATAACCCATACGTCGAATACGGTCTTGAAGTTTTAGTCCTGGCTGATGTGCTCCACAAATTCTATCATGTGCTTCGCGAATGATTTGTTGAGCCTCGTCACCGACAACACATCGAAGGAGTAAACCATCATAAGCTCGACGATATATGGTCTTTGTTGTATGATTATAGTAGAATCTGAGTGATCGTCGTCTGATAGATGCTGCCTCACTCGGATCATCCGGAAGAATATCATATAATACGAGATCTAAGAAAGGAAGTCTCCAATCTTTATCCGTATTCTGATTCTCAGTCGAGTTACTGAAGATGAATTCCATGCTGGAATCTGATGAAGATGACATCGATTAACTGAATCCAAATCCTCTTGTTGTGTTGACGTCATGAGATGTTGATTCTTCAATGTCAACTGGAAGTCCTAGAGTCAAGTTATTTTTAAGATGAAATAATTCTCGATTACGAACAACAATCATTTGTTGCCGTCTGATTGGAATAGCCAGCACCGCTGCAAGATTAGCAAGGGCATCAGCTTCTGTGTTACATGCTCGCCTAACATGTTCAATGAAGAATTCTTCAAACGAAGAAGCCATAGATATAGCTGTTTTATGATAAGGAACCAGATCTTGATGGCGAACTTCATAAGTACCCCTGATCTGATTGACAATGAGTTTAGAGTCTCCATACGCCTCCAAATGTTGAATATTCAGATGATTAGCGAGTTGAAGACCAATAAGTAATGTATTGTACTCAGCTACATTGTTTGAACACGGCTGATCGAGAGAATAAGCTCTTTGGATAGCAAGACCTTCTGGCGATACAAGAACAATTCCAACTCCAGCGACAATATCGCCATTAGGACCAATTCTTGATGCTCCATCAAAGAATAGACGCCAAGTAGGATCTTCTCCAGCAATTTGATTTGAATCTAGGACTTCATCTGGGATTTCATCATAGAGTTTTGAATTTTCTGGAATTGAGTGAGCAGCCAGAAAATCAGCTAAAGCTTGTCCTTTGATTGATTTCTGAGGAATATAGTGCATGTCATACTGTGCAAGTAGGATTCCCCAGTTAGCTAATCGAGAATTCAAAACACTGGGTTTCTTCATCATGATCCGTATAGGATTGATCCTGGAGATGACATGAATAGTCTGGCCAATGATATAATGTCGTGTCTTTTGAACAGCGAACATCAAGGCTAGACATTCTTTTTCAAACGGTGATTATCGAGGTTCAGCTCCGGTCATAGTGCGGCTGAGATAATAAATGGCTTATTCATGGCCATTTTGATTCTTTTGAGCGAGTAATGCACCCAATGAATGACTCATTGCTCGAGTATAGAGGAGGAACGGTATTCCTGAGGCGGGAGGTACCAATACTGGAGGGCTCATCAGATATTGTTTTATATCATCGAATGCTTTCTGACATTCATCATTCCAGACAAAAGAGACACCTTTCTTCATAAGTTTGTTGAATGGTCTGCAGCATCCTGATAAATTAGAGATGAATCCCCTGATATAAGCGATTCTTCCTTGAAATCCTCGTAGCTCTTTTAAGGTGCGTGGAGGACGCATCTCTTGGATGGCTTTGATCTTCTCGGGATCCACGTGTATACCTTTAGAGGTAATGACGAAGCCGAGAAATTTACCACTAGAGACGCCTAAGAAGGACTTAGTAGGGTTCATCTT
The DNA here is from genome assembly GCA_029216955.1 of Iris pallida. NCBI lineage: Eukaryota > Viridiplantae > Streptophyta > Magnoliopsida > Asparagales > Iridaceae > Iris > Iris pallida. Next base: position 4,573,481 of record JANAVB010013397.1, on the reverse strand, counting down.
TAATTGATGCTTACGCATTAGATCAAATATAGTCTTCAAATCTTGGATATGATCCTCCTTTTGTCGACTTTTGACTGCAATATCATCAACATAGCATTCGACTGTTTTCCGTAAATGTTCACAAAATATAGTGCTCATAGCTCGTTGATAAGTTGCTCCTGCATTCTTGAGATCGAATGGCATAACTGTATAACAGTATGTACCAATCGGCGTTCTGAAAGAAGTGTGATTCTCGTCCTCTGGAAACATTTTAATCTGATTGTACCCAGAATACCCGTCCATGAATGACATCCGCTCAAATCCACAAGTATTATCAATCATGACATCAGTGATTGGTAGAGGAAATTCGTCTTTAGGGCATGCCGCATTGAGATCGCGGAAGTCTATGCATACTCTGATCTTGCCAGTCTTTTTAAGAACAGGAACAATATTAGCCACCCAATCGGGATGTTGTTCCTCTCTTATAAACCCAGAGGTAATGAGTTTATTGACTTCAGCTTCAATTGTATCCATGATGTCTGGACGAAATCGTCGCTGTTGTTGTTTGACCGGTTTAGCATTCGGCAAGATATTGAGCTTGTGAGTTGCAATTTGAGGATCAAGCCCTGGCATATCTTCATAACTCCAAGCAAAGACATCGATGTAATCACGAATGAGTTTGATCATGTCTTTCTTATCAGTTTCTGAAAGACTTTCACTGATGAATATTTGTTTAGGAGATCCCTCTTCACCAACATCTATTTGAACAAGTTTGTCTTCAGTCAGAGGTTCTTTTTGTTCGAAATGGAACTCCCATTGATTATCTAATCTTTGGGCCCATTGTTCCGATTCAGGTTAGATTTCAAACTCTTCTTCGTCTTCATCACTTTCTTCAGAATGGTCAATGGAAACCATGTTGGAAGACAAAATGTTGCAGTAGAAGTCACCGATACTCGTATCAGAATCCCAAAAAGTGGTACTAGAAGAATCAGATCTCTTATCTTCGTCAGACTCGGGATCTTCATGGATAATATTGATGAAAGGAGTAGGAGCAGTATAACCCAATCCGCATTTCGTCCTTCCATATTTCAAAGGAGGAATCCGGACAGGTATTTTTCTTCCTTTTCCATTATTGAGGCCAGTCCTGAAGTCATAGCCCATATTTTTGATGATGTCTCTAGATTGCTGACTATAACGACGTAGTTGTATTTTTCCAGTATCATCATTTTTGTCATCATCTTCAAGATCAGAAGGATTTTGAGGCCCTTTGTAGAAGAATATTGGAATGTCTCCTAGCTTTCTGCTGGGAACTAGAAAGTATAAAGATTGTACAGGTTCTAGAGATACATCTGTATGAATATTCTGTACAACTCCTATGGTTATTGCGTTCAAGTCATCTAACAAATGTAAATAACTATGAACATAATTACACACATCAACGTACTGCAAAGGTGGAGACTTTTTATTAAATGTAAAAGCAGCAATATTTACATTGGGAGAAGGCTGAGCCTTAGAGATTTTAGCCAAGTCAATGACTAAAGGGGGAGAAGAAGAACGAGAAGAAGCGTTGTTTCGATTAAGATCGATAACAAATGGCTCAGAAGAGGTGAGCTTCCTTGAAGTTTGAGATGGAAGAATAATCTGCCCTCCAACTGGAATTAGCAGAGTATCTTGTGAAGATACAGGAACTGTAGTACGCCCACTGACAGGAATGATCAGTGTATTTTGAGTAGATGACTGAGGTAACGGAGAGATCCGTCCACTCACTGGAATGATGAAAGAATCTTCTCTAGAGGGTTTAGGAGATTGTTGCTGAGTAGTTCGACCTTTAACAGGGATTATTAAAGTCTCACTTTGTGCATCTTCTTTCTCCATAGCTTGTATGATCCTTGTATACTCTTCTTTGTACATTCGGGAATCGTTGAAATAAGCTTCAACCCCATGGAAGGGATTTATATCAGCAACTTCTTTTTGTACTCTTCCATTGCTATCAATGTATTTAAAACATTGATGAAGAGTAGAGGGCACCACATTATTTTCATGAAGAAAGGGCCTCCCCAGAAGAAGATTATAGGATCCCACGATCTCAATCACATAGAAAGTGACTTTGGATCCGAAATCACCTATTTGAAGCTTCAGATGAATCTTTCCCAAAGGCTCACTTCGGCTTTGATTGAATCCCAAGATAGTAGTAACCGTCTTGGAGAGCTTGTGAAGAGGGATTCTTAGTTCATCCAATAGACTCTTTGGCATTATGCTTATAGCAGACCCTGGATAAATGAGGATATGATCCATCTTCATTGTATCGATATAACCGGTGTAGTAGAGAGGCCGATCATGTCGATTATCCTCCAATAGCATGTCGTCTTGTGTAAAGGTGATATTTAGGATAATTTCTAATACACTGTTACAATGTAAGCAAGTGGCAGGTTTCGTATCTGGCTTCTTTAATTGTGCAAGACAAGAGTCAGCTTGTAGAAGTACTTCACTTAATGTCTCCCGAGTCTCTTTGGAAAGACGTAGAAGTTCAAAGAGGGACATTCTAGCTGGAGTATTAGCAAGTTGAGCCAAAATGTCAAAGTTGTAAGGCTTCTGAAGTCCAAGAGGAAGAGACTTCTTGATTGGTTTATCAAACTGAGCTTGTTGCTTGCCTTTCTCAAGAGTTGTGGGTTTGGGAGGAACAGGTTCAACTGGTGTAGTTGAAGGAACAGGTGCAGTGGATGATTCTTCTTCAGGAGGAACATTAGGAGCATCTTTAGCAGCTGAAGAGATATCAGTAGGATCTTCAGGATTTTTAGAATAATCCTTTAGGTAAGGTTTCCCCATTCGAGTAGCACTAACAAGTGCTTCTTCTTTCTCTTTTGGCTCAGGGGTTGACCCAAGAGAAGTCATATGACATGACTTGATCTTTCCAGCCTTCTTGGACTTTCGAGAAGAAATCTTTTGAGGAGAAGGCGATTCAAAATCTGCCACTAGATCAGGATGGATCCACATGATTTCCCCAGTTTCCAAAGTGATTGGCACTAATCCTTCAGACTGTGGAGGAGGAATATTTACTATTTCAAGAGTTGCCTTGGGAATAGGAACAATTCTGCTTTCAAGAAATTGAGGAGGGAAGTCTCCAAATTGTATAGAGATAACATTAGAAGTGACAGTCTTCTCTTTTGGAGTAAGAGAGATAGCTCCAGACTTAATCATTTCTTGGATCTTTCCTTTCAGTACATAACATGTACGAATTGTATGACCCAGCATTCTGTGATATGGGCAGTATTTGGGATGATCTGTTTTACCAGCTTCATCAGGTTTCTTGATCTCAGGTAGTTGTATCTTATTACCTTTCAGCAGACATTCAAAGATACCAAGGACATCGTCGTCATCGAAAGAATATTTTTCTTTGGGGCGAGGTGTTCTTGGTTGTTGAGTTGTAGGAGAAGTTTGAACAGTTGATGCATCTTTGCTCTGAAGATTAACTTCAAGAGTTTCTTTTCCTTTGCGAGCATTATTTTTATTGTTAGCACCATGTCCTGTCTCTTTAGGAGTCATCTACACTCCTAAATCTTTGAAGGTTTTAGCACTGATTTCTGCAGCTTTGGCACTGACTATGAAATAAGGCCAGTCTTGGAATTGAGTGGATCCTGTCCACATGCTGATGATTGGCAACAAGTTTGATTTGCACGTGTCAATGGTGACAGCATCAGGAGTTCTAAGAGGCATCTTCAGAGCTTCTCTTCAAAACCGTTCAATGTATTCCTCTATAGATTCATTATTTTTCTGCTTGATTCTAATAAGAGCAGACATAGTCATGTCATTAAGCCTTTCATAGAACCGTTCAAGAAATATCTGTTTGAAACCGAAAAATGAGGTAATGCTCCCATCTGGGAGACTTCTATACCATTCATAAGCCGTTCCCTTGAGACATCCAACAAACACCCGAGTAAGGAGGGCGTCGCTTGGTTGCAGCTGATCAGTCATCACTTCAAAGTGATTAATGAACTGACTTGGAGAAGTGGTTCCATCATAGAATGAGATAGTAGGAGGCTTGTATTTAGGAGGATACGATACTTGCTTCCATTCTATCGGATAAGGCTGCTTGATGCCTAACCTTTGTAAACCATCCTTCTGTTTGAATGTCTCGAATTGAGTTTTGAGATTCTTCAATTCTTCAGAGACAACTCCCGAAGATTGTGGAGTTGTGGCTTGTAGAGAATAGTTGGGAGGAGGAACAGCATTGTAAGTACTACCCCCAGCTCCAGAGAGACTAGGGTTTGGTTGAGCTGGTCCAGGAGTATTAGATTGTACTGCTGGAGGAACTTGTACTGGACTTATATCAGTATCAACTGGTATGGCATCTGGTACAGTCTGTCGATTTTGCAACTGAGCTGTCATGAGTTCATACATCGACTTCATTGTGTCAGTCATAGACTTCATTTGCTGTTCCAAAGAAGTAATTCTTTGATCTTGAGGAGTCAAGGAAGAAGAAGGTTCATCAGTATTCCCATCAACCATATAAGTTGTGACTGTACAAGGAATTATTGATGAACTGGTAGATGTTGTTTGTTCTGAATCATTGCTTTGTGCATCAAAGTCAATTATAGGAGAACTACCCCCAGTAGGAAGAGGTGGGAAGTTAGATTCTCCAAGGAATTCAGAATCAATTTCAGGGATCAAATTTCTTTGACTAGAAGCCAGGACTCTTGCTCTGGTGTTTCTATATACTCCATCTGGACTATCAACTCTACCCCCGGTGTCCCGAGAAGTCATGTTGACAGAGGCAAACAAAGGCTCATCTTCATCAGGCATAGGTTCATACTGAATCCTATTGAAGACAGACTGTCGTTTTGTTTGACATCTGCATTGCATTGTGACTCTTGGCTGGAAGTCACATTCATGATCACCATGGTCTTGAACCGTTGATTGACATCTGCACTGAATTATGACTCTTGGATAGAAGTCACATTCAGCATGTTCCTTTGACAGAGAATTACTCCTTCTCTTCTGTTGAAGATATTCCCGTAAATCTGTTTGTGAAGATTGAGGAGTATACTTCCTGTTCTTGGGTCTTGATGGCTCTTGATTATACAAAGAGTGATTAATATGAGCCACATAGTTTCTTGCATACTCTACATCTGGATCTTTTATCTTCATATCCAAGTGCTGAGTTTTGTTCTTAAATCAGTGGAAGGTAACACATTAATTTTAGAAACATGGAGTTTTCCTTCCATTGATCTGGATATTTGCAGAGAAGGAAGAGTTGAACCACTCCTTTGATTAGGAGTTGGTAACAGACCCTCTTTAATGGACAGATTCTGTGCCCAATTTGAAGAAGTCAAAGAAGAAGATATTAAGGAATATTTCTTCTTAGACTCATTCAGATTTTGAGACATAGAATGTCCAGAAGGAAGAGTAGTCAAAAGACCATCTCCTTTCCTTTGACTAATAAAAGTATCAGTCAAAGCTGTTCCTGAAGTAAAAACTACAGGAGCAGAAGAAACAACTAAAGAGTTATTCCTTTTCGAAGGGACTTTGTGTGGAAGACCACCCCCAGTTCTAGTAGAACTCGGTAAAGAATAAGAGATAACTAAGGAGTTATTCTTCTCTGATGAAAGACACGCTGAAACAGATTTGGCTAAGGAACCAGTACTGTTAGCGTGACTTTTAATTTTAGAATTACACGCTGGAACAGATTTGGCTAAGGAGCCAGTACTGTCAGCGTGACTTTTATGGTTGAATTCACACGCTAGAACAGATTTGGCTAAGGAGCCAGTACTGTCAACGTAACTTTTAGGGTTGAATTTGTATGCTGAAACAGATTTGGCTAAGGGGCCAGTACTGTCAGCGTGACTTTTAGGGTTAAATTTGCACGCTGGAACAGATTTGGCTAAGGAGCCAGTACTGTCAGCGTAACTTTTAGGGTTGAATTTGCATGCTGGAACAGATTTGGCTAAGGAGCCAGTACTGTCAACGTGACTTTTGATTACTGTCATCTTCGAGCGCACAAGAGTGTGCGTGCTTGCAGTGGAGTTCTTGCCAGAGGTAGGAGTAGATACTGTGGCAGAGACTTCACCATTGACTGCCAACTGATTCTTAGGGACATAGACAGAGTGTCCCTTCGACTTGGCAGTGATGATGGAGGCTGGAGTGGGCTTGCCACCCTTAGCCCGCTGCATTTCTTCATAGGCGAGTTGATCGAATTTGATCGTCATCACTTTCTTCGTCGAGCCGATTGACGAAGTGTCGCATTGAGTTGTTACCATCTCAGAAGAGGAGATGGTTTTCCCCAGCAGAGTCGCCAATTTGTTTTCCATAAAGAAATTCTATTTATTTGTTGTGTATCTGGGAAAATTACAACTGTGGGAATCTGATCTAGAAGACGATCACTTTATCCCTTGGACTATGCGAAGAAGAAAAGCTCTCAAAATTTTGACAGTAGATAACTATGTATCTGTACAATGAAGGAGAAAAAGAACTCTATTTATAGAGTCAAAAATAATAACTGAAAATATAACTGTCTTCACAGTCTGTGCTTAGTTGAAAATCACGCAGGATTTAACATACGCAAGACTGTGAGCAGTTACTGGACGTGGCCTGTAACTGTTGGACACATGGCAATCATGCATGAGTCATGTGCAAGTTACAGGACACGCAGGCGAGAGATCAGTGGCATGGCTGCCACGTACTCCAAGTTGATGAAATCCACGCAGACTTGTTGAAGACGAAATCCACGCGAACTCGGTGTAGAAAGCTTCAAAATCCATGCAAACTTGGGGCAAGAAGCTTCAGAATCTACGCAGAATTCGAGGCAAAGAACTCGAAAATCCACGCAAACTTGAGGAAGAAAACTTCAAAATCCACGCAAACTTGAGATGAAGATCACAAATACACGCAGACTTGAGATAGAACTGCCAGCTGTCTTGATTCAGCGTGTCTCGACTGACACAAAATCTCTGACAGTGATTGCTTTGTCAGTCGCATTAAATGACAAGAAACCCTTTTGGTACGCCAACTCGACGAAGGCTGAGTCTTGCTGAAGAAGATTTCAAAAATCACGCAATAGACGGCGATGATCTCTCTAATTCTGTGTATACGTGGCATACGAAGAGATATTCTTCGACTGTCGTGTTGTCAGTCATAATTACTCTTTGACAAATGATGAGCTGTCTCCCAGCATGATTTGTTTATATTGTCTGGATCAACTGAGCGTGACTTTTGACTCTGTCTTGATCAACTCAGCGCGACTTTCATTTTTGAGGCCTACAGCCATGTGGCCTGCATTTTGGACCACTCCCGCCCTATATAAAGGGGGAGTTTATTCTGAAGTGTCACGTCGTCTTCCTCTTCTTGTCCTTCAACACCATGCTGGATCCGGACTTAGCTTCGAGCGACGGTTGGCCTTGCCTAGGTCGGATTTTGGTTGAGGATTCCTTCATTCAAAGGGCTATACCTTCGTAGAAGAACTGTTGATGAGCCTCGGAACGTGCTGGAACGCTTTTCATGAGGAGTTCGAACCTAGGAGACGCCTTCGAGGTCTTAGAGGTTCTAATGGCCTAGCTTGTGGGTGGATTGCCAACCCAGAGAGCCACAGGTTGTGCTCTGCCCCGCCCATTTTGGACTTTTTAGACCTTCTACATCTTCTGGAAACCTGGGCCAATTGCTGCTTCAGGAAGTTGCTCGCTTCAGTCGAGTGGCTGATGTACTTTTGGAGGGTTGTGTCCACAAGAAAGTTAAAATATGCTTCAATGGAGATCAATCTTTCAGTATGCGTATCAAGAAGAAGGGGGACTGCTCTTCGACGAAGATTAAATCCCTTGTATACTCCTCTAGGCTTTGCTGAATCTATAATCGATTCTTTGTAGAAGAATAGGGTTGGTCCTTTATATGTAGCCTTGATGAATCTATACTAGACATTTATAGACATAATAATAAAAGAACTTTCCTCCATATCTTCTATTTTGTCTTTTTAACACTCTTTCTGCACATTTATATTATTTGCGTTGTGGTAGAGGAATATTGTCAGTTGAGATTTTTCATGATTCTACAAGACCCCCTTCAAAGTGTCCCGAACTTGGGTCAAGCTCGGGATACTTTGAACAGAACCATGACCACGTCCCTCTTTGTAGGCAAAATGTCCCTCACCTATGTTGTCAGCCTGACGTCATGCTTAAGCTTCAACATTAAACGCCTCTGTGTATGTAACTACGAAGAGTCTGTAATAGGTCTTTGTAGCCACATGCTTCTGTATAAGGACTTTTCTGTCTCTTTATTTAACGAGCCCAGGTGAAAGATTTTCTAGCCCTTGATGACCATGACAAGGGGTCATCATGAAAGACATGCCTAACCAGAGGTGATATGAACGTGGCAGGCATAATCTTTGCTAGGATGTAGAACAACAATTCAGAGGTAGTATGAACATGAACTGTTTTCTAGATAGCCATGATAATCATAGGATCAATCAAGGAGAGGGCGACTACTCAGAGGTAATTTGGACATGGTAGACGCGACTTGACTAAGGTGTAAGGAATCAATCCAGAGGTAATACGATCGTGGATGGTTTTCCGCTAGGGAAAGGTATAGAAGGGATGAATTCTTTCAATGGAATTCATGAACACTTACTGAGATATAGGAGATTCGGACTATATGCGACACCATTCCTATTGAAATACCAGGCATTGAGCCCAAGGTTCATCTCTGAGGTATTTCGAGTGCCTGGTCTTCGTCCATGATTGGAGAGCTTACAGAGGCTATGTTAGCTGCCGGTATCCTTTTGAAGACCTGGCCGGTACTGGAGTCGGAGTCCCAGGTTGAGGAGTCATAAGAGTGTGAGTGCATCATGACTTCTGTCTCTGAGCCTTCTGAAGTGGAAGTAGGGATAATATAACCCAACCCCCGGCGGATGCGCTGGTAATAGTTTTGGGCCTTTCCCTTTGGAACTCGAATTCGTAAGGGAAAGCGTCAGCCTTTACCATAGTTGAGCCCTCTTTTTCTGTTCATGTCATAACCCATCTTCTGTATGAGGTGTTTGGCCTAAGTAGCTTAACGGTAGAGCTGCATCTTGCCGCTGTCGAATTCTGGATCTTCGGGATCTAGTTGCTGAGGATGCTCCACTCGACCAAAGATAATGGATGCCTCTTCTTTCTTCCTTGTTGGAACAAAGAAGTAGGCACCCCGGGAGGGGACAACATGGCTCGCATGGTTGGCGGTTGTCACTTGCATTTGCAGCTTACATAGAGAGTTGTCTAGGAAGTATCTAGTGTTCCAATATGCACAAGAGTAATTCGAAGACAACTTTTTATTAATAAAATACGAGATTTTATCCCAGGAGATTACATCATCAAAAGAGGGCACTTTTATGTTGGCGCAAATGTAGTCTCCTAGCTACTCATCGGTGCGGACTAGGGCTGTCGAGGGAGGAAGAGAAGGACACTTCCCTTTTAGTTTGATCACCAAAGGGGCCGCGGTCGGAGGCTCCTGCGCCTTCGTGGTCGATTTGGGGGACCTCCAAGGTAGCCTTATTCGCATAGGCTGCTGGCCATCATCTGACGTTACTTAGGGCAAAGGTGGTGCCCTGCCTCGGAGCTTAACGACGAAAGGTGCAGACACCTTGGGGGGTCTTCCCTTCAGTCGAACCTTTAGCGGTTCTTCGACAACCGCTGCACTTCCTGAGGCCGTCTTCTCCTCGTTATTAGCATCATTGCCCTCATCGTCCCAAGGGACTGACATGTATAGATCAGCATCTGTACAGTTGGCTTCAAGTCCCCGAAACGGGTCAAAATCAGCAAACTCAGTCTTGATAGTCCCGTCGCTGGCCACGTACTTCATGCACTGATGGAGGGTGGAAGGAACGATCATGTACTAATGGATCCATGGTCGTTCCAACAACATGTTGTAATTTATGTCAGCGTCGATGACATAGCAAGTCACTTCGGTGTGGAGATCACCGATTTGGCACTTCAAGTGAATTTTGCCCACAGCCTCTCTCTTTCCCGCTTTAAAGCCGCTGATTATTGTGTTTGATGCAGTCAGCCGATGCATCAGAATCCCTAGAGTTTGGAGCAGACTCCTTGGGATGATGCTGAAAAAGGAGCTCGGGTCGATGTGGATGTGATCGACTTTAATGGCACCGACATATACTGTACAGTACAAAGGCCTATTATGCCGGTTGTTTTTTAGCAGCATGTCTTATTAGGTGAAGGTGATATTGGGGATCACTTCGACCATGCTATGGCAATGTGGGCAAGCCGTAAGGTCTTGCTTTGGTGGTCGCACCTGAGTGAGGAAGGACTCGGCGTTCTGCAAGGCTTCGCTGAGCACATCCCGGGTCTCTTTAGAGAGATGGAGGATCTCAAAAAATGACAATCTAGCCGGGGTGTTGGCTAGCTGCGCCAGTATGTCAAAGTTGTAGGGTTTGATAGGCCCTACTGTCAGGTCTTTTCTGAGAGGCTTATCAAAGCGAACCACCTTTTGCTTCTGTCTATCTGCGATAGGAGTCTGAGACGGGCCTGCCTCTGATACACCAGGAACAGGTACTATAGTTGGTGGTGGCGCTGCCTCCTCTGAAGCCTGGTTTTCCTCTTGTCCTTGTGCCGATCGAGTGGTCACCAAGGTGTCATCGGTCGAAGCCGAGACCATGCGGCATGTCCTGTCCTTCTTTTCTTAGACAAAAGGGTTTGTAGGTGCCATCATGTCGGGAGTAAGGTCGGGGTGGACACACATGACCTCGCCTCGTGGTGTGGAGAACGGGATGAGCACTTGTGTATTGTCACGTGCTAGCGGAAGATTGACTACTTCTATTGTCGCCCTCGGGATAGGGACGACCCCGTCCTGTGCCTCCATAGTTGGAAAACCTCCAAACTAGAGAGTAACCATGTTGGCCGTGACAGTCTTTTCTTCATAGTCAAGTTATATGACTTTGGCGTCGATAAGGCACCGAATTTTTCCTTTCAACACATAGCAATCTCGTATCAAATGGTGGACATACTGATGATAATGGCAGTATTTAAAGTTGTCCACCTTCTCCACTTCGTCGGGGCACCTTGGTGTTGGAAGAAACAGCTTGCCACTCTTCGTCATTATATTGAAGAGTTTCAACGTATCCTCGTCGTTGAATGTAATGCCCCAGTCCCAAAATACTTAGGACCAAGCACGTAGACATGCCAGCTGCACTTATACGAAGAATACACCTGTATATGGTATCCCCGTATTTGTACATAAGCTGTAATAAGGTAACATGATAAGCCACCGTATAATAACTAAATCTCATCCATAGCTCAACACAGAGAATATAATAAAGCTCTATAAATATGATAAGTCAAAGAGATAGCGGGTGGACATGCCCACTCCAAACAGCTATGAAAAATAGTCTCAACTAAATGGAGTCCAACCTCCTCAAACAACAAGAAAGATGATAACAGATGTCCACTACATAGTCTCAGATAAATAAGAATGAAAACTAAGTATCAGCGAAAAATACCTCATCACCGGCGTATGAAGGATCCAACGCTGCACCGTACTCCTCTGGATAGTCCTGCTCGTCTAATCCTTGAGAGATCACCAGGTCCTCAGAGGAACGTAACAAGATACAGAAAAATATGCCGAAATAACTGAATATGAAAATATGCACTTTGACCCTACGGGTCTTCCTAACCGTCTATGTGAGATGCACTTTCAGGACAACGTTCTACGCAGGGGCTGTAAGGATTCACGCAAGTAATAAAGAGTGGCCGTCAAGTAGCGCTCATCAGAGACACTATCGGCCGGGTAACAAGTAGCGCTCATCCGAGTCACTATCTCCCTAAATGTGTGTAAAAAGTAAATATAGCCCCTACGCTAGTAGTTGTCCCCTCCCCCAGTGCTTTTGTCCAAGATGTATCTACAACCTGTCCAGTTGGCAACTGCTATGGCTTCTAACTCGACTCACTAATAGCAGTCACCTCCTAACCGTCGCATGTCCCATACGTATCGATGGCCAGTCGAGTACGCAGGTCCGTGTCCTATATGAACTCACTCATCACATGATACACATGTGTCATGGCCATAGGGGATATGAAAATATCCCACACTCATAGGGTGGTCAACTGACGCAAGGTCGACATGCAAAATAAGATAAAAAATAACGAGAATGACTAAATCTAGTCATTTGCACCCAAGTGTGACTTGGACGCACAATATATAAACAAAGAACAAATAAGAGAAATAAATATGCAATAATATATTATACTGAAAATAAATGTGCACAATCAGAATCTATGGCAAGGTATACTTGCCTGCGGTACGAGAAGGGCAATTCCAACTATCGCAAGCGTCCACACAAAACTCACAAATCACAGATGACTCCGGATGCTGAAACAAACATCAAAAATATTCTCGGTGAAAAAGATATACCTAGGAAATGCCTGTCTGAAAGTTGAATTCCGGAATAGGGGCAAAATCGTAATTTTGGATCAAAATGATGTCTGCCGTTGGACCCGCTTTGCACCGAAATACGTGCCAAGATCTACGGTCTCTAAAGTCATCAAACTATATGTCTACGGATTCGTTTTTCCAAGATGAACTCAACGGTATGTCCAATTTTGGATTCCAATGAGTTGTGTACAATTTTGCCCGTTAGATTGTGTTGCTTGGCCCGCCAAGTAGGCGTTCCGGTCGACCTTCTCAGATTTGGACCAAACATGGCACACAGGACCAAAATTTTAATTCGGACCTGTTGGCGCAAGTTTCGTCTCGATTCAACGAATGTACACGAAGTTATGGTCAAGTTTGTAAAATGTCGATACGAGGTATTTCGACGGATACGCACTGATTTCGTCACGCACACGCGACGCAATTGAGTTCCGTTTGTTCCCACATGTTGGCAACATCCATACGCGCCTTTCGATGCGTATAGGGCGTGACCACGTCGCCCGGTTTGTCGGGGCACGTGCCGTATCGGAGAAATTTTTCTAAGTTCTCATAGTTTTTAAACTGATTTTTCTTGGTTTTCAACAGAGAATAATTTCTTGTATAATATATGAAAAATGAATCCATCAAAAGCATTTTGAAGTCCTACTAGTCATCTACAAGTTTGTTCGAACAGTAGTTTAAAATAGCAAATGATTTGGCAAGGAGTTGCCTTCCAATTATGAGGTTTGGACTGTTGGTGTCATGTTCTTGATCAGGCTTTTTTTGGGTGATCTTTTCACCAATTTCCTGGATCGATGGCTATACGATTTCTAAAACTATTTGCTGGGATATTAAGAGGGTCTGATAGGCCTTCTATACGAGTTTATAAAATAAAAATTGACCAACCACGATGGAAGTTATACATCGAAAAAGAGGGGTACCTGGGTTCGACAAAACAGGGTGGTTCCCTGCTTTAGCGGTCGGGTTGGGGCGGCTCCGGCGGTCGGCGACGAGCTGCAGGTTGCCGACGAGGTCGCCTGAGTGTCGGCGTGCTCGTGTATCCGGAGATTAGGGTTGGGGTCGAGTATTTGAGAAGAATCGATGATAAGTTTCTCCCAACTCCGATTCTCGGTTTCACATATATACAGAATTTAAATTCCCAGACTGGATAGGATTAGAGGTTGATTCGAATTTAAATTCGAGTTTATCTAGTAGAGAATCCTATTAGGAATCTACAGGATTTTATTTGGAATTATTTGATGAAGATTTGGTTTGGATTTAAATCTTGTAAAATTTGAAATTCTTTCCTTCCCAGCCGAGAAGGCAATGCTCGGATTCCGCCATGTACTGTAGCATTTACTACAGTATTGCCCCCTTTTTTAAACTATATATATATATATATATATATATATATATATATATATATATATATAAATATATATATATATTTTTTATATATATATATAAATATATATATATATATATATATATATATTTTTTTTTTTTATATATATATATATATATGTATATATATATATATATATATATATATATGTATATATATATATACATATACATTTTTATGTGAAACTTTAGCGCAATTAGCTAGCATTAAAATAAAATATTTTAAATCACTATCTAAAATTTCCAAATAATATTGAAGACTAATACTTAATAGTATAACACATACACTCTAATAATTAATATATATTTACATACCTTAACTATAACTAAATAAATAATTATGTATATAAAAAATAGTAAAATTGTAAAAAAATTGCATAAAATATGGGAGTTTACATCCTACCCAACTTAAAGAAAATTTCGTCCTCGAAATTAAACTAAGGTAGGGGGTCAAATGCAATATAAAAATTGGAAGGGTCAAATCAGGCAAGACGTACCTTGGTCTTCGAACAATTACGGGTAACGATTTCAGATGTCGTCCTCGCACTCCCAAGTAGACTCCCCTGGCGAGTGATGCTTCCATGCCACGTGAACCAATGGTATAGATTGGTTTCGCAACACCTTCACTCGGCGATCGAGGATACGTACCGGTTGCTCTTCGTACGACAAACTCGGTCCAACTGTGATCTCGTAGTGATCAAGCACATGATTGTTGTCTGCCACGTACTTCCTCAGTTGAGACACGTGGAACACGTCATGTACTCCCTCAAGCGATGGTGGTAAGGCCAATCTATAAGCAACTTCTCCCACACACTCCAATATATCAAAAGGACCGATGTATCTTGGACTCAACTTGCCACGTCCTCCGAATCGAATCGTGCCTCTAGTGGGGGCTATCTTCAAGAAAACATGGTTGCCTTCTTTGAATTCCAAAGGTCAACGATGATTATCTGCCCATTGCTTCTGTCGATCCTGCGCTGCTCGCAGGTGATCTTGTATCTTCTTTACCTTCTCTATTGTGCTCAAAACCAGCTTGGGACCGAATATCTATCGCTCTCTAATGTTGCTCCAACAGACAGGAGATCGACACTTCCTACTATACAATACTTCAAACAGAGCCATCTGAATGCTCGCTTGATAGCTATTGTTGTAAGAAAACTCTACAAGATAAATGTGGTCCTCCCATGACCCGCCAAAGTCAAGCATACACACTCTCAACATATCCTCTAGCGTCTGAATCGTACGCTCTGACTGGCAGTTTGTCTACGGATGGTACGACGTGTTAAACTTCAAACGCGTACCCAAACTGTCCTGCATGCTCCTCCAAAAATGTGAGGTAAACCTCGAGTCACGATCTGACACGCTGCTAACTAGTACACCGTGTAGCTTCACTATTTACTTCATATACATATCCGCCAAAACTTCCGTGGACTGCCCCACTCTAAAAGGTAAGAAGTGGTTCGATTTGGTAAGTCAATCAACAATCACCCATACTGCATCACGTCCACTGGGACTCTGGGGAAATCCTGTGACAAAGTCCATCGTAATATGCTTCCACTTCCACTCGGGAATGGGAAGCGGCTGCAATAATCCGGCCATCCTCTGGTGCTCGGCCTTCACTTGTTGGCATACCGAACACTTGGCCACGAAACGAGCTATCTCTCGCTTCATTTCGTACCACCAATAATACTGCCGCAAGTCCCGGTACATCTTAGTTCCTCCGGGATGAATAGAGTAAGTCGAACTGTGTGCTTCTGCCATCAACTCCTGCCGTAACTCTCCATTAGGAACATAAATACGATCACCACATCACAATGTCCCATCGGGATGAATCTTCAATCTCGTCTGCTCTCCTGCCTCAGTTCTCTCTCGAAGCCGTCGGAATCTAGCATCCGCAGGTAATACCGCCTTGATCCGATCTACTAATGACGATTGCACTTAGAGATTAGCTAATACACCATCTCCTCCAGGCAATACTACCTTAATACCAAGCTGCTGCAAGTCTCTGATCAACTCCTTTTACATAGTCAAGAAGTGTGCCTTGGGCTTACGGCTCAATGCGTCTGCCACAATATTAGCCTTGCCCGGATGATAATGTAACTCAATCTCGTAATCTTTCATCAACTTCAACCAACGTCGCTGTCACATATTCAACTCTTTTTGTGTGAACACGAACTTGAGGCTCTTATGATCAGTGTAGATATCCACCTTCTCGCCGTACAAATAGTGTCTCCATAGCTTTAAAGCAAAGATAACCGCTGGGAGCTCTAGATCGTAGGTTGGATAATTCTTCTCGTGCACCCTCAACTATCTCAATGCATATGCTACTACATGACCGTGCTACATCAATACGCATCCTAATCCCTTTCCGGATGCATCGTTGTAAATCACAAAACCTCCTGGGCCCGATGGTAGTGTCAAGATAGATGCAGTGGTCAAGCGCTTCTTCAACTCGTCGAAAGCGGCTTGACACTCATCTGTCCATACAAACTCCTGATCCTTGCAAGTTAGTCGAGTCATAGGCCCCGCTAGTCGAGAGAAATCTTCTACGAACCTTCGGTAATATCCCGTAAGTCCAAGAAAACTTCTCACCTCAGAAGCCGATGTGGGACCAGGCGATGCCTTGACTGTCGTGATCTTCTCAGGATCTACCGATATCCCGTCTCCAGTAACAATATGCCCAAGAAAGGACACCTCCTTGAGAAAGAATTCACACTTGCTAAGCTTCGCAAAAAGTTGCTCATTCCTCAAGATTCCTAAAACTGTTCATAGATGCTGCTCATGCTCTTCTTGGCTCCTCGAGTATATCAAGATATCATCTATAAAGACGACTACAAATTTGTCCAAGTACTGGTGAAAGATCTTATTCATTAAGTCCATGAAGACCGCGGGAGCATTGGTCAACCCGAAAGGCATGACCAAGAACTCGTAGTGTCCATACCTCGATCAAAAAGCCGTCTTCGCAATGTCTTCTTTCCGAACCTTTAGTTGGTGATAACCCGATCGTAAGTCAATCTTGGAGAATACTTTTGCTCCACTCAGTTGGTCAAATAGATTATTTATACGCGGCAGGGGATACTTATTCTTCATCGTCACAATACTCAGGGCTCTGTAGTCAATACACATGCAACTGTCCCATCTTTCTTAGGCACAAAAAGAATGGGTGCTCCCCAGGGTGATGTGCTAGCTCTGATAAAGCCCTTCTCCAATAAGTCACTACTAAAATCTGCTCCATTAGCGACGTAAATTTAGCGACGTTAAATTAATGTCGCTAAATTGTTCACATTAGCGACGTTTATTTGAAATGTCGCTAATAGTCGCTACTAGCGACAAAAATAGCGCCATGACAACGACGTATATTAGTTACATGAGCTAGTCGTCGCGAAACGTCGCTATGACGTCGCTAATAGCGACTAATTTAGTGACATTAGGATGAACGTCGCTAAATTCTAATTAAATTCCCCCAACCGATTCCTTTCCCCCCATTTTGCTCTCTCACTCTCTCCTCCCCCCTCCGGCGCTCTCACTCTCTCCGGCGACTCTCATTCTCTCCGACGACTCTCCTCCCTCTCCGGTACGTGACTGTCCCCCTCCCTCCCTCTCTCTTCCCTCTCTCACTCTCTCTATTTTGGTTGTTGGTGGTTGGGGGGATGCGGGTGGTTGGGGGGTGAGTGGGGGGTGGCTGAGGGGGTAGGGTAGGGGGGTGAGGGCGGCTGGGGGAGGGAAGCTAGGGTTAGGGTTAGGGTTTGGGTTAGGGGTGGGTATGTGTGGAAGGAAGGGGCGGGAGGGGGGGTGAGGGCGGTTGGGGGAGGG
Source organism: Iris pallida (assembly GCA_029216955.1). Classification (NCBI taxonomy): domain Eukaryota; kingdom Viridiplantae; phylum Streptophyta; class Magnoliopsida; order Asparagales; family Iridaceae; genus Iris; species Iris pallida. Next base: position 4,555,910 of record JANAVB010013397.1, on the reverse strand, counting down.
GAGCAGTGGGGGTGGGGGCGGCTGGGGGAAGGGAGCAGGGGGTGGAGGCGGCTGGGGGAGGAGAGCAGTGGGGGTGGGGGCGGCTGGGGGAGGGGAGAAGGGGGGTGGAGGCAGCTGGGAGAGGGGAGCAGTGAGGTGGGGACGGCTGGGGGATGGGAGCAGTGGGTGTGGAGGCGACTGGGGGAGGGGAGTAGGGGAGGAGGGGAGGGTTTGGGTTAGGGTTAGGGGTGGGGGTGATGAGGGGGGCTGTGGGGTGGGGAGGGTTAGGGTTAGGGGTGGTTAGTGGGGAAGGGGGCTGGGGAGGGGAGGGGGGCTAGTGGAGGAGGGGGGCTGGTGGGGGAAGGGTTAGGGATAGGGTTCGGGTTAGGGTTAGGCGTGGTGTGGGAGGAGGGGTACGGGGGGGGGGAGGGGAGGCTTGGTCAGGGGCACCGATAGTACCGAAAAATCTGATAATTTAGTAATAATTATTTGTTTTTCGACACCGAAAAATGTGATACTCCGATTCGAAAGCACCGATAGTGCCTATATTTGTAACAAGTAGTTTTGTTGGTTGGTTAATTGGTAACGTGGTGATCAGGACATTTCGTCCCTGCAACCATTCGACTGGCGAGGCAGAAACAATGTAGCCATAGATAAAGTTGACTGTCCTCCGACCTTCATCTCTCAGCAATGATGATACGATAACCTATCACTATATCTTTTAGTAGTAGATGATGTCTTAGTATTACATTATGTGGGTTCGTCTTGATTATGTTATATCCTTCAGATACTAGATTCGATAAGAACATATACTACACTACATGTACAGAACATAGATGATTCACACTAATGTATGCTAGAATGAATTTTGGGTTGTGTTCTGAGCCATCCGTTCTCACACTTAAAACAGATATGAATTAGTACTGTGTGTCAATCTTTGTTTTTGTATTTTTGGTGAACCCAGGGATTGGATTCTGTATTTTGTATTTTGGATTCTGTATTTTGGCTCGAGCTCCAGCTCCATTTGTATTTATCTACGGTACGGCATGGTGATCAGGACATAGTCCCTGCAGCCATTTGACTGGCGAGGCAGAAACTATGTAGCCGTAGATAAAGTTGACTGTCTTTCGACCCTCATCCCTCGGCAATGATGATATGACAACCTATCACTATATCTTATAGTAATAGATGATGTCTTAGTATTACATTATGTGGGTTCATCTTGATTATGTTATATCCTTCAGATACTAGATTCGATAAGAACATATACTACACCACATGTATAGAACATAGATGATTCACACTAATGTATGCTAGAATAAATTTTAGGTTGTGTTCTGAGCCATCCGTTCTCACACTTAAAACAGATATGAATTAGTACTGTGTGTCAATCTTTGTTTTTGTATTTTCGGCGAACCCAGGGATTGGATTCTGTATTTTGTATTTTGGATTATGTATTTTGGCTCCAGCTCCAGCTCCATTTGTATTTATCTACGGTACGACATGGTGATCAGGACATAGTCCCCGCAGCCATTCGACTGGCGAGGCAGAAACTATGTAGCCGTAGATAAAGTTGACTGTCCTTCGATCCTCATCCCTCGACAATGATGATATGACAACCTATCACTATATCTTATATAGTAGTAGATGATGTCTTAGTATTACATTATGTGAGTTCATCTTGATTCTGTTACATTCTTCATATACTAGATACGATAGGAACATATACTACACCATATGTACAGAACATAGATGATTCACACTAACGTATGCTAGAATGAATTTTGGGTTGTGTTCTGAGTCATTCGTCCCCACACTTAGCAATTAAGCATGTGAAATATATCGTTGAAGAACATAAAACTTGTGGTCGTTACTGCAGAAAGTGCAGACTGACATGAACTGACGCACGAAAAGGAGGAGATCAAAGCTGTAACAAGTAAAGTTATGTTTTGGATGTTCTACTCTTGTAAGCTCTTTATTCACAAAGCAAGATATAATGAATACAGAACAAGTATCGAGTTTATAACTCTTGTAAGCTCTATACTTGAGTTACGAACTCCATACTTGTTCTGTATTATTTAATTATAGCTTTGCTTTGTGAACAAAAAGTGTACAAGAGTTCTTTTTCCAAAGCACAACTTTACTTGTTCCAGCTTAGAGCCCCTCATTTTCGTGCGTCAGTTCATGTCGGTCTTCACTTTCTGCAGTACCTTTCTCCAATTAACCTCCATCTCTTGGCAATGATGATACAACAACCTATATTGATTCTGTTATTATAGTAGATGATGTCTTAGTATTACATTATGTAGGTTCATCTTGATTCTGTTATATCCTTCAGATACTAGATTCGATAAGAACATATACTACACCATATGTACAGTACATAGATGATTCATACTAATGTATGCTAGAATGAATTTTGGGTTGTGTTCTAAGCCATCCGTTCTCACACTTGGCAAAAAATCAAATTTTTTGTATTTTATCTGCTTTCAAAAATGTACTCAAACGAGATGGTACCCGTTCTCACAGATGGCACCTAAGACCCGAGGATCTCGCTTGAGGGAGTCACAAATGGCTGTAAAAGAGGAGGTGGCACCAGAGGGCAGTTCCACCGAGAGAGCTGCTACAGAAGTAATTCCTAAAGCCGAGGCAGCTGTGAAAGAGGAGGTGGCACCAGAGGACAGTTCCACCGGGTGTTCCAGTCATGTATCTCCTCTGGATATTGATCTGGCTACCGTGGATCCTACTTATACGCGCTGGCTGAGGGAGTTGTATCTGCCCCAGCATAGACGACAGTAGATACATATATTGACTGGATTTGTTTTGATGGATATATCTCCTCTGGATATTGTGATGGATATTTGTTTTGATGGATATATCTCCTTTGGATATTATGATGGATATTTATTTTTTGGTGTGTGATGTATATTGGTTTGTGTGATGTGTGATGCATATTGTGATGTATATTGGTTTGTGTGATGTGTGATGCATATTGTGATATTCCGAGAGGCTTGAGGAGACGACCAATTATTTTTGGTCTATTCTAGATTGTATTGTGTGTGCCGGTGTTGAGTGTTCCACCGAAGGGGTCGGCAAACCCATGGATTAGATTCTGTATTTTGGATTGGATTGGATTCTGTATTTTGGATTGTACATTTGCATTCTAGATTCTTTTTTTAAATTCTTTTTTAATTTAGCGACATTTTTAGCGACATTTATGTTTGTCGCTAAAAGTTAGCGACGTATATAAAGGTCGCTAAAAACGTCGCTAAATTGTTGACGTGGCATACAATCTGATGCCACCACATCGTCGCAAAAACGTCGCTAATGTGTTGCTAATCGACGACCACAAGAAAACATCACAAATAACGTCGCTAGTTTGCGAAGTTATTAGCGTCGCTAACTTATGTCGCCATAGCGACGTTTTGCGACGTTTTCTCGATTAACGATACGTTTTTTTCTGTCATTTCCAAAATGTCGCTGAAAACGTCGCTAATTTAGGTTAGCGACGTTTTGGGCGAGATTAGCGACGTTTTGGATGATATAGGCATCTTCATCAATCTGCAACATCGCTAATCTGACAAATTTTTATAGTCAGTCATCAATGTGCATCTTCATCTCTACCAACTCCTTGGGTGCTAGCCGATAAACTCGGGATGATATAGGCTCGGCTTACGGAACAAGCTCAATAGAAAATTCAATGTCTCGATCGGGTGGCAGTCCCGGTAAATCCTCGGGAAATACGTCTTCAAACTCTGTGATGACAGAATGCTGAGGGGTGTCCTGCATCATCATGTGAGTCCCTAATACTGGTGCTTCACTTCTCAATGCTTCTTCCTTGGTGAACTTGAACTCCGAACCATTCGGGGTCTAAAGACGATACTGCCCCTATGGCAGTCTATAAGAGCGAAATGCTGGCTCAACCAGTCCATCCCGAGAACTACATCGAAGGTTGGCATGGAGAATACAAGTAGTCGTGCACTCATCGCTCTACCACATATCACTACCGAACAATCTCTACAAACACCACTAACAAGTACAACTCCTCCTCCAGTGAGGATTCTAATGTTTTTAAATAAGGATGACATGGATATATTGTGTCTAGTAGCAAAGCTAGTGGCTATGTATGAATGGGTGGCTCCAGTGTCAAATAATGTAATGGCAGAAAATGATGCAACTAAAACCATACCTGCTATGACGTCCACCTCTGGTTCTGCCTCCTCGACAGTTAGTACAAAAGCCTTCTCCACTCCCTGGTTACCCGTCTGCCCTCTAGCTTGCTGAAATTGGATAGCTTGGGGGGGGTAAGGGTGGCCGAGGTGCTCCTGGTCCTGCAATAGCTGGCCTCTGCTGCTGATTTTGCGGAGTGATCCTCTGAAATGAGCAATCTTTAGCCTGGTGCTGATTCGATCCGCAAACTAAACAATGTCCCAGCCGTCGCCTACAATCTCTCACAACATAACCAACTTTGCCACAGTTATGGCAAATGGCCTTCTCATGTGGCTGGTATGGCCCTATCCTCTGATGATGCTGATGTGTGGGAGGACGTCTCACTAGCCCTTCGGTAGTGGTCTTGGCTGGACCCAAAGTCGAAGTAGATCGTCATTGTGCCTTCTTGCTTATGGCCTCCTGAGTTCTAGCCTCAGCCAGAACAGCTGTTTGGGAGACCCTCGACTCGGAGCTGGTATACCTCTGCAACTCAATACTCAAGCCTCTGTAGAATCTTTTTGCTTTCTCCAGCTCTGTCTTAACCAACCCTAGTGTAAAATGACTCAGTCGACTAAACTCGGTGTCATACTTATCAACTGTCATACTCCCCTACTCTAAGTGTAGAAACTGGTCATACAGTGCATCCTTGGAAGTATCGAAGAAAAATTTCTTATTGAACAGTCTTTTGAATTCCTTCCACGTCTGATCAACTCATAGTCGTCTCTCTTCCGTGGCCCACCAATCGTAAGCATTTCCTTCTAACTGTAACTTCACTGCGGTCATCCATAGATCTGCGGATAACTCCGAAGCCTTCAGAAGATTTTTTTGTCTTAACCAGCCAATTGGTGATCCCGATGACGTCTTCAGTGCCCTTGAAGTGTGGAGGATTCATGTTGTAGAACCCTTCGTTAGTACCCACAGAGGCTTGGGGTGCTCGGGTCAATGCTGTCTCCAAACTTCTCCTAATAGCCTTGCTCTACATCTGGGCCTGTACTAAGCCCTGGAGGATCTGGTCTGTAGTAGTCCCACCAGCCTGAGGCATGGACTGATGTGGTGGCATGCATGGCATTTGGGGCATAAATTGTGGGACACCCTGAGGCCCGTACTATGGTGTTTATAAAGGATATGGAAGGGGATACTGTGGTGGGTATGAGGGAGGATACTGAGGTAGATACTGTGGAGGATATTAGGGTGGATATGGTGGTGGATATTGTGGGGGCTGCTGGGGTGGATATGATGGTAGATACTGTGGAATCTGTTGTGGTGGATATGACGATGGTGGATATGGGGGTAGAATTTGTGGTAGAAACTAAGGTGGGTAGGGTGGCGAAGGTGGTAGGTACTCATCTTGAGCTGCAAGGTTTTCGGGGTCTGTCTGCCCCACTTGAGGTACCGGGGCTTGCTGCTGAGTAGTGGGTAGTGTCATTACAGGCTGCAAGGATGGTCCGGATGGTGCTGGAGTGGTCGGGGACATGGGTGGCTGACCCACTGGTCCTTCATGAGCAGTAGTGTTTCCATCAGTAATGGCGAGCGGAGTAGCGCGTCCACTACGAAGATTCATCCTATATTGGCACAAAAATTAGAGTTTGGTTAGAACAAAGTTAAACTGGATGAAATCAAGCAGTCAAACGAGAATTTGAGAAGAGGTCAAGGAAGGTATTAGTAAGTGGATGAGATTCTACATCCTACTCCTATATGCAGGCTTGTTTGGCACAATCATTTAACCAACAATATTAGGGACCTGTATGGGCCACCACAAAAATATGTAACGCCCCAGTCCCAAAATACTTAGGACCAAGCACGTAGACATGCCAGCTGCACTTATACGTAGATACACCAGTATATAGTATTCCCGTATTTGTACATAAGCTGTAATAAGGTAACATGATAAGCCACAGTATAATAACTAAATTTTATCCACAGCTCAACACAGAGAATATAATAAAGATCTATAAATATGATAAGTGAAAGAGATAGTCGGGTGGACATACCCACTCCAAACAGATATGAAAAATAGTCTCAACTAAATGGAGTCCAACCTCCTCAAACAGCAAGAAAGATGATAACAGATGTCCACTACATAGTCTCAGATAAATAAGAATGAAAACTAAGTATCAGCAAAAAATGCCTCGTCATAGGCGTATGAAGGATCCAACGCTGCACCGTACTCCTCTGGATAGTCCTGCTCGTCTAATCCTGGAGCGATCACCAGGTCCTCAGAGGGGCGTAACAAGATACAGAAAAATATGCCGAAATAACTGAATGTGAAAATATGCACTATGACACTGTAGGTCTTCCTAACCGTCTATGTGAGATGCACTTTGAGGACAACGTTCTACGCAGGGGCTGTAAGGATTCACGCAAGTAATAAAGAGTGGCCGTCAAGTAGCGCTCATCCGAGACACTATCGGCCGGGTAACAAGTAGCACTCATCCGAGTCACTATCTTCCATAAATGTGTATAAAAAGTAAATGTAGCCCCTATGCTAGTAGCTGTCCCCTCCCCCCAATGCTTTTGTCCAAGATGTTTCTACAACCTGTCCAGTTAGCAACTGCTACGGCTTCTAACTCGACTCACTAATAGCAGTCACCTCCTAACCGTCGCACGCCCCATTCGTATTGATGGCCAGTCGAGTACGCAGGTCCATGTCCTATATGAACTCACTCATCACGTGATACACATGTGTCAAGGCCATAGGGGATATGAAAATATCCCACACTCATAGGGTGGTCAACTGACGCAAGGTCGACATGCAAAATAAGATAAAAAATAACAAGAACGACTAAATCTAGTCATTTGCACCCAAGTGTGACTTGGACGCACAATATATAAACAAAGAAAAAATAAGAGAAATAAATATACAATAATATATTATTCTGAAAATAAATGGGCATAATCAGAATCTATGGCAAGATACTTGCCTGCGGTGCGAGGAGGGCAATTCCAACTGTCGCAAGCGTCCACACAAAACTCACAAATCACAGTTGACTCCGGATGCTGAAACAAACATCAAAAACATTCTTGGTGAAAAAGATTTACCTAGAAAATGCATATCCGAAAGTTGAATTCCCGAATACGGGGAAAATTGTAATTTCGGGTCAAAACGATGTCCGCCGTTGGACCCACTTTGTACCGAAATACATGCCAAGATCTACGGTCTCTAAAGTCGTCAAACTACATGTCTAAGGATTCGTTTTTCCAAGACGAACACAACGGTATATCCAATTTTGGATTCCAATGAGCTGTGTACAATTTTGCCCGTTAGATTGGGTCGCGGGGCTTGCCAAATAGGCATTCCGGTCGACCTTCTCAGATTTGGACCAAACTTGGCACACAGGACCAAAATTTCATTTCGGACCTGTTGGCGCAAGTTTTGTCTCGATTCAACGAACATACACGAAGTTATGGTCAAGTTTGTAAAATATCGATACGGGGTATCTCGACGGATACATACTGATTTCGTCACGCACACGCGACGAAATTGAGTTCCATCTGTTTCCACTCGTCGACAACATCCATATGCGTCTTTCGATGCATATAGGGTTCGACCACGTCGCCCGGTTTGTCGGGGCACGTGCCGTATCAGAGATTTTTTTTTCAAGTTTTCATAGTTTTTAAACTGATTTTTCTTGGTTTTCAACAGTGAATAATTTTTTGTATAATATATGAAAAATGAATCCATCAAAAGCATTTCGAAGTCCAACTAGTCATCTACAAGTTTGTTTGAACAGTTGTTTAAAACGGCAGATGATTCGGCAAGGAGTTGCCTTCCAAGTATGAGGTTTGGACTATTGGTGTCATGTTCTTGATCAGGCTTTTTTTGGGTGATCTTTTGACCAATTTTTTGGATCGATGGCTAAACGGTTTCTAAAACTATTTGTTGGGATATTAAGAGGGTCAGATAGGCCTTCTATGCGAGTTTATAAAATCAAAATTGATCAACCACGATGGAAGTTATACATCGAAAAAGAGGGGTACCTGGGTTCGGCAAAACATGGTGGTTCCCTGCTTTAGCGGTCGGGTTGGGGCAGCTCCGGCGGTCGACAGCGAGCTGCAGGCTGCCGACAAGGTCGCCTGAGTGTCGGCGTGATCGGGTATCCGGAGATTAGGGTTGGGGTCGAGTATTTGAGAAGAATCGATGATATGTTTCTCCCAACTCCGATTCTCGGTTTCACATATATACAGAATTTAAATTCCCAGACTGGATAGGATTAGAGCTTGATTCGGATTTAAATTCGAGTTTATCTAGTAGAGAATCCTGTTAGGAATCTACAGGATTTTATTGGAATTATTTGATGAAGATTTGGTTTGGATTCAAATCTTGCAAAATTTGAAATTCTTTCCTTCCCAACCGAGAAGGCAATGCTCGGGTTCCGCCATGTACTGTAGCATTTGCAACAGTAATGCCCCCTTTTTTTCAACTATATATATATATATATATATATATATATATATATATATATATATACACATATACATTTTTATGTGAAACTTTAGCGCAATTAGCTAGCATTAAAATAAAATATTTTAAATCACTATCTAAAATTTCCAAATAATATTGAAGACTAATACTTAATAGTATTATATATACACTCCAATAATTAATATATATTTGCATACCTTAACTATAACTAAATAAATAATTATGTATATAAAAAAATAGTAAAATTTTGAAAAAATTGCATTAAATATGGGGACATATTGATGATAATGGCAGTATTTAGGGTTGTCCACCTTCTCCACTTCGTCGGGGCACCTTGGCGTTGGAAGAGACAGCTTGCCACACTTCGTCATTATATTGAAGAGTTTCAACGTATCCTCGTCGTTGATGGAGTAAGTCTCCCTCGGCTTCTGCGCTTCTGCAGACTTAGGGTTCATGGTTACCGAACCTTTGGAGATGTTGACGGTCATGGCTTGCCTGCCGTTTCCGTCCTTGGGATTGTTGCTAGACGAACATCTCCTCTTATCTTCGAGAGAAGGGAAGTTCAGTCCCAGGAGCTGCGCGTCCTGAGCTTTTCTTTGTGCCATATCCACTTCTGTAATAAAAGGCGTCCACTCTGTACAAGGAGCACTGTCCATAATTTTATCACCGGCAGCATGTTCTTGCGACATGAGTCCATGAGCATGGGCTCGGGCATACCAGGCGGTAGCCTTAAGGCTTCCTGACGGAAGCACTCAATGTATGCGCGGACAGGCTCCTTCTCTCTCTGGATGACCTCCGTGAGAGTTGACATTGTCATGTCTATCCCTCCTTCATAGAATCGATCTACGAATAGATTCTTTAGGTCCTCGAACGATAAAATACAGTCATCCGGAAGGCTGTAGAACCATTCATAAGCTACCCCCTGCAGAGCTCCTATCAAGATGTTGGTAAGGAGGGCGTCGTCCTTCGGTAAGTACCCTGTCACTGAGGCAAAGTACCTGAAGTATCATTGGAGAGACTCCTTTTCCTCGTAGGGCGTAAGCATCTACATATTGTACTTGGGAGGATAAACTACACTGTCCCACCCGATAGGATATGGCTGTCGAATCCCCATCTTCCAGGGTGCTGCTTGCTTCTCTTTGGCATCGTAGCGAGCATACAGTTCCTTGATGGCCAGCTGTATCTCGGTTGACATTGTCGGGCCTGTAGTTGATGGAGTAGATGACGATGGTCTCGTCTGATGGACGGCAGGCAGTTTGCTGGATCCATCATTGGCTGCTGGACCAGGAGCAGGTGTGGAGGCAGTGGGTACCAAATTCCTCTTGATCTCCAGCATGTGAGAAGACAAAGTCTTCATTGTGGCATTTAACTTATCTAGGCTCATCTCGAGAGCTTCGATGCATTTTACCTGGTCAGGCGCTTCGCTATTGTCTGCCTCATCACCCTCGACCATAAATATGGACCTTGTGTGCGGATAGGTGGAAAGGACAGTAGATCCTTCGCTCTCTGGCTCAGATGTCCGAGCCTCATCGTCCTGAGGATAGACTTGGAGGTTGAGGTCTTCCTCAGACTCATTGCGATTGCTACTGTAATGCCCCAGTCCCAAAATATGTAGGACCAAGTAAGTAGACATTCCAGCTGCATACATACGAAGCATACTCCAATATACAAAAACCTTGTATGTATACATAAGCTGTAAAATGCAGTAACCATGAAACTAATCTCATCCACAATTAAATATATATTAAAATCAACTTATAAATGTCATTTGTACAAAACGTTGGGCGGAGACAAATCCACTGCCAACAAAAAGAGAGAAATATATAGCAACGATGGAAGAGTCGAGCAAAACGAAAGACGATCCGAAAGCTAGCATCGCGAAGGTAGATTGTAAACTATGTCCTTGGCTAGAGCACCTGTAAAAATCACCAACACACTTGGAGAGATCACCAGGTCCTCAGAGGACTAGCAAGATACATAATATACAAGCCAAAAGTAACAATACAAATATGCAAAGAAGTAAGAAATAATGAAAGAAATCAACCAAGTCAGAATAAATAAGATACCAAGATCTAAGACACAAAGATCCTAAGACAGTGGCATGCCATACTAGTCATGGCTAATAGGTCAAATCTATAGACTGTAGTCAAGGCAAGCACTCCCAATCTATAGTATCTCAATCGCAGTCAAGGTAAGCACTCCAATCGAGACGGTAGCCATTCCTAGTAAAATAATCCCATAGACCGTAGTCAAGATAAGTAGTGTAGGACTAGAATGTCAAAGTCTAGTCCTACTAGAATGTCAAAGTCTAGTCCTAAGCACTCCCAATCTATAGAATATCAAAGTCTAGTCCTACTCAAGTCATGTCAAGTCAAGTTAAGTCAAGTCAAATCATGAGAGTCAGTAGTGTAGGACTAGACGACTCTATCACAAAACACGAGTGATCACGAAGGCAATATAACACACACTAGATGTATATCAAGAATGTAAATGTACGCTAACAAGGTAAGTAGAACTGAAACAAGGTAAGTAACCGCAACTCAAGATAAAATAATCATGAATATGTTGGGATAAAGAACACTAAGGAATTAAAGAACATGCATATAAAAGGTACTGTACGATTTGGCAAGGTATAGTTGCCTGATGTCCGAGTGAGGTAAGATGATGTCTTGGCGATGAATCAACAACAATGCACAAAGAGGAAGGTATATGAACAACTTTGGATGCTAAAAATAGTCTATTATCTAATTATAATTGATAATACACCTATTACATTTATTTAATAGATTCTGAAATTTGGATGGCATAGATTTTTGTATCAGCTTTCCAAAAAACTAAACGGATCGCATTTTCGTTTCCGGAATCTCCCAAAATCGCAAAAATACTGAAACACGTTTATTTTTGGGAAACTAGATACTCAAATAGTTTTGCAAAAATCTACAGAATAAATTTTGTCAATTAAAATATGTTTTTGGAAACCTTACCTCGATACGCTTTTTTTTAAAAAAACTGGAGGCGAAACGGAGTTCGGAGCTAGGGGTATCGTCGTTCCAAGTTGCTCTTGCTGCTAAAAAGCGAAGCTGAATTCTAATGACGAATTTTAGAGTTTCTATTAGACTAAAAATAATTTCGAATTATGGCTGATAGAAGGGGGATGTATTGGGTTTATATGGGTATTTATTTAAGATTTGTCTCCAAAATTAGATATGATTTGATTTAAATTGATAGAAGTTACTTTGTTATGATATAATATAGATAGGGATGCTTTCCTATTAGACTTAGGATTATGATTAACTTAAAATATAGTTCATATTTATCTAAATTATCTATAACATTATTTAAAATTACTATAGATGATAAATAGAGTTAATATTTATTTAAACAACCTTCATCTAATCTCATTTATACAAGCTAAAATATTTAATACTAATTTGACATTTATTCTATATTATGTACATAGTGTACAATATAAGTAACATGTAAAAAGTAATAAAAGTTATGAAATAAATCCAGAAATTTTGAGAAAAAATTGTATAATATAGTTTAGATCCTTATTGTACTAAAAAATAGCTTTATATATTTTTATACTAAATTCACTAATGAGCACTATACTAAATATATGTAAAATATTATATTGGAATGACACCCGGGGTCGGACACGAGGCCGTCACGGCTGACACGAGGAAGCGAACACCGACATGTTGCACTCTCTTGTGGTGGAAAAATATTTGTGGTGAATAATTGTGGAGGAAAACAATATGGAGACTTTCCCTATATATAGGGGGTGGAAACTCCTAGCGGGATAAGAATTAGGAAAAATTAAAACCCCCTTTAGATAATCTTACTTTTAAATTATTTTAAAACCGATTCAATCCAAATCCAAATCCAACTCAATTAAATCTAGATAATTTCAAATCCAAATTAAATATAGATGATTTCCATCTATAAATTAAACTTATTTAAATTAAATCAATAAAATCTAGTCAAAGTTTAAATTACCACAATAAGTTCAAAATATCTTTTCTAAAAATAATAATAATAAATAATTTCAAAAATCCAAAAATATAAGAATAAAAATTTGTACATCCATGCAAATAAGATATTTACATAAAATATAGTTTTCTAAATTAATATCTATATTTGAAAAAGAAATAAAATAATCTTTCATAAAAGTAAAAGATAAATTTTTTGGCAAATATCGTAAAATGTTCTTTTGATATGAAAATATTTGTTTATACTATGTATTGAAACAACATATTTATTCTATATTCATAAGAAAAACAATAATAAAATATTTTGTATATGAATGAACAAATATCTCGTATTTACGTCTTTACGCATTTGCATTCGAGGTACGATACCAAAATAAAAATTAATACCTAAATAAATTAATAAAAAATATAGTAAAAATTTAGGGGTTTTACAGCTACCCCCAGTCTGGTGGCTGGCTGCGCGTGTGGAGGCATCTGTATTGTATGGCTCCTCCTCAGATTGGAATGCAGCTTTGTCATGCATAGTGGGAGGTTGGCTACCCCCAACATCAGACGTGGCACCCAACAGAGATTTGGAACGTGTGCCTTGGAACACACCTATGCTGGGTACCTTTGCCTTGATACTCTAGGCCACTTCTTGGGCTTGGTGGCCGATACGGGAGGATTCTTGGATGACTTCTTGAGAGTTTTAGAACCCTGCACCGCGTTGTACGTGGTGACACGGAGTTCATCTTCTCTCTTGCTCATCGACCCCTTATTGAGTCTCTGACGTGCAGTCGATGTAGGTTGAAGTCTTTGAAAGATGGAGCACCTCCTCTGTGGTAGTACAGCCACCTGTTGACAACAACGGTTGATGATAATCTGGGTACAAGGATGCCTTGATTTAGGCATGCCCAGTGCTGCCGATTCTTCTTCTACTTGGGACAGCACCAGGTCTTCCGTCATGGTACCCCCATTGTACGCGCAGGGAAGCTGCACGTGGGTACGATCCGAGAGGGTCAGGCAAGGCAGACTCCTGTTATGCTTGTAGGAACGCTGCTCGTGCGAGTCTCTCTCTACGGGATTTACCCCTGGCTTGCATCACGCACATGAGTGCTCAAACGACAGAGGGGTTCAACTGGTCGAGGCATCAGAGCACGGGGAACAGTCTTGTATAACTTTCCATCGGCAACGCATGTGACTGTCAACGCGGGCCTTTGGTCGGTCATAGGGTGGTACGTTTGTTGCACGAGACACATACTGCTATGGATTTCTTCCTACTACCTCCAGCGGGTGTATAGTATTCAGAATCCATTGGAGGCTCGCCTGATGGGAAGGCGATTCTGTCGAAGACGGATCTTCTCGCCGGTAATGCTCCCGTCGTGAGGGGTTGAACCGGTGTGCGCTTCCTTCGGTGTTGTGCCTTCGTCAGGCCCGCCATAGAGACACCATCTTTCTCGTCATACTTTCCCAGAGTGGGAATCGAGCGAGGAGATATGGATGTAGCAGTCGAGATCTTCTCCGGAGCTTCGACATTGAGGGGGTTCTGGATCATAGTTCCCTCCGTCGTGCTGCTCGTCGCAGCCGCCTTGTGTAACACCCAGTTTTCCAAATAAGGGTAATTTTGAAATTTTGTAATTATAATTATTATTTATTAATATTTATTCCATATTATGATTTTTGGTGATTTTTAATCATTTTTAAACTATTTAAAAATTATGACTTGGGATTTGGTGTTTTGCTAGTGTAATCCTAGAGATAGTGATCTAGAGCCTAGCCATGTGATTAGGGTATTTCATTTATCATTTTTAGCTTGAGGGTATTTTTGCCATTTTTGGGTTTATTTTATTTTAATATTATTTATTTGAATTTATGGAAATTTTTATGAATTATTTTGGATGATGGTTGACTAGGTTGACTTGACTAGCATTGACTTTGGTAGACTAGTCTAGAAGCTAACCCTAGTTGTGACTGCCTTGGTTAGGTTAAGTATCCCTAGTCTAACTAGAGTTAACCCATGATTTAGTCTTTTAGACTCGAGTTAGAATAGAGAGGGTTAAGTCATAAGTCATGACTTATGGTTTTGAGACCAATAGATAATCACTTAGCCATAGCTTGTGAAACTTGGCCCAAGGCCCATAGCCCATCACTAAACCCTAACCCTAACCTACTATGGCTAGCCACCTAGGGAATCCCACCCTATTTAATGTCTCCTTTATTTAGGGTTAGCCTCCCTTGGAAATAGATCTCAAGTTTAGAAAGAGGTAAATCCTCATCTTTAGAAATTCATACCAAAACCATTTTAATTTCTTTTTAATCCAAACAAATTGCAATAGGTTCTAATTAGTGTGTTCTTGCTGTTTGTGGAAGTTTTTCTCAGTTTGTGAACAATTTGGTGAAGTTTGGGAAGCAAGGAGAACACCCCTCTTTGGAGCTTTTTGAGGAGATTGATACCTATAGGTAATTCCCTAAAACTCTATTATAGTTGCTATTATTTTTACATATTATCCTAGATCTAGGTGTCCCCTAGCTAACCCTAGAATTTCGTGGCATATTGTGTCCATTTCGTGTCCTAAATGGACACGTATCAGTCCACTATGCTGAGTGTTTGATGAAATGCCCCAAAGGGGATTTTGACCTATTTTTTTGAAAGCTTTTGAATAGGAAATTAGGGTTTAGGCTCGCTTATGGTTTTCTGGTGTTCTGAGGTTGTATTGGTGCCGTGTCGTGTCGCATTGGACACGGGAACATGCGGGGTGCAACACGCGCGCGCGGTAGCATTCCCCTGCTACTCGGGGTGCACTGTGCACAGCACACGCCACTTGGACACGTGTAAATTAACACGTGGGTGCGGGCAGTGTCTGACACGAGGCACCCGAATTTTCGTGGGTCCTCGTGTCGTGTCGGACATGGAATCGTGTGTACACGGGGCGTGCCTGTGCGTGTACAGTCTATAAGATTGTTCACTATTTTAATTCCATGTTTTAATGTTTAAATTCATGTTTTAATTGCTAATTTGATCCTGTCTAGGTTTGCTAATCTCTGATAGATTGGATTTACATTTGAGATTGGGTTTGTCATGTGAACGGTGATTTGAATTTGAATTTGGCATGTTCGACTGATACCTGATACCACATTACATTTTTTTCCATTTCCTGAACACTTAATCCTATTTAAATTGATTTCAAATTTTTGTTTCAGTTGTCAAATGTTTCTCACATATTGTTAGTTCATGTTAGTTCAATGTACATTCGAATTAGACTTTATGATTTGAAATGGAACATTGAATTGAGTTTGGGACCAATGTATCGACTGATACACTGATTCCTGGTTTTTCAGTTTTCCTAAAACTGTCAAATCCAGTTTAATCCATTTTAATTTGATGTTTTCAACTGTCTAATGTTTCTCACATAATTGTTAGCTCATGATAGGTTGATCTACTTGTTGGAATAGGTTTTTGGATCCACATATGAGAATTTGGACTATGAGTTGGGGCTCGAATGTAATAGCTGATACATTGGTTGACTTGGGTTTCAGTTCTATATATTAAGCTATAATAGAATGGTTGTTAGTTCTCACAAAGCTGGGAACTGATCCCTTCCTATTACCTGAACTGATTTCCCTTCCTTTAACTATAATTGAATGTTTCATTTCATTCCAAATTATCTGAGGATTGGTTTCCTTCATTCCCTTTTAAACTGAAATGAGATGTTAAGTTAACTTAGAACTTGAGATTTATACTCTAAAACCCTTTCCAGTTAACACTTTTAACCCCCATACATGCTCTCACATATGTTTCCACTTTTTCATAGAAATATGAGATTTAGTTGTAATGTAATCTGAGTTCGAATCAATATATATATTAACTGTCAATATGTGCATAAACTGAAATGGAATAGGGATAATGAAAACTTAGTTTTACTTTAATGTGATTCCTGCCACTCTTTAACCCTACACACATTCACTCACACACTCTCATGTATGCCTACACTCACCCATGTCACACATGACACTACACTATGGACACACTAACACACTGCCACTTGATTCCTGAGCTAAACAAACACACACAGCCACACATGACACTTTAAACACACACCCTATACTAAATTCCTGTCACACATTCCTTAAACACACTCTATTACACTATACCACACACACATGCTAGACACATGCCTACACTCTATGGCATTCATGTCCACACACACACATGTCTATCTCTACATGAATATATATGAATATGTAATCTAGTACCTATATAGCTACCCTATATGTATATTTACATATATATATATAATATGAGTGTAATATATATACTAATGTGAATGTGATATATATTGATTGGTATAATGTATATATACATGGTTTTGTTATATGTGAAGTATGGTGTAGGCTATGGTACTAGACTAGTGTGGCTTGTATGGTAGTTGGTTAGAGACCTAGATTAACTTGTTAAACCTAGGTTAGACTAATCTAGACTAGTGTTGACCTAGTTTGACTGTTAGAGTTGACTAGAGTTGACCAAGGGTTGACTTTGGCCAAGATTGACCTCAGACATCATGTAGATGCATTATAGCAGTCTATTTTACTATTTTAGACATGTAGTGACTTGTACTGTTCTATAGGAGGCAGACACCACTCCTCGAACAGTATATTCTCTTCAGACATTCAGGATACCAGGCGAGTACATTCTCTGATCATTTCATATCTTGTTTAGGATTATATCCCTGCTTTAGATTACTTTACTTGATGCTGACACATTGGTAACACGGATTGGTACTATATGGATCCCTTCATGAGATGTTATCCCCCTCGGGAGCATCAGATACTCTTGTCTCGTGTGTTTCACTTACATCATGTATCTCGTGCTTCTATTATCATGAATCTTCATGAATCAGCTTGTGATTTCTATACTCTCATGAATCACAGAGCCTTCACGAATCTTCATGAATCACTCACGAATCATCCTATATGGGCAATAGTATAGTCATGAATCTTGACGTAACTTGACTGGATCCTTGTGTATTCATTGGGGATGGGGGAGTATAAATGAGCATGTGAATAATTCCAAAGTAGAATAGTCGCGAATCACCTCTTTAGTATAGTCATGAATCACCCTCCAGCTGTTCACATGTTTCATCTTGTACTCTAAATCACTAGAATCACTGATTAGTTCTCTATTATACTGTAGATATTTACTTACAGTCTCTCTCTTTAACATTATGCTATTCTTCAGTTTTATGTATCTTACTCTCTAGCATGATTATATTTCTTATTCTGTTATGATTTGTTGAGATGTATTGTGCTCGCTCCCATCCTGACTGGACCTGTTAAAATTTTTACAGAGAATGATGAGGCTATGGTGTCTACCCTTATGGTGCAGCTTTAGACAACACTTGTGACTTGGACCCACTTGCAGTAGAGGATCTGCCACCAGTGGTTTAGACTGCTAGCTTAGATTTTTACCTCGTCTTTCTCAATGATACATTATTGTATATACTGGGAGTTGTTTTATCTGGAAGTTGTGGAGATGTTATCATAGACACTTGGATTTCTATTTGTTTGTATCTCTGTGGATTTATTTTGTTCCTTATCTCTCTATCTTTTTATCGTATTCTACCTTAGATGTGATTGAGACTGTATTGCTATGTCACCTCCATTCGGAGTGTATATACTGTACAGGTACCCTTATATTGTTAGATGATTGACCTAGGACAGCGTTCTACCGCCGATACTGCGGCGTAGGCTGGACGTTGTTACGTACTCGTACCCTCACAGTGGGTGTGGGTTGTGACACGTTTTTAGTGGTGGCCCATGCAGGTCAAGTTTATGTAGTGGTATTCGAACTAGAGTATCACTATAGCCTGCCGTAGGATTAGGATATTTTTGAGGGTACTCAATCACACTAGGAAAAACTCTTAATCAGATTCATTTTATCTAAATTTGTTATTTATTGTCTTCCCTTGAGTATAAACTGTCCTCCTTTGAATTTTTGCTTCATTCTCAGAAATTGCTTCTTGTTTTGATCTGTCTTCATGATGGTTATGGAGACGCGATCTCATCGCTCCGGTTCGGGGGATACTATCGAGAGGCTGGCCACCTCTCGTCCTGTTCATCAAGGCCTCGAGATCGCAGCTCCTGTTGTGCCGACTCAGGTTGGCATTTCTGCTACATTGGAGGTGCACCTTCATCTGTACAGAGACCTTTTCCCGTTATTCCTGATTTCTCTCAGCAGCAGAGGTACATACAGCATCAGCAGCAGGCTAGAGGAACCCAGCAAGGGCGAGCTTTCGCCAGGACAGTCGAGGATGCACAGGCTATTGGAGATCTTGCTATAGGTTCCGATCTTCTCGATTCTATTCCCGCAATTGTCTCTTATAACTATCTTAAAATTTGATTCCATCTGCTCCTTGTCGACTGATCAATTTTGTTCTGTTGTTCTTGTGTTATGTTGTTTTCTTCTAAAAAAATTATATGGGCTAGGTCACCTCAGTTATGTGATCTAGAATCTTCGATAGTCGTGTTAGCTGGCATAGTGAGGACATATAGTCAGATTTTAGACGTAATTCTCATGTGTGGGAATTTAAGGTTTTCGCCGTCGCATGCGGCAATACAAAAATTTTAAATACCATGATTCTAGAAGTATGTGCCTTGGTCAAGGACTCTGTGATTATCGTAGCCTTGCTCACTAGCATGACGAAGACTCCGAGTAACATGATTTTGGACAGACGCATATGATTATCAGATAATATCTTGAAGGTTTTTTTTGAACATCATACCCTTCTGTTGTTGTAAATAACTTAGGAGTAGGGATATTTAGTTTGTAGAGCTTATTCACATGTAGTTCTTCCATAGTGTAATGATATGAAGACTTGTAGAGCGTCTGTACCATAGAGATGATATTTAGCATTGGTATTAGAATAGTAACCCATTGTTGATGGTTTTTCTGTTATTTATAATACCAACCAGTTTACATATAGGATGTTAGTATTTCTTACAGCTTTGATGATTTATTATTATTATTTTCCTTACCTTTTTCCAGTAAGGCACCCATGACCAGAGCCTGTCCTTGAGTATAGTTGTAGTTCACCTAAGACTGAGAGGCCTATATACATATAGATTGCAGATGATATACTTAGGATATATATGATGGGTTATTTTTCTTGAGCATATATATGTGGTATTTAGGATTGGTGTGCTCAGCTTGTAGGTACTTAGTTATGGGTGACTTGATAGGATTGGAAAGTTAAGAGCAAGCCTATTATAGAGTTTCTCTTTTTGCTAAATTCTAGTTGCCAACACTTAGGTAGCTAGCATAGGTAAAGTCCTAAGAAGTTGACCAGCTGATGACCAAGTACTTGGATGTTGAGAAATTGACAATGTTTGACCTAGAAGGGGGTACGAACATCTTAATTTTGAGGACAAAATTTTTATAAGGTGGGTAGGATTGTAACACCCAGTTTTCCAGATGAGGGTAGTTTTGAAATTTTGTAATTATAATAATTATTTATTGATATTTATTTCATATTATGATTTTTGGTGATTTTTAATCATTTTTAAACTATTTAAAAATTATGACTTGTGATTTGTTGTTTTGCTAGTGTAACCCTAGAGATAGTGATCTAGAGCCTAGCCATGTGATTAGGGTATTTCATTTATCATTTTTAGCTTGAGGGTATTTTTGCCATTTTTGGGTTTATTTGATTTTAATATTATTTATTTGAATTTATGGAAATTTTTAGGAATTATTTTGGATGATGGTTGACTAGGTTGACTTGACTAGCATTGACTTTGGTAGACTAGTCTAGAAGCTAACCCTAGTTGTGACTGCCTTGGTTAGGTTAAGTAACCCCAGTCTAACTAGAGTTAACCCATGATTTAGTCTTTTAGACTCGAGTTAGAATAGAGAGGGTTAAGTCATAAGTCATGACTTATGGTTTTGAGACCAATAGATAATCACTTAGCCATAGCTTGTGAAACTTGGCCCAAGGCCCATAGCCCATCACTAAACCCTAACCCTAACCTACTATGGCCAGCCACCTAGGGAATCCCACCCTATTTAATGCCTCCTTCATTTAGGATTAGCCTCCCTTGGAAATAGATCTCAAGTTTAGAAAGAGGTAAATCCCCAACTTTAGAAATTTATATCAAATCCATTTTAATTCCTTTTTAATCCAAACAAATTGCAATAGGTTCTAATTAGTGTGTTCTTGCTGTTTGTGAAATTTTTTCTCAGTTTGTGAACAATTTGGTGAAGTTTGGGAAGCAAGGAGAACACCCTTCTTTGGAGCTTTTTGAGGAGATTGATACCTATGGGTAATTCCCTAAAACTCTATTATAGTTGCTGTTATTTTTGAATATTAGTCTAGATCTAGGTGTCCCCTAGCTAACCCTAGAATTTCGTGGCATATTGTGTCCATTTCGTGTCCTAAATGGACACGTATCAGTCCACTATGCTGAGTGTTTGATGAAATGTCGCAAAGGGGATTTCGACCTATTTTTTGAAAGCTTTTGAATAGAAAATTAGGGTTTAGGCTCACTTATGGTTTTCTGGTGTTCTAAGGTTGTATTGGTGTCGTGTCGTGTCGCATTGGACACGGGAACACGCGGGGTGCAACACGCGCGCGCGCGGGTAGCATTCCCCTGCTACTCGGGGTGCACTGTGCACAGCACACGCCACTTGGACACGTGTAAATTGACACGTGGGTACGGGCAGTGTCTGACACGAGGCACACAAAGTTTCGTGGGTCCTCGTGTCGTGTCGGACACGGAATCGTGTGTGCACGGGGCGTGCCTGTGCGTGTACAGTCTATAAGATTGTTCACTGTTTTAATTCCATGTTTTAATGTTTAAATTCATGTTTTAATTGCTAATTAGATCCTGTATAGGTTTGCTAATCTCTGATATATTGGATTTACATTTGAGATTGGGTTTGTCATGTGAACGGGGATTTAAATTTGAAGTTGGCATGTTCGACTGATACCTGATACCACATTACATTTTTTCCATTTCCTGAACACGTAATCCTATTTAAATTGATTTTAAATTGTTGTTTCAGTTGTCAAATATTTCTCACATATTGTTAGTTCATGTTAGTTCAATGTACATTCGAATTAGACTTTATGATTTGAAATGGAACATTGAATTGAGTTTGGGACCAATGTATCGACTGATACACTGATTCCTGGTTTTTCAGTTTTCCTAAAACTGTCAAATCCAGTTTAATCCATTTTAATTTGATGTTTTCAACTGTCTAATGTTTCTCACATAATTGTTAGCTCATGATAGGTTGATCTACTTGTTGGAATAGGTTTTTGGATCCACATATGAGAATTTGGACTATGAGTTGGGGCTCGAATGTAATAGCTGATACATTGGTTGACTTGGGTTTCAGTTCTATATATTAAGCTATAATAGAATGGTTGTTAGTTCTCACAAAGCTGGGAACTGATCCCTTCCTATTACCTGAACTGATTTCCCTTCCTTTAACTATAATTGAATGTTTCATTTCATTCCAAATTATCTGAGGATTGGTTTCCTTCATTCCCTTTTAAACTGAAATGAGATGTTAAGTTAACTTAGACCTTGAGATTTATACTCTAAAACCCTTTCCAGTTAACACTTTTAACTCCCATACAAGCTCTCACATATGTTTCCACTTTTTCATAGAAATCTGAGATTTAGTTATAATATAATCTGAGTTCGAATCAATATATATATTAACTGTTAATATGTGCATAAACTGAAATGGAATAGGGATAATGAAAACTGAGTTTTACTTTAATGTGATTCCTGCCACTCTTTAACTCTACACACATTGACTCACACACTCTCATGTATGCCTACACTCACCCATGTCACACATGACACTATACTATGGACACACTAACACACTGCCACTTGATTCCTGAGCTAAACACACACACACAGCCACACATGACACTTTAAACACACACCCTATACTAAATTCCTGTCACACATTCCTTAAACACACTCTATTACACTATACCACACACACATGCTAGACACATGCCTACACTCTATGGCATTCATGTCCACACACACACATGTTTATCTCTAGATGAATATATATGAATATGTAATCTAGTACCTATATAGCTACCCTATATGTATATTTACATATATATATATAATGTGAGTGTAATATATATATTAATGTGAATGTGATATATATTGATTAGTATAATGTATATATACATGGTTTTGTTATATGTGAAGTATGGTGTAGGCTATGGTACTAGACTAGTGTGGCTTGTATGGTAGTTGGTTAGAGACCTAGATTAACTTGTTAAACCTAGGTTAAACTAATCTAGACTAGTGTTGACCTAGTTTGACTGTTAGAGTTGACTAGAGTTGACCAAGGGTTGACTTTGGCCTAGATTGACCTCAGACATCATGTAGATGCATTGTAGCAGTCTATTTTACTATTTTAGACATGTAGTGACTTGTACTGTTCTATAAGAGGCAGATACCACTCCTCGGATAGTATATTCTCTTCAGACATTCAGAATACCAGGCGAGTACATTCTCTGATCATTTTATATCTTGTTTAGGATTATATCCCTGCGTTAGATTACATTACTTGATGCTGACACATTGGTAACACGGATTGGTACTATATGGATCCCTTCATAAGATGTTATCCCCCTCGGGAGCATCAGATACTCTTGTCTCGTGTGTTTCACTTACATCATGTATCTCGTGCTTCTATTATCATGAATCTTCATGAATCAGCTTGTGATTCCTGTACTCTCATGAATCACAGAGCCTTCACGAATCTTCATGAATCACTCACGAATCATCCTATATGGGCAGTAGTATAGTCATGAATCTTAACGTAACTTGACTGGATCCTTGTGTATTCATTGGGGATGGGGGAGTATAAATGAGCATGTGAATAATTCCAAAGTAGAATAGTCACGAATCACCTCTTTAGTATAGTTATGAATCACCCTCCAGCTGTTTACATGTTTCATCTTGTACTCTAAATCACTAGAATCACTGATTAGTTCTCTATTATACTGTAGATATTTACTTACAGTCTCTCTCTCTTTAACATTATGTTATTCTTAAGTTTCATGTATCTTACTCTCTAGCATGATTATATTTCTTATTCTGTTATGATTTGTTAAGATGTATTGTGCTCTCTCCCATCCTGACTGGACCTGTTAAAATTTTTACAGAGAATGATGAGGCTATGGTGTCTACCCTTATGGTGCAGCTTTAGACAACACTTGTGACTTGGACCCACTTGCAGTAGAGGATCTGCCACCAGTGGTTTAGACTGCTAGCTTAGATTTTTACCTCGTCTTTCTCAATGTACATTATTGTATATACTGGGAGTTGTTTTATCTGGATGTTGTGGAGATGTTATCATAGACACTTGGATTTCTATTTGTTTTAATCTCTGTGGATTCATTTCGTTCCTTATCTCTCTATCTTTTTATCGTATTTTACCTTAGATGTGATTGAGACTGTGTTACTATGTCACCTCCATTCGGAGTGTATATACTGTACAGGTACCCTTATATTGTTAGATGATTGACCTAGGACAGCGTTCTACTGCCGATACTACGGCGTAGGCTGGACGTTGTTACGTACTCGTACCCTCACAGTGGATGCGGGTCGTGACACCTTGGGCCTCCAGATATGTCGAGTCTTCTTCGGTTTTATGAACCGCTTCGAAGGATTTGACTTCTCATCAGAAAGGAGATCTTCAAAAGCTTGTTGGTCGAAGCGTACAACCAGCATCTTCTGGGAAGATCCCAGCAATTCATCGTCAGATTACGTCACCGCCTTCTCATTGGAGAAAAAGGTAGTCCCCAGCAGGGTTGCCATTTTGTTCGACATCACAAAAGATTGAACGAACTTTTTGTTTATTGTACGTAAAAAGACCTGTGTACAGAGAAGGAAGTCCTATACAGGATATTCTAAGTACAAGGGAAAGACCTGTGTTCAGAGAAGGAAGTCCTAAACAGAATATTCTAAGTACAAGGAGAAGAGTTTTTGGGAAAGTGTAATGGTGGAGATTGAGCACTGCGGCTCCTTTACTCCGTTGATGATCTGACGACGGGTTGAACTTGTTCAGACTTTCTGATGCCTTTGATGGAACTCTAGGGTTGCCGATCAAGAGGATGCCTGGAGCTGGAGATTTGATATTCGATGTTCTTCCCTTTGTTGAAGGAAAACTTCTTCTATTTATAGGGAAAGAGAGCACATATGTGATGTGCATTAGGGTTTTGAGATATGAAGGAATCTACCATCATTGTACGGTGCAGACTTCTGCGGTGCTGACACGTGGCAGACATTGAGATTCTCCTCAATCGAGATCTCTGGTAGTTGTCAAAATAACCAAAGGAGGAGACACGTGGCGTGTGCCGATTTGTTTGTTTGGATGCATGCGGCCGATTAAATCTTAGGATTATATCTCAGATTTGAATTCTGATTGATCCTCGTCTAAGATTTAAACCAATTTGATAAGATATCAATTATGATTGATCCCAATCCTATCTTCGAGAGAGTCGGTTTAAACAAACCGTCTGGGTGGAACCATGCTTCATACGCCTCTGGTGAGGTCTAAGTACTGTTGCACTTCTGGGGTGATGAGTAGACCGTTCTTCTGGAGACAATGAAGCCTCTGTGCTTTCAGGCGACGAGTGGACTATGCTTCAAAGATGCCGGAACCTCTGTGCGCATGAGCGACGAAAAGGCTGTATTTCGGGCGACGAAGTCACTGTGCTTTAGGGCGACGAGTAGGCTTGTGCTTCAGGTTGACGAGGTTACTGTGCTTTTGGAGTGGCAGAAGGACTTATGTTGGATGCAAATGGTGTCACCCAAGTCTCTAACGAAAGGTAATTGAGCTTTTGGCTCGGAGCAGAGTGTTACACCATTGGAGTTGAGGTGGTGTAAAAACATCACCAGTCTACGCCTGAGGTTGGCATAGGAATGTAGCAGCACCTCTGGATTGAAGGCATTGGCTTTGAAATCTTCTTTCAAAAGCAATGAATGATTGCTCCTTAATGAACGACTCCCACTTAATTGCCACAATTATTTGGGGAATTTTAAGGGGTCCTAGGATAGTCTAGGACTTAGTTGAATGAACTTTATTTAATGAGGTCCATCGTGCTGAGTCCTAGGTTCATCCCATTAATGTGTGAACTTTGACCATGTGGCCTGCGTTTTGGACCACTCCTGCCCTATATAAAAGAGGAGTTTCTTCTGAAGAGTTAAGTCTTCTTCCTCTTCTTGTCCTTCAACACCATGCTGGATCCAAACTTTACTTCGAGTGACGGTTGGCCTTGCCTAAGTCAGATTTTGGTTGAGGATTCCTTCGTTCAAAGGGGCTATGCCTTCGTAGAAGAACTATTGATGTACCTTGGAACGTGCTGGAACGCTTCTCATGAGGTGTTCGAACCTGGGCGACACCTTAGAGGTCCTGACGGCCTAGCTTGTGGGTGGATTGCCAACCCAGAGAGCTACATGTTCTGGTCTGCCCTACCATTCTGGGCTTTTGAGACCTTCTGTGCCTTCTAGAAATTCGGGCCAATTTCTGCTTCAGGAATTTGCTCCCTTCAGTCGAGTAGCTGATACACTTTTGGATGGTTGCGCCCACAAGAAAGTTAGAATACGCTTCAATGGAGATCAATCTTTCAGTATGCGTACCGAGAAGAAGGGGGACTGCGCTTCGACGAAGACTAAACCCCTTGTAGACTCCTCTAGGCTTTGCTGAATCTTTAATCGATTCTTTGTAGAAGAATAGGGTTGGTCCTTTATATGTAGCCTTGATGAATCTGTATAAGACCTTTATAAACATGATAATAAAAAAACTTTCCTCCATATCTTCTGTTTTGTCTTTTTAATACTATGTCTGCACATTTGTATTATTTGTGCTATGGTGGAGGAATATTGTCAGCTGAGATTTTTCATGCTTCTACAATCACCAGTCATGTGCCGCGAACATCTACTAACGAAGATCCACTTTCTTCTAGCATGAGAGGGATGAGGGTCCACCTACAGAATGAGTAGATGAATCCTTTGGTACCCATTCCTTGAAGGATCCATTATGATTACTTCTAGGTATCCAAACAAGTATGATTGTCAACAAGTTTTCTTGCTAGGTAATACTATGATATATGCCCGTGAATACCACAGTACGTGCAAGTAAGTTTTGAAAAAGTACTCTTTGTTTCTGTGTTTACATGTATTTGTGTCTTCTTTGAAAACCTATAGGTATAAGCATAATTATGATTAACGAGTTGCTTGCGTGCTTTCTGTGGTTTAGTCTTCTTAGTTGTATGCTTAGCATTAGTACTAACCTTAGGCTATGTCACAGGAAACTTTTTAGAGACCGCACAAGACTCCTCATATTTAGCAGTCATATTAACGAGTCTTTGCTCTGTGACTAAGTGTCTCTTCTTCTCTATGCCATAAAGCTCTTGTATTTTGACAGTCTCTTTCTTTCTTTTCGATGGTGAGGATAACCTCATGATAGTCTACTTTGAGCCTGGCTATCTCATCCGTGTTACCGATAGCAGATGTCTCTTTAATGTCTTCAAGAAGATTAGACAATCTTGCTACTTTGGTTGTGCATGCCTTAACCTCTTTACAGGATTGCTTGTACTTATCTGACACATTTTTGTGTTCTTCAAGTAGTTCGCTAAAAGCATTCTCTAATTCATCGAAAGTAAAGTCAACATACAGAGGGTTAGATGACACCTTATCGAATACCATAAGACAGACATTAGCAGTGCTGTAGGGTTTGTCCTCTTTCTCTGATTCAGTGGCATCACTTTCTTGCCAGATGCTTGTGTTTGTATACTTTCGACCTGTTGTAGCTTTCCTACTTGATCTTGATCTATCATATGGACTACTTTTCTTTGATAGTGGACAATCCTTCTTTATATGCCCTGACTTCTTACATCCAAAGCATATTGTTTCTTCTTCATTACTTTCGTGGACGTCTTTCTTCTTTCCATTTAATCTCTCAAACTAAGAATTTTCTGAAGTTCCTTACTAGCATAGCTTGCTCACACCACTTGATGATTCTTCGTCAGAATCATTATTTGTAATTCTTTTGGCTTGCACTTTGAAGACGATAGATTTTCCTTGGGGTCGCTTCTTCAAATTCTTGCAAGTCTAACTCATGGTTCATTATCTTGCCCATAAGTGTCTCCAGAGTTATTGTGGTGAGATCATTTCCTTCAATGATTGCAGTTGTCTTTGGGTTCCAATTCTTGGTTAGAGGCCGTAGCACCTTTCTTATCTTCTCAAGGTTACTATAATCTATACCAAGAGATTGCAAAGGATTAGTAATATCTAGTAAACAAGTAAACATTTGTGTAATTGACTCGTCGGATTTCATCTTAAATGATTCATATTCCTGTGTTAGTCTACTAATTTTGGATTCCTTCACTTAGAAAGTACCTTCATGAGTTACCTCAAGAAGTCTCCAAATATCATGAGACGTAGTACAGATAAAAACACGATTAAACTTTGTCATATCAATTGTACAGAATAGTACATTGATTGCACGTCCATCTAGACTAGCCTTTGTTTTTTCTTCGTCTGTGTATTTGTCGTGTGGCTTGTCTACAAGTACACCTTCAATCACTATTGGTGCCAGTTTCTTATAACCGTCAATTACTATCGACCAAAGATCAAAGTCAAGAGACTTTAAAAAAAACTCATTCGCGTTTTCCAATACGTGTAGTTTGTTGCATCAAATAATGGGGATCTATTTGTCGATTGCCCTTTACCGTTGAATATTAATTTTACGACTGCCATATATACTTTCTAGAGTGTTAAATAAGAATATAACCTGCTCTGATACCAATTGTAGGACCATTGAGCACCTCTAGAGGGGATGAATAGAGTGTGTACGTGTGTAGTGAAAATAACTACCATTAAAAATTAACAAATTATAAGGTATGGCAGTAATAAGAATAGTAAAGTAAATAGCAGTAAGAGATAGAAGATCAAACTCAGTGAACACTGTGATATATACTGGTTTCTCTCTGAGAGGACTAATCCAGTCGCGAGTACTCTTGCCCACTGTTAATCCACTATTGGTAAGCTAAATAAGATCTTGTCGTCTCTTTACAACACCGTGCTTAGCGACAAGTACACGACCAACTTCACAACATCGTGCTTGGTGATGAGCGCACGACCGACTCATAAAACTGAGAAGTTTTGCAACCTCTTTACAACTTTTTAAACCAAAGACTCTAAATCGAACAGAATGTTTACTGGCTGTGGCTTAGAGTAGTATAGGTGAAATGTGAAAGCTTTTAGATCAGTGGAAAGATACTAAGAAATAGATAGAGTGAAGAGTGAATGAGTGATTAGAAATGTGAAAATTCTTCTCTATTTATAGTATTTTTTCTGACCGAACTCGGGCAGAATTCGGACTGAGTTCGGATGCTAAGATCTCGCAAACGAACGTTGGATGCAGATTTAGAGGCAACAAATATTCAAAAATTTCTCAGGCTGAATTTGGACCGAACTTGGCCTGAGTTCTATCTGAATTCTGTCTTAGCAGAATAGGATTTTTGGGTTCCAAATTGCATATAGTTTTTGGGCTGTTTGGATAAGTAGTTTTGAGATAAGTAGGTAGGCTTTTTGGATAGGTGGACTAGAAATAACCTAAGCCAGTAATATCTCAATCGATCTTACATTTATATTTCCTAGACTCAATAAAAATAAAATATATAAGAAGTATAAAATGACTAGATCTGGATTCAGATACAATTGCTTTTGGATTATGACTTGAATGCCTTTTGTAGATACAGGATGTAAACGTAGTACGTTATTTGATATTGATTTCAGCAACCTGTAACTTTAGTAGCAATCGTATATTTTGCGTATCGACTTAAGTTGTTGTTGATTATTAAAATCAGGTGTGACTATTTAGGCAATGGGCCAACAAAATCCACTATTTAAAATAGTAGTTACACCGCGTTCTTTACCCCGAAGGACATGCCGACTTCTTATAGCGTCGTGTTTTTATCCGAAGTCCACAAATAAAGTTCAACACTAACTGAATAGCTTTTATACGCCAAGCTTGTACAACTCGAACACTTCTAATCCGAACACACCGGCACTTAGAAGAATGAAAGTTGTCTTGGAAATGTGAAGATTGGAAGCTCTTTGTAATAGGAAGGCTTAGATTGATAGAGAAGATAAAGAATGAGATGAGTGAGTAAAAAAAACTCTTCTCTATTTATAGGTATTTTTGAACCAGAGTTTGGACAGAACCGGTTAGGGTAACATTCAAAATTTTGAACGTTTGGAATCCAAAAGAATATGTATTCATTCTGACAAGGAGAAATTTAGGGAGATCGAGTTCGGGGCAAACTCGTACAAAGTTTGGAGAAAACTCGTACCGAGTTCGGTTACTAGGTATTCAGAAGGTTCTTTGGTTTTCATAAAGTATTTTGGGTATTGGTTTGGTTTGGTTTGAGCCAGGATGTTCATCTAAATGCCACTGATATCTGACTCACAAAAACCTAGACTCAAGAAAAGAAAAATACATAATAAATTAAGAAAATCTTTCTTGACGAATGCGGTGTTCCGTATTCATCGTAATTTACGTATTAGATTCAAAGTTTTAAGTCAATTAACTACATAGGACAACACCTAAGAGATGACATGTGCCACTGGTACTTTTATGATTGACCTTGCATCCTGCAAATCTGCGTCCGAGTAACATATCAGGTCAAATGAATCGGTTTTTGGATACCATAAACCGATTGTTAAAGTTCCTTTAAGGTATCGTAGGATACGCTTAACAGCACTCACATGTGATTCCCTAGGACAAGTCAGATATCTTGTACATAGGCATACTGAAAACATAATGTCAGGATGACTAGCAGTTAAATAAAGTATACTACCAATCATACCTCTATACTTACGTACTTCATTTGGTTTACAACTTTTATGTATATCAAGTTTTGTAGACGTTATTATAGGTGTTCTGATTGGTTTGACATTGTCCATATCAAACTTCTTTAGCAGATCTTTTGTGTATTTGGCTTGACTGATAAAAATTCCTTGTGAATTTTGTTTGATTTGTAGCCCAAGGAAGAAAGTCAATTTTTCTATCATGCTTATTTCAAATTCATTCTGCAAATACTTAGCAAACTGGTTACATAGCATCTCATTTGTTTATCCAAAGATAATATCATCTTTATAAATCTGCACTAATAAAATATTCTTATCAATAGATTTTATAAAAAGAGTAAAATCAACCCTTACTTTTGAAAAACTGTGTTCAATTAAGAACGAACTAAGGCGCTCATACCATGCACGAGGTGCTTGTTTGAGTCCATAAAGAGCCTTACGAAGAATACGTGATCCGATCTTTTAAAATCTTCAAAGCTAGGAGGTTGTTTAACAAAAACTTCTTTTATAAAACTGTTTTAAAAAGCACCCTTGGCATCCATTTGAAAGAGTTGAAAATCATAAAAACTTGCAAAAGCACATAACATTCAAATGGATTCTAGTCTAGCAACCGGAGCATGTCTCATCGTAGTTAATGTCTTCTTCTTGATTATAGCCTTAAACTACTACACGTGCATTGTTACGTATGACCATGCCATTTCTATCTAATTTATTTCGAAAAACCTATTTAGTACCAATGACCAGATGATCATTAGGCCTGGGAACAAGTTTCCAAACTTGATTCCGTTTAAATTGGTTAAGTTCCTCTTGCATTGCTGAAATCCAAAATTCATTATCAAAAGATTCTCCAATATTTTTGGGTTCTATCTTAGAAATGAAAGCGACATTAGCAATGATATCTCTAGTATTAGAATGAGTACTTACACCTTTAGATACATCACATATTACCAGTTCTTCTGGATTGTTTAGGGAAAACGTAATCTCTCGGCAGACTCTCCAGGCATGTGGTTGGTGTATCTTCAGGCATTTTACTTGAGGGAATCTTGTCATCTTCATCATTACTATTGTTTCCACCTTTACTATTTAACTCGTCAAAAGTAACGTTTATTGATTCTTCAACTACTAGTGACCTTTTGTTGAATACTCTGAATCCTTTGCTCTTTGCAGCATATCCGAGAAATATTTCTTCATCAGCTTTTTTTTTATTAAATTTGTCTAAACTATCTTTCGTGTTTAGAATAAAGCATCTGCATCCAAACAATTTAAAGTAGCTGATATTAGGAGTTCTATTAAATCATAATTCATTGGGAGTCTTTTTCAAAATCGGTCTAATGAGAATACTATTTAATACATGGCATGTTGTATAAACAGATTCTACACAAAATATTTTGAAAGATTGGGTTGGTTAAGCATAACTCTGGCCATATTGCCAAGAATTCAATTCTTCCTCTCCACAACACGATTCTGTTAAGGAGTTCTGGGGCAGTAGAATTTATGAGATAAACCATTTGAATCACAAAAAGTTTTAAAATCGTGATTGTCAAATTCTCCACCATGATCACTTCAAATACGAGTAATCCTGAATCCTTTATCATTTTGAATATTTTTATAAAAAGAAACAAACTCAGAAAAGGCCTCATTTTTATTTGCAAGAAAACAAACCCCAGTATATCTTGAATAGTCATCAACTATTACAAAGGTATATAACTTACCGCCAAGATGGGCGACTCTACTTGGTCCAAATAAGTCCATATGTAATAAAAAAAAGGTTTAGAGGTACTTATAGCATTTATTGATTTGAAAGATTGTCTGGATGCCTTGTTCTTTTCACAATCGGCACAGACTATATCTTTCTTGAAAGTAATATCAGATAAGCCTATTACCAATTTCTTTGTGGACAATCTTGCAATTGTGTCTATGTTCACATGTCCAAGACGCATATGTCATATCCAGCTTTCATCTTAAGATGTGTATAGGAACTTTCCTGTACTGTTAGTAGTATCCTACAAATATAAAACATATAAGTTGTCTTCTCGTAATCCTTCAAACAAGATTATACCGAAGGTTTTATCATAAATAAAATATTTATCTTTAATAAAATTAATTCCATAACCATGATCAGTCAATTGACTTATACTCAGAAGGTTATGTTTTAATTTTGTTACTAAGCAAACATCTTTGATAATAGGAAAAGGAAAAGTACATATGTCGCCATTAACAATTATATATCCTTTTAAGTTATTTCCAAAGGAGACATAGCCTTCTTTCATCATCGATAGAGTTGCAAACAAAGTAGTATCACCCATCATGTGTCTAGGGCAACCATAATCAAGAATCCATTTGCTTCTAGTAAGAAAGGGTAGGTCCACCTACAATACAAGTTGAAGATGTAACATTTGGTACCTACTTTCTTGAGGGTCCAAATGTATTAGTTTTAGGAACCCAAACATATATATGCATGTCTACTAACTTCTTAATTTTGTACTGATGTGACATATATCCTTTCACAACACGGTGGTGACATATAGCAGATGTGTTTGTACTAGGTGAAGTTCAAAAATCATGTATATGAGTTTTTAAAATAGAGTAAGACTTCTTATGAGAAAACTTATACATGAATGTATGATCTCTAGAAGTTCTAGTGGTGTTAGACGTGTTGTGTTTGTGTTTAGGTGTGTGATTTGTGTTCACTTGAGTTACAGGTTTGGTAACCTATTTATCCAGTTTAATCTCTAACTTTTTAGAGATATCACATTCTTCATCATACTTGGCAGTAAGTGTATCTATTCTTTGAGCAGCAATGTTATATTTCTTCCTCTTTAATTCATAGAGATCTTCGTGTTTTATATTTTCTTGATTTTCTTTCTCAAGCTCCTCAAGAGTGTCATGTAATCTTGATTTTAAAGAAGAAATCTCATCTGTGTTACTAGAAAAGGTTTTATCTTTGATATCTTCTAGTATTTGAGATAGTTTAGTATATTCTGAGTGTACTGCTTACAGCTCCTTTTTAGCATATTTATACATGTCCATCATCTTCTTTTGATCTTCTAATAAGTCACTAAATGCATAAGATAACTCATCAAATGTATAATCTTCATATAATGGATTTTAATTTACCTTTGCATCTGTAGCCGAAGCATAGATTTGTAGTATTGCAAGGTCTCTCTTCCTCTTCAGAATCACATGCTTCACTTTTATACCAAATACTAGTATTAGCATAATTTCTGGTTGAAGTCCTTCTCTTAGTTGATTATTCGTATCTGCTTTCCTTTTTTACAGCAGAACAGCCTTTCATGTGACCTATCTTTTTACAATTGTAGCATATCAGCTCTTCGTTATCTTTGGAATTTCTTCTTTTTGTTTGATTTCTCATACTTTCAAAATCTTCTGAAGTTTCGTGTCGTAAGGGCCCTTTGATCATTGTCTGAACTATCATTCTCACTTTTGTCATGGGAGCTATCTTGTGATGTTCTTTGAATGCGATGGTCTTCTCCTTCGGTGTTGGCTCTTCAAATTCCTTTAGGTCCAGCTCATGTGTCATAAGCTTTTCCATAAGCATCTCTAGAGTGATTGTTGTGAGATCGTTCCCTTCAATTATAGTTGTTGCTTTAGGATTCCAGTTCTTGGTCAATCCACGAAGTTTCTTTCATATCTTTTCATGACTACTGTATTCTTTTCCAAGAAAGATAACGGATTAACAATATCTACGAAATGAGTAAACATGTTAGAGATAGTCTCATTAGGCTTCATTCTGAAAGCCTCGTATTCTTGTGTAAGTCTTAAGATTTTGGATTCCTTCACCTGTGAAGTTTTTTCATGAGTTACCTTAAAAAGTTTCCAAACCTCGTGAGACATGGCATATGTTGATACTCTTTTGAATTGTGTTCTATCTAATGCACAAAATAAAGCATTTATAGCTTTTGCATCAAGGTTTGATTGCTTCTTTTCATGATCAGTATACTTGTCATGTGGTTTCTTAACCAGGCTCACATCTATAACGATTTGAACTGGTTTCTTATAACCATCAATAATAATTGACCATAAATCGAAATCAAGTGACTTGAGGTAAAAGCTCATGCGTGTCTTACAATACGTATAGTTTGTGCCATCAAATAGGGGAGGGCTATTTATTGACTGGCCTTCACTATTACTAGTGTATAATGATGCTATTTCTCAAGGAGTTTTATTCCAACTTAGAGAAACTGTGCTCTGATACCAATTGGGAGATCGATGGCAACTCTAGAGGGGTAAATAGAGTGTAGCGGAAGTAATATCCCCAATTAAAAATAATGCAGGTAAATGCAAGTAAAGGCAGATAATTAATGCAATAATATAAAATCAGTTATTAAGTAATAAGATAGAAGTAATACACAAATACCGAGATTTTATTCTGGTTTCTCTCTGAGAGGACTAGTCCAGGCTCGAGTACTCTTGCTCGATGTTAAATCCATTATTTAAAATACTAGTTACACCGTGTGCTTTACTCCGAAGGACATGCCGCCTGCTTACAACGTCATGTTTTTATCCTAAGTCCATGAACAAATTTTAACCCTAACTGAACAGCTTTGATACGCCAAGCTTGTACGACTCAAACACTTCTAATCGGAATACACTGGCAGCTAGAAGAATGGGAGTTGTCTTGAAAAAGATTAAAAGCTCTTTGTGATAGGAAGGCTTAGACTAAATAGAGAAGATGGAAAATGAGTAAAAAAAAACTCTTCTCTATTTACAGGTATTTTTGAACCATAGTTTGGGCAGAACTCGGTTAGACAGCATTAAATTTTTTGAACGTTTGGGATCTAAATGAATATGTAATTATTTTGACCAGGAGAAATTTTAGGGAGACCGACCGAGTTCGGGGTAAACTCGCACCGAGTTCGGGTACTGGATTTTCATAATGTATTTTGGGTATGAGTTTGGTTTTTTTTGAGTGGAGATGTTTTATCTAAATGCCAGTGATATCCGACTCACAAAAACCTAGACTCAAGAAAAAAATACAGAAAAAATTAAAAAAATCTTACTTCACGAGAATAGCTGCAGTCTTCTGTAGTCTTCATACTTTATATATCATATTTAAAGTTTTAAGTTAATTATTGAAATCAGGTTGATCATGACCACATGGGCCAACATATATATGTTTGTGTATCAGCCCTAGTTGCATCATTAAGAATGTCACTCTTGTATTTTGCTTTTTTGTATCAGACATGTATGTTTATTGTATTATGTACTCTAGGATTAGTTATTATTTTAGATTGTTTTATGATATTATGTATTGTTTATGAATTATCTCTATAATATATTATATTTTACTTTAAGTTTTATTTACTCTCTGTGTAGTCTGTGCAATGTTTATCTTTGTATCAATATAGGTATTACTCTATGTGTTTCTATGTTGCTAGTGCTGCATATTTATTATTTTTTATATTTATCGACACTCAATGACGTTCAATGTTGCAAAGATGGCATTAAACTTTATCTAGACATCACTAAATGTATTGGGATGTCGCTAAACTTCACTAATACATCCTTATCTGGGATGAACTGGAAGGATTAGCAACGTATAGTGACGTAAATTATGTTGCTAAAATTAAACTAATAGACGTCACTAAATGTTACCATGATGTCATTACTTTGCTGATATGACAGACTTTTTCCATATCGGCATAAAAGTCGCTAAATGGAACATAAAACGTCGCTAATTAGCTAACTATTTTGGCGACACACAGTGACAATATTTTCTTCTCTAATTTGGCGATATTAGTCCCTATGGGGATGATATCATACGTCACTGAATATGTTGCTACAATAGCATTTGCGATAGGTAACTAATCTACGACATGTGAAAATGCGAACAAGTAAAAATGTCACTAATGACGTCACTAAGTAATATTAGCAACATTTTTTTATGGTTAGCGATGTTTTTAGATGTCGCTAATTCTGTTTAATTTAGTAGTGGATAACGACTTACTTGTCGGAGGTGAAGGATAGGTTATTAGCCACAATAGAGAGGAGAAAGTGGAGCATCAGAGGGGGAAACTAGGGCTAAGGAGCTGGAGAAATGACCAACGGAGCTAGAAGGATAGGCTAGGGCTTGGGTGCCTATGTCATGGTTGGTAGCGGTGAGTGTCTGTCATATAGAGGTGGGGGTGGTAGAGAAGGTCATGGTTTTCTATCAAAATTTAAAAGGAGTCTGAATTGTGAGAGAGGGAGGTAGAAAGAGAGAGAGAGAGAGCGATATTTAGGGAAAAGTGGTTACTGGAACCACTAATATCAATAAATTAGTGACAACAGAAAAAGACGTCGCTAAACTGTGACCTATTACACATGCATCGCAAGAGAGATCAGAATCAGTGACGTGTGACGACTATCGACTTAAATTTCATGATTATTTTAAATGAATCACAAATATGTCGTTTGTCGTCGCAGTAAGTGGCGCTTTACTTCATAGTCGCTAATTACATAGTGACATCCATTTAAGAAGTCGCTAATGTTGTTGCTATTTCGACATATTTTAGTAGTGTTCCCTGCGACGGCTTTAAAATTTTCTCTTTCATATGTAGAGCCTTAACCCTAATTTCTTTCCACGATAAAATTTTTTTACTACTAAATTTCTATACCTGGAACTTGGTTTGTTACATATCATCCTAAATTTCTCTTAGATATTGATGAACCAATGATTTCAAGAGTATGGATCCAGAAAGATAGGAAGCAGACCAATGGTGTCACATATCTTTAACCTCGATCAAAAGGGTTTGAAATTCCGACAGTTCCCTTAGATCTGATATCAATTATTGTGCTCACGCAGAAGCGAACATGACAATATCCTTAATGATGATGAGAAAATAACAAAGCACAACCAAAATAATAGCAAGCTAAGAACAAAATAATTTAACGCGGATCGGTCAAGATCGACCAACTCTATGGGGCAAGGGGAGAAATTTTATTGAATCAAATAGAGAATCTAACAAAACATTACAATCGCAACCACAAAGAGTAGGATTTCTTTTGGAGATCTCTGACAAGCGATCTCTCATTCTCTCTTATGACTCTTATAATAGATAACAAAACTCTAAAAATTCTTAGCTTTTAGCAATCAATAGCCTTAAGCAACTAACCACCATACATAGACTGGTAGAGAGCCTTAAATCGGTCTCTTAAACTTTTTTTAAGTTGGGAGTGATCCGAAGCGTCGAAACATGGACTTCAAATCCAAACCGTAGACAAAAATAGATGAACCCCGATCTGTCGGTATGTTGTTGTACCCAAATTTTGGCACACAAAACATGTTGGATGTTTTCGTCACTTTTAAGTATGTTGGCTGATACTGCTTCATACTTGATTGTTTCGACTCCTTATTGAACTTCAACTCCTCGGACAACATCCATAGCATCCGTATCGAACATGACCCATACCTATCTGCCTAAACATGGTAATGTTTTTTTCAAATGCTACACAGTGCATACTTCCTATGCATCTAGTGATGGTTGTTACAAGGTAAGTGGATTTAGTCACATCTGCATGCAAAATTCACAAGTATCCAAGGGCCAAAGAATGTGCTATTCTGATGGATTCTTTCCTATTGAAGGAATTCGAGTATTCATCATTTGATATAATGTTTGTGGGTTTTGATTTCCATAGTTTGTTTTGTTATATAAGTTAGATTTGTACTTTATTTTGTAGAAACAAGACCATTGTAAATTTTCCTTGATAAATGGGAAGTTGTCGTTAATTATAGTTGTTTTTTTAGGTGTTCTTTTCTCCGGACTGATGAGTAACGCCTAGAGAGGGATTCGAACTGTGTCTATTTCCATGGAACCTCTGGGTGTACCCAACAGACTGCACCCCCATGGACCGTTAATTAGAGTTCAATATATATACATCAAACTCCTAGATGTATGAGGTCCATCTTGTTATCAGTAGTCTTGTGTTGGTCGGAGGCCAACTGGACACACCTTAGTTAGATATCCAACCAGCAAGGGAGCAAATGCTTTAGGTCTTTGTCCTTGGTAAAGGACAAGTCGAAAAGCAAATTAGTCTACAGTACACTCCCGTTTGGTTTTCCGGATCAGGATCCTGAAAAAGAAAATTTATAGGTTTGGATACCAAAGAAAGATAGCAACAAGTAAAAATTATTCCCAAACAAAATAAAAATATATTAGGATGTGTTTGATTGGGCTTTTGGCTTTTTTTTTCCGTAGAAAATATTTCCATCACAAATTTTTCACCATTTCTAGTGTTTGATAGCTTATATTTTCCTGGGAATTATTTTCCAAAAAAAAAAAAATCATTTTTCATATTTTTTTTCTAAAATTTTGGAAAATGAAACTTGTCCAACCCATAGAAACATATCATTTTCCATGGAAAATAACTATTTCCGTGGAAAATAATGCCAATCAAACACTCAAATTAAGTTTTCCAAGAAATTGTTTTCCTTGAAAAATAATTCCATGGAATTAATTTCTTTCCCACGTATTTTCCACCATGCAATCAAACACACAAGAGAAAACGGTCCCCTTAGAGCAGCCACACAGGAGGCACTGCAAACACATACTCCAAATTATTAAGAATTATATAAATTTTTACTTTTGGAGTACCTACTTGATATTGATCACTACAAAAATACTGTTAAATAGCGACTAATTTTACCGACGGAAGTGAAAATGTTGCTAATTCGCGACGGATTACCGACTGACTAGCTACTAATTTATTATGTAAAATACAGTATAACTAAATGCCGCTAGATCCGTCGGCAATTAGTCGCTAATTAATTAGCGACGACTTATCGACAGAAAATTTCGTCGCTGACGTGCTGTAAAAGTAACACAGCAGCCTTTCTTTCTCATTCTCAAAATTTTACCCAAACTTTCATTTTCTCCTAATTTTTTGAAGGCACCTCCTCCAACTTCCTTCCCCTCCGATCCCCTCCTCCTCCTCGGTGACCTCCTCCTCCGACTACCTCCCCCTCCGTTCCCCTCCTCCTCCTCAGCGACCTCCTCCACCTCCGACCGCCTTCTCCTCGGCGGCCTCCCCCTCCGATCCTCTCTTCCTCCGACCTCCTCCTCCCCCAACCCCCTCACATGTGCTGCCTCTCTCCTCCTTGGCCCCCTCCTCCTTTCCCGATGACCAACGCATTCCTTCTCCTCGGCCCCCTCCTCCTCCTCGGTTCCCTACTCCTCGAGCTCTGCCCCCTCCTCATCGGATAATTTTTTAATTTTGTTACTTTTTTTCATATTTATATTATGTATTATAGTTATATGTCATAACTTTTAGATTATTTTACTACCAAAATGTGACAGGTTAGCGACGTCCCGAAACGTCGTTAATCACACTAAATACGTCGCTAAAATAAATTAGCGACGTATTTAGCGACGTAATTGACAGATCGCCGAAAATATGGTCGTAGATTAAAAATTCGTTGTTGTTCGTCGCAGATAAAAAAATTAGCAACGTATTGACGAAACATCGCTAACACGTCACAATATAAAAAATTAGCGATATATATAGCAATGCAATAACGTTGCCTATGATGACATGGCAGTTGTTCAAAATAGCGACGTCATTTTCATATTAGCGACGTCAACGATACCAAAATAGCGACGTCATTTTCATATTACTTCGTCATCGTTCAGATATCTCTTCTTTATTTTACCCGATGGCTTTTCTAGAGCACTGAATACCTTCAGTATTGTATCATTAGAATCCTGTGCTCCGTCGTCATTTCTGGGAGCTCTCGTTCTATTAGTTGAAACATGATGCTTAAAATACATCAAACAGAAGTTTGTAATCTCCTCGAGAACATAGACTTCACAAATAGAACCCTCGACCCGTGCCTTTTTTTACCTTTCTTTTTAGGTGGTTCAGGTGTTGCTCGAACGGGTACATCCATCGATATTTGACAAGTCCACCAACACGTGCCTCATAGAAAAGATGAATCGGCAAATGCTCCATAGAGTCGAAGAATCCAAGAGGGAACACCTTCTCCAGCTTGCAAAGTGTTACCACAATGTCCTTCTCTTGCTTTTCTAGATGGTCGACGAGCAATTTCTTAGAACATAGATCCCTGAAGAATATGCTAAGCTCAGTCAATGGATCCCAAACTCCCTGCGATAAGAATTCCCTAAATACAATCAGAATTAACCTCTCCATGAATACGTGGTAGTCGTGGCTCTTTATACCCGTCAGTTTTTTCTCCTTCGGATCGATGCATCTTCTCAGATTCGATACGTATACATCTAAAATTTTTAGACCCTGGATCCACCGACAAAGTCTCACTTTGTCCTCCTTGTCTAGTAAGAAAATTGACTTCGACAGGAACTATTTTCCATCCTCCTCTATCAAATGCAACGCAGGGCGTTTGCATATTTCTTGTAAGTCCAACCTGGCCTTGTGATTGTCTTTCATTTTTTCCTTTACATCCATCACAGTATTAATTATGTTATCAAACACATTCTTCTCTATATGCATGACATCATGATTATGTCTAATCAGGTTGGTACTCTAATATGGCAGGTCCTAGAATATGTTACTCTTCGTCCAATTATGATCTCGAGCAACACCATCACACTTGTACCCCATTGTAGGATATTTGATAGTACTTAGAAAATTTTTGACCTCCTCCTATATCGTGTCTCCGCACCACCTTGGTAGTGGATCACCCTTCTCCACAATGTCGGCACGAAATGCATTCTTGTTCCTTCTGAACGGATGATCTTTCAGAGGAAATTCATCGATGACAATCAAAGAAGCACAGTTTTCCTCCGTATTTCAAATAGAAAGCTTTAGTACGGTCCATGCAATACGGACACGAGAGATGGCCATGAGTGCTCCATCCAGATAACATTCCATAGGTCAGAAAGTTGTTGATGGTCCACATAAGGGTTGCCCTCATCTAAAAATTATGCTTACTAGAAACATCATACGTGTTAGCGCCTACTCTCCATAACTGATTCAACTCATCTATCAATGGCTGTAAGTACACATCAATGTTCCTCTTGGGATTGTTCGGACTAGGAATGATAACGGTTAGAAACCTGTACTGAGTCTTCATGCACATCCAAGGCGTTAGGTTGTACGGAGTGACAATCATAGGCCAACACGAATATTGGGATCCCAAAAGACCAAAAGGAGTGAAACCGTCAAAAATAGACCTGACCTTACATTATGCGGATTGTTTTCCATAAAGAAATTCTCTTTATTTGTTGTCTGTGGGAATCTGATCTAGAAGACGATCACTTTATCCCTTGGACTATGCGAAGAAGAAAAGCTCTCAAAATTTTGACAGTAGATAACTATGTATCAGTACAATGAAGGAGAAAAAAAACTCTATTTATAGAGTCAAAAATAATAACTAAAAAGATAACTGTCTTCACAGCCTGTGCTTAGTTGAAAATCACGCAGGATTTAACATACGCAAGACTGTGAGCAGTTACTGGACGTGGCCTGTAACTGTTGGACACATGGCAATCATGCATGAGTCGTGTGCAAGTTACAGGACACGCAGGCGAGAGATCAGTGGCATGGCTGCCACGTACTCCAATTTGATGAAATCCATGCAGACTTGTTGAAGACGAAATCCACGCGAACTCGGTGTAGAAAGCTTCAAAATTCACGCAAACTTGGGGCAAGAAGCTTCAGGATCCACGCAGACTTCGAGGCAAATAACTTCAAAATTCACGCAAACTTGAGGAAGAAAACTTTAGAATCCACGCAAACTTGAGATGAAGATCACAAATACACGTAGACTTGAGATAGAACTGCCAGCTGTCTTGATTCGGCGTGTCTCGACTGACACAAAATCTCTGACAGTGATTGCTTTGTCAGTCGCATTAAATGACAAGAAACCCTTTTGGTACGCCAACTCGACGAAGGCTGAGTCTTGCTGAAGAAGATTTCGAAAATCACGCAATAGATGGCGATGATCTCTCGAATTCTGTGTATACGTGGCATACGAAGAGATATTCTTCGACTGTCGTGTTGTCAGTCATAATTACTCTTTGACAAATGATGAGCTGTCTCCCAGCGTGATTTGTTTATATTGTCTGGATCAACTGAGCGTGACTTTTGTCTCTGTCTTGATCAACTCAGCGTGACTTTCATTTTTGAGGCCTACACGGATCTGAAGCAAAATCAGGATACACTCGATCAAAGTGCTTCTATGCTTCTCTATCGGATGGGTAATCCAACACTCCTTTATTCTGTTCTCGCCTATACCAACTCATATTTTTGACAGTCTCTTTCACCATAAATAATCTCTGCAATCGCGGTATTAAAGGCAAGTAGTGCATTTAATCGGTCGGCCTTCTTGCACCCGTAGACCTCACTGTACTAGTTGCCTTATAGCGATCAGCACGACAAAATCTGCACACATCTGCGTCCTTGTCGTCCTTGTAGTACAGCATGCACCCGTTGTAACAAGAATCGATTTTCTCGTATTCCATCCAGAGTGATCTCACCATTCTCTTAGACCGGTAGAAGTCTTTAGGTAACTTAGCACCCGCCGGCAAGATCTCTGTAATCAACTCCATCACTCGAATGCAGCATTCTTGCGACATGTTAAAATCTGACTTAATGGTCAACAGTCTTGTAACCACCGCCAACAACGAATGATCCTCACAACCAGGATATAGTGGAGTCCTTGCATTCTCCAGCAAATACATGAACTTTGCAGCATCGGCATTCGGTGCCTCCTCGGCTGTATTATGATTATCTGAAATGAAATTAGGCCCCGCAGTGTCGAAAACCTTGTTCACGCACGCGTCATCGTATGCATGATTATTTGAAACAAAACTAGGCCCCGCATGCATATACGGCTCCATATAAGTCTCTGGCTCTGACGCTAAAGACACAAGTTTTCCATGTGCGGTCCACCGATAGTAATTAGGCATGAAACCCCTCGAGGACAAATGATATGTCACTTCCACTTCTGGATGATATTTTACGTTACGGCATTTCACACACGAACACTTAATTTTGGTGTCGTCCATGTACTGAGAAAATGCCTTGGCAAACTGTAGGAACTGCTCTACTTCCTCTATGTATTCATCCCACACACGACACGTCATCAAGACGACGATTGTACATCCATAAACGACACCGCAAGTAGTAATTCATATCTATTTGGAAATAATTCTGAAAAGATGGACACACATTATCCCATAGCACAAATTCGTATATTATATCTTATTATCTTAGTAATATTTACCTTATCTAATCGAAGTCCCTTATCTATTTGTACACAACCCAGACATAGACTGAACTGAACTATAGTTCAGTTGATGCTTAAGAGTGTGCACTGTACCACTGAAATAAACTCCGTAGATATTCAGTGACTGAATCTTGTGCAACAAGTAGGCTGAGGACTATGCAACCTACAGTGCCTGTACAATTGTATAGTTCCTGAACTGCAATTGTGTGTACCCCTGTGCACACAGCTCAACCTCTGTACACTCCCTCTAGCTATTAACACACACACACAACTAAGCACTCATACAACACATTAGAAATACACTCATGTATCAAGCTATGATACAATTCAATAAATACACACACTCACACTTATATATACTAGCACGACACTAAGGTGTATATATGCATATATACACACATCAATACTAACGTGGATTGTGCTCAATACTACACTAGTATCCATACTCCTCTACACACATAAACTTATCTATCTATATATATGTATACACTATTATATATAAGCACACACTTCATATGTTAATGCATAGGATACACATATACAATATTGACACATTGACTTCATTTCCAATACCAATTGGTATCAATGAAATACAACATATTCTCAATAGGATACCAACTATAGGTAAATCGATCTCCAAATGACAATCACCAATTGAAATCACACAATGCCCAAGTGCATAACACAATTTTATGACATTTCACCGAATACTTGGTGTGCACTAGAGATATACACAAGCTTCTCCCTATGATACATGTTGGATACTCTCAATACACTATGATACTACCCTCAATAACACATGAAAGACATTATAATTATAATTTATAATATAAAATACATATATAGATATTAGACCTAGCATAAGTGTCATCGTATAAATATATAAAATACAGTGAATGTGTCATCGTGTCAGCGTGTCATCGTGTCAGCAACATTGTCTGTGTCAGTGTCGTGTCAGAGTACTATTAGTGTCCAAAATTTGGGGATTTAGGGTTTAGGGTTTACCTGAGAGGGAAGAGGGGGTCATCGGCGGGGGAGATGGGGGTCGACGACGTGGAGAGAGAGGGGGGTCGGTCGTCGACTGAGAGACGGAGAGAGGGGGCCGGTCGTTAG
This sequence comes from Iris pallida, assembly GCA_029216955.1. Lineage (NCBI taxonomy): Eukaryota > Viridiplantae > Streptophyta > Magnoliopsida > Asparagales > Iridaceae > Iris > Iris pallida. The sequence goes on along the minus strand of JANAVB010013397.1, from coordinate 4,511,092 downwards.
TGGGGGGGTCGTCAAGCACGAAAGAAGGAGTCGACGGCATGGGAGACGAAGTCGACGGCATAGGAGACGAAGTCGACGACGGGGGAGAGGTGGGAAGCCGGTGGTCGTCGAGAGAGGTCGCGAGAGAGAGAGAGAGAGAGTGTTTACGAAATGGAGGGAAAAGAAATTTTGTTCTGACCTAAGTTAAAATATTAGCGACGTAACATAGATAGGTCGCTAAACATCGCTAAAAAAAGCATACGGCGACGTGGTTTATATTACGTCGCTAAACGCCGCCATATTAGTGACGAACAAACGTTGTTTAGCGTCCAATTTTTCCTAAAACTAAGTTTTTGTCGCTAAGCGTCGGTGTACGTCGCTAAGTTAAAATATTAGTGACGTATAAGTACGGAGTTGCTAATTCCATCGCTAATATGAGTTATTTTGGTAGTGTTTGTAACATATACTTGGACACGAATATTATGACATTGTAATTTAATTGTGTAAATATTTGCTAAGATTTTGGATACGGACACGGTCACAATGGAGTAGCTAGGGTTTTGGAATCATGGCACTAGGTAGGGTTTTGGGTTTTCGTAAATTATTAAAAATTCGTGAATTTGGAATCGGATATCCGAATATTTTCGGACATTAAATATCGAATCCGTTAATATTGGATTATGATATCCGAATATTATTCAAAATATTATTTAACTCTAGGATGGTGTTATAGTGTTGTCAATACTATAATATAAGGATACGGCCGATACCGATATGATACGGTCGATACCAATCCGATAGGCGTATACTAATCCGATACGCCCGATACTAATCTGATATAGCCGATACCTATCGGATACGACCAATACCGATCTGATACAGCCGATACCAAAATTGTGCTGTTTAAATGTGATTGGTTTGACACAACACCCAAGCAAGGATGGAGAATTGATAAACATTTTGGATTTATTGATATAAAATACGAAAAAATATATATACACTACAACAAAAAACCCTTTTAATGACGGCTAAAAAGCGTCATTAATGACGAACCATGACATTTTTTTTTCACAGCAACCATTATGAAAACGGGTGTTATAAATATTTTTTTAAAAGCGTTATAAAAAACCCGTCATGAATAGTTTCTATAAAAACGTTATGAATAGTTAATATATAGTGCACAATTCAGGACGTTTTGAAAGCATTATGAATAGATAATCTGTATAAGCTCAATGGAAAACTTTATAACACTCAATATTACTGAACTCGTCACATTTATAACGCTTAATACTGCACATAATATATTACTTTCCAAAAACTTCTCAATTTAATTTTAAAACAACCACTTTGAACTATAGTCACAAGAAAACATCAAAATGTTATATCACCATCTTTATTACATTATCTCAAAATAGGGTATCCAAATACATATATTTACAACTACTACTTAAATGGATCCTCAAAACAAGTAATTACTTTGGCTTCAACTTGAGCACATCAAAACTGTCAACATCACGTGTAGCAAATCCTTGAAAAAGATAAAAACACGGTTCAATATACTTTGTAATATTGCTCATGTACCAAAACATAAACTGAGGAACTGGCATTACCATTCTAAATCAATCCCTTCCCATTTCAAGTTAGGTGTAAAATTCAACATGAGACAAGATGGCAATCAAATAAGCAACATGATTCAGGATAACTTAAATCAATGTTCTAAAAGTTATGTTAAATCTTGAAAGATTTTTAACTTCCAACATGGACCATTCCTAAAGTGATTGTCCAGCCTCACCTTTCATTTACTATGTATGCTTACTACATATGAAATAAATTTCCAGACTCACCTTTTATTTACTATATATGCTTTTGCTTCCTTTAAATAATATTATTTTCTCATCCAGGCTCACCCTCATGCCCAGATTGGATCATAAGGGGAAATGAATTCGAACTTTAGCATATATGAATTTGGACTAGCCCAGGTTAGTTGCAACCTCAGTTGCCCAGCATTTGAAGGAAAGAAAATTTCTAAAAGAAAAATCCTAACATCCAATATGTATATAATCCAAATAGACGGCAAGGAAAAGTGTATGATACATTACAATGTTGCAGTTAATTGAATCAATAAAACCAATCTACCACCTATATGAAAAATAAATAATTTTAAAATTGCCAACTTTATGTTTACAATATGAACTAAAATTGCAGTTAATACCTCACACAGCAAAACCTAGATACAAGCAAGATAAGTTACTCATCATTATGGCAGAAAATAATCACCTGAACACATCCAAAAAAATAAACAAACCAGTTTGTATAAGATCAAGGTGCCAAAGGAAATATAGAAGAACCTCAATAGGAATAGTGAATTTTCACTTCGACTTCAGTTGTAGGAAGAAATATAAAGCTATCTTATAATGAACTACTAAATATCCTACCTTCAAACCCCACACAAGTGATTTAGGAACCATATAGTTCTAATCAAAACATATCTAAATGCAAAAAAAAATCTGCAAATAAGATAACCTCATCAAGTAAAATGCAAAATCCTGGTAAGATCACTTCATCCATGTTAGACAATCAGTCGGGTCGGTCCAAAAAGCCAAAAAAAATGGCTGATAGCATTTTATACCCCTATTTATATTTTTTTTCATGTTGATTGCCAAGAAATATCAGATGAAACAGTTTTTTGGAATTGTCAATATAATCTAATGGTATGGCTAAATCCAAAGAGTCTTTCCTACTTTCTATGTTATGATTCGATAGATTTTTTTGTTTGATTTGATACTTCACTTCATGAATGAAGCATCTCATACTATATAACTCTATATAAAATATTCTATATAACTCTATATAAAGAAGTATCCACTAATAAAACTTAACGTTTCCAAATAACTCCAAGCTTTGAATCAAAAAACAATATATTCAATCAGTTAGGGGGCTTGAACTATTAATTGTCCAAGAAGTCAAGTCAATTGACATGTAGCTTTACTATTTAACTACAACAGCCATACTAAAGTCATAAAAGAGACGATGAAACCACAAAAGTTTTAAAGATGAATTTAATATTTAAAACTAATGCATGCATGGATGCCTCTAATTTAGACAGAAAGAAAGAATTCATACCTAACAAGTAAATTATCGCAAAAACTAACAAAGCCAACTTAAGTGATGCTTTCTTAATGTGATATTGAAATAAAAAGAATAAACTGTGATAGTCCACAAATTTAGCATTATGAAAGTCTTTTACTGGTTATATTATTGTTAGAATTATTCCAAGTTAGAATAACATGTTCATATTCTTTCTGATAAATCAGAATAAATAATATTCAAAATGGAAGGTCATGACTCAAATAAGTTTTTTACAGTTTTCCTGTGAATCCTCGGCTCTGAAGTAGACAACGCGCGTGCCAACGGTCGGTAGGCAGACGAGCAGCCGGGCGCACGAGTGCCAGAGCTCCGAGTTCGAGCTCCTCTTCTCCCCCTACAACAACAAAAAAAGTTCAAGACAACCATCACAGTAACTGTGAAAAAACTATAGGGATTTTTCTTTTTCCAATTAGAAGTTCTTTAATTTATGGATAGACAAAAAATCATTTTAAATTATTGAACTCTATTGGTTATAAGAAACATGTATGGTGATTTAACGGTGTCTAAAGACATTTCGTAAACCAAAATCTTTCTAGTTTGATCAAAATTCAAAAAGCATATAGTTGGCTCCTCTATCTTGTCATATTAGCCAAAGACCTTATACAAATAACTCAATATTCTGAATTCTATAACGAGTTAAAAAGGACATAAAATATTGTAGGTTTTCAGGGTAGAAATGTCCAACTGCAGCATTATTATCTGTCGATCAGCAAGACCGAAACCTTACTCGGAACAACAGGAGGTGCCTCAGTGGCTGTGGCCCTAATTGGTTGGACGCTTCTACCACTTGAAGTCCTATACAATTCAGAAGAAAACACACTTCAGTTAACAAAACCGGAAATGTCAATGTTCAGAAAGCATATTTTTTAAAGAAAGAATGCCTAGTAGCATCAAAGATATATACACTTACTGTGATGATGACACTTGGACAGGAGAAATGACAGAACCAAAATTACTAGAGCAAACTGTTGCCGAGGTCGAACTGCGGCTAGCGCATTGCCACGACACCTGAACAAAGGGACAAATGAAACATAACATCAAAAGAGCAAACAGGACTACAAGAGCTTAAAATACTTAATAATAGGCAAAAAGTTGACAACAAATGAGAACAAAAATAACAACAATGGCGTTAAAAAGGACGAAAGCATCATTCAGTAAAGAATGAAGTAATTGAGAACAACAAATTTCGTAGAAAATTAACAAATTCAAACAAATAAAATCTTAAAAATATTGTTTAGAAAAAAGACAAGTGAAGTAATTACACGAACATGTTCACCAAATCTAGATGTAATTATGGCAGAGATGACAGAAATTAACATGAACGGAACATAATTTAAAATTTTTGTCCCGATATTAGGAGCTATAAAAGACTAGAGCATAAATTTCACCGGAAAAATTACAAAATATTGCGTAATTTGAACAAAATCGACAAAATTACCTATTTTCACCTAAGTCGGGGAGTCGAGGCTCCGAAGAGCACGCATTTGGCGTAGCGGACGAGCCCGACGGAGGCAACCATCACCGGAAGCCACTTCTCGGAGACCCCGTCGTCGATCTCCCTCTCCAGGCTGTCGATCTCGCCAGGAAGGATGTCGAGGAGGGTGGCGAGGTCAGAGAGGAGGCCGTGGAGGTCGACACAGAGGGCTCTGGAGCAGAGGAGAAGGCAGATGTGGCTTCGGATCGAGAATGGGACCTAGGTTAGGGTTTGTGGGAGGGGGGTTAGGGGCTTAGGGCTTAGAATGGAACCTAGGTTAGGGTTTGTTGGGGATTGAAAGAAGGAGGAGGAGAAGATTACGGTTTGGTGAGAGGAGGGAAGAGGAGGAGAAGGGGAGTGGAGCTGAGAGGGAATGAGAAGGGGACGGGGGCTTTAGCCTCAAAATATCGTGGGGGTGGAAAGAATTTTACAGAAAACTTATTACAAGTTTGCCACCGCTCTAAAATATTAATGACGTTTTGTTTTATAAACGTTATAAAAAGTCCAGAATTAGCCCAAACCGTCATAAAAAAGGTATTTCGAACTTTGATAACGCTTAGGTATCGAGCGTCATCAATACGTCTTGTCGAGCGTTATTAATAGGCCTTTTTGTTGTAGTGATAGATTTCGAACCATTTGTGTTGGCTAGTCAAACGGTCCAAATGTACTACACAAGTTATCCTAGTCGATGTCGCACTACTCATGATTGTGGGTTGTATGCAAAACTAAAGCAAGAAATACATATAATATTGGAGATCAAACATACCAGAAGGATGAGGTAGTTATGCCTCAACCAACATATGTGAGTTTAGTCGGTGTTGATGATATGGAGGTTAACGTTACTATAGAGGATGATATAGTTGACGAAGAGCTTGACATAGAGGACTTACCTTATGTAGAGGAGGAGTCTAAGATAGACGTATCGGATGAGGAAGAAGAATTTGAAGATGAAGGTGAAAGTGGAAGTGATAGTGAAAATAAAGAAGATGAAGATGAAGATAATTCAGAATACGAAGAAGATGAAGAAGATTATTACGTATTACCTACTTATGAGTATCATCACACCATTTTCTATTTTTATTCGATTAGCATTGATTATTTGTATCAACGCACCATTTTTTAATTTCTATTAGATTTGTATTGATTATTTGTATCATCACATCATTTTTTATTTCTTTCAGATTTGCATATGGCAAGTCGAAGCCGTACACGATGTCGAGGATCTTCATCCCGCCGTCCTGCTCCTCCTAGTACTCTAACTATAAATCGTAGAGGAGTTAGCAAGGGCAACTTGGTTGATGAGGAGGATGGCTTATCTCTGCCGTTCACTCGCTCATCGGTCGGCGGAGCTAGCCCTGATATTCCTTCAACATCTACTCCTACCAGTACTGGTGCCCCTTCTTCTACGCCTAAGACTACACATGTCGCTCATACTGGGCAAATTCATGTCCTGACCTTTTGGTCGACCGTAGAGTGTACATACGTTGACCTAGACTTGCATATTCTCCTACTCTACCGGAGCGGCCAACCAACATCCCTCTTCCAGAGCTGTGGGCCGATGGAGCGACATAAGTATATAATTGTTATTATACACATTTATTCATACTCTCTTTATTTTCTAATGGTACATTATTTTGTTAATTCTAGGTTCTTTCCGCTCCAGGCTGGTAGATATTTAGGCGACTTGGTGCATCGTCAATTCCATGGTCCCTATCTGAACTTTGGGGAATAGGGACATCCCACTTGATAGACGTTTCATTTGGCTCGAAATGCTTGGGGTATGCCTAAATAATATCGTCTTTGTTTACAATATTTCTTAAATATTTGCTAATTTGTTTTTATTTGCAGAAGTTGTACTGGTGCCGACGCACAGCGATCAAGCAATTCGGAAGTGCTATAAGTTCGTCGCCAGTACGAGATTGAGGAATACGGTTAACGACCAGAAGGCGTTGGCTACACTAAATAGTGCTCTTTATAAGGAGTAGTTGAAGGAGGAATTTTGGGAGATGTTGAAGAAGAATAAGATGGACCATTCGGCCTATAAGGCCAAGTGTGAGAAGGCAAAGGCTGCCCGTACTAAGGGTGGTCACCACACTGGTGGATCCATCCCAATTTTAGAGAATTATCGACGGTTGGAGAATATTCTCATTTATTATTTCTTCAATTGTTTAAATATAATGTTTAGTTATAAATTGATGTTTAATTGTTACAATATGAGGAGGTCGCCAGGACAGGCAAAGACCCGAACGTCGACATCGACTTTCCTAAAGTTGCGTACCCATAAGCGAAAGAAGGATAGAAAACTCGTAGATGATCGGATGACCAAAGCCTATGTAAGTTTTTCGAGTGCTATATCTAATTACATTTCTTCTTTGTCTTTACATACTTAATTATATTTAGTTTACCTAAATAGTTATTCCTAACTCTAATATGAATATTAACTCTAATCATAATCCTAAGTAGCATTATAAATCAAAGAAAAATTTAGGAGATGTATGAGACCCTAACCATAACAATACTTACTAGTAACTAAAATATGAATATTAACTCTAAATCTATTCACCTATATAATTATAGACGACGTATGAGACTTTAGAGAGTCGAGTTGGTGGGGGAGGGACTGCTGCTAGGGGCTGTCGAGGGGAAAGCAAGGACTAGTCAGCCACCGACGCCGGTTGTGAGGAACGACTTCTGGATACAAGTTGTCGATAAAGGAAAAGGAGACAGCGTGTACAATACCAGATCGTTGGCATCCCAGTCATCCGTTTATTCTAGAGCTCCTCTATCTTCAACTCCATCTCCACCTCCACCTCCACTTGTAGATACACAGACTGTAGTGCCCAGTCCCTACATCGTGCCCCGTTTCCGTCCATAGGGTGCACGAGAAAGGAACAGTGTCGCTATCGATTTGGTTGGGACTGATAGGTCGGAATCGGCCGAGTCGATCGAACGGGAACGATTGAATTAAGATCCATTCTACGTTATAGAATGGCTTCTTCGGAACCAAGTCCCATATTCAGCGGATTGCGTCTCAAGGATTGGCTCTGCGACTGAGTCGGAAGAGACCTCCCGTTGCTCTGGTTTTCATGCCGAATTTGATTTGGCTTTGGCTTTGGTTTTCGTGAATGCATTTTTCGTGAATTTTTTCGATGTATTTTCGTGACTTGCATTTTTGAGCTTCGCATTCATATCGAAATTCCTTGAATTACACAGTGTTCTAATCAGTTGCTTATATGATTGCAGGTGATCGCGTAGGCGACGTCAACACAGCCAACCAGTCGCTCGCTTGAAGCAAGTCTAAGGCGAATGGTTGACCTCCTTCGCCTTGTCCCTCTATTTCAAATATGAAGTTAAACGAATGCTTGTCATAATAGTGTAGAATCAAAAAAATCGTGGCACGATTCTTCACGAAACACTTGCTATCAAACTGTCAATATTGAAAATAAAAAACGTGCTTTCTTATGCAATTCCACTTAGCCTATGCAAAACAATGAATGAATCGATTAACGTTTATCGCAAAGATATGGCTAAGTGAGTAAATTGACTAAGTTTAAAAGAAAGGCTAAGTTTCTCACATAAAAGAGAAAGGATAAATTTCTAGAAAAAAGAGAGCATTTTTTAAGACTCTGCAAAACGGTCATTGGACAACTTATCGACAAGGTGTAGTTTCCTCGAACGGTTGCCTAGGCTAAGGGACCGATTCGGCCCGGGAGGAACGTGTATAGCAAGCGCCAGCCTTACATTGGCGTGGGTTATTCGGGAACTTTCGCACATGGCTCACTACCCATCGCGAAAGGGTCGCCGTCTAACCCAGCTATAGTCCGTGATGGCTTGACATTTCCAGTGGCCTTCACACCATTTTACTGCATAGCTAATGCACGTGACACGGGATGAATATGATAGTTTCTTAGTGTATACAGTTTCATGTGCTTGTCTTAAAACATGTTAACATGCAAATCGATCAGGATGGATAGAAAGATCACAGAAATAGCTAGCTAACACGTTTATAAAACTGCTTGGATCAAATACAGAGCTTGGATTTTAATTAGCCATTCGCCAGTACATGTGATCGTACTGATCTTCACTCTTTATAGGTCCCGTGAATCAGGAAGGACGTGCCAACTAGCTTGGCGACATTCGTGATTTTTGAAGCTTCGGTCGTGCATCGAAGACTTGCCCCCGTAACTCCACTTTTGAAGACTCTCAACCGTCCAAGAAAGATGGCCCAGCGTCCCTCCATTCCAGGTCACTGGATGACTTTGTTGTATATTAAGGGATGTGTGCAATGTATGGAACGGCTATCTCATCGATACTCTTTTGTAATTGAGTCATGTTGTAGCCCGCGCGGTATGAGTCCTGTACCGGAGTCTGTAAATGATGTCCATTATCAATAAAGATCAAAGTTCTCTTTACTTAATGTATGATTCAATTTGTCTTCTTACTCTTTTAGATCTCATATCTCGAATTACCTTATGACTATGCCTTGTGCGATCACAAACTATGTTCGTGTGGCATCACGCCCGGGGAACAACTATCGATTCGACAAAATCAGGGTGTGACATAATGGTATCAGAGCACGGCTTTACGTCCTTGGCCTCCAGTGTCGAGTTTTTAGTCTCAAATCATTGACCTCGTGTCGATGAGATGAGTTGTTCCATACGCTGAACCCATGACATTTCTGAAACTAACGAGAGTTGCTTTTCTTTTTCCTGCAGTTGCGGGAGCTCAGGCAGAGGACGAGATGAGCGCTTCCAGCGGCTCGAGTAGTTCCAGACCCGAGCATTCCGTCAACCCAACGGGGATGACGTCTATCGTAGCTGGATCCTCCGGTGACCCGATGCAACGGATGCTGCAGATGCTCAAAATACAGCAACGCCAAAATAAGCTCCATCGTCAGCTGGCGGAGGCTCATCAGACCCAATTCGAGGATCGGTTCGAGGCTCAATTCAAGCTGCAGCTGCAGCAGCTGAATGCACTCCAACAAATCGTACAATCGGTCGTGGCCAACAACAATTCAACGATGATGCCTACCGTGACCGAGCCTACGGTTCGATCCAATGAAGCTGAACCGAAGGCGCCCGTGCTCTCACCTGCGGTACTAAGAAGTTCTAACTTCGACGTGTCAAAATTTACGAAAAGCTGTCGCACTTCCTTCAACAGCACAGAAGATCTCTCTGTGGCAACCGACTGGTTGGAGGATCTGGAAGACAAGTTCGAACTTCTGGGGGTAGAAGACTCGAAGAAAGTCGTATGTGCTCAACTTCTACTTCGAATGAATGCGTACGATTGGTGGACCGTACAGAAGCGGACAATTCGATGTGAAGACGGGACGGCAGCGATCTCATGGACCACATTCAAAAATGCGTTCGAGGTTGAATATCTATCCACAGCCGTACGACAGAAAAAAAATGAATTTATGCAGTTAAGGCAAGGGAATATGACAATACGATAATATGCGGCCGAATTCAACAAACTGGCCAAATTTGCTGGTGCTTATCTACCTACAACTGCAAGTCGAGCTCGACGATTTGAAGTGGGTCTACGTTCCTCTATTCGTGCTCATGTTTCAGTGTCGGAATATAGAACCGTGGGCGAGGCACTCAACCATGCCCTCCGTCTGGAGTCCGAGTATCCTTCTGCTACTACTGGCGTTGTTCACTTTAATAACAAACGCCATAGTAATGTGGGAGGCAACAATGTGCACAAGCATCAAAATTGCGTCAATGGAGGCGACATCCAGACGAAGGATCGAATAGTCTGTAATTTCTGCCACAAAGAGGGGCACATGGCCAACGAGTGCCGATTGAAGAACGGAGCATGCTTTGGGTGCGGCCGAATGGACCACATTGCACATAACTGTCCGGAGAAGCCAAACCAGCGCCTCCAACAACATCATCAGAACCGAGGCCAAGCACCTCGGGCTCCACAGACCGTACAATAGAATGGCCAAGACCGTAGTCCCAATGCTCAGGGCCGCGTCAACGCCATGACTCGAGACGAAGCATTCATATCTGACACAGTCGTGACATGTATACTGTAATTCAATAATAAATCTGCTCGTGTATTGTTTGATTCAGGTACCACGCATAGTTTTATATCGGCAGACTTCACCGCCAAGCACAAATTTTCTCTGACACCGCTAGGTCTCGATCTTACTGTTAACGTACCGTCGAGCATGCCACTACTTGCAAATTTAGTCTGTGAAGACAGAATCATCCGTATAGGTGGTCAAAAGATAAGTCTTGATGCGATAGTTCTAGATATTAAGGACTACGACATCATTCTGGGGATGGATTGGCTCGGTCCGTGCAATGCAACCATAGACTGTGCAGGAAAGAGGGTCATATTCCGCATACCTGGAGTGCCTGAATTCTGCTATTTGTATGGTGAGGCATCGCCGACCTGCATGGTAATCTCCGTAATATCTGCTCGACGGATGCTGCATTCCAGGTGCGAAGGCTATCTAGCGTCCGTTCGAGACATGCGACATGATGGTGCAAACGTGGGTCAGACCGACGTTGTGGCAGAATTCCTAGATGTTTTCCCGGACGAACTGCCCGGTATACCACCCGATCGAGAGATTGAGTTCACTATTGATACATTTTCCGATACCCGACCGATCTCTAAAGCCCCATACAGAATGGCCCCTGCAGAGCTTAAAGAACTCAAAGTACAATTGTAAGAGTTGCTTGACAAGGGATTCATTCGACCCAGCGTCGTGCCATGGGGAGTGCATTTGTTGTTCGTCAAGAAAAATGATGGCTCACTGCATCTTTGTATCGATTACCGCAAGCTAAATAAAGCCACCGTCTAAAACAAATATCCCCTGCCCCACATAGACGATCTATTTGATCAGTTGCAAGGAGCTACGGTGTTCCCTAAAATTGATCTGCGTTCGGGTTACCATTAACTCAAGATCAAGCCGAATGATGTGCCAAAGTCTGTCTTTCGCACTCGATACGGCCATTATAAATTCCTGGTAATGTCGTTCGGCCTAATGAACGCCCATGCTGCTTTCATGTATTTGATGAATCGGGTGTTTTGACCATTCCTCGACAAGTTCGTAGTAGTCTTTATCGACGATATACTCGTCTACTCGAAGAATAGGCAGCAACACACTAAGCATCTACGAATCGTGCTTCAAAGCCTTCGAGAAAATTAGTTATATGTGAAGTGAAGCAAACGTGAATTCTGGCTGAGCAGCATCGCATTCCTCGGATACATCATTTCAGCTGAAGGCATTACAGTCGATCGAAAGAAAGTTCACTACAAAAAATAGGTTTTTAGCAGCAAAAAATTTCGTTGCTAAAAGTACCACAATCGTTGCTAAAAGATTTAGCAACGAAAATTTTTCGTTGCTGGACTCGTTGTTTAAAGTGCGTCACCTAAAGTATTAGTAACGAAATGATGAATTCGTTGCTGAATTCTTACTTTTTAGCAACATGACTTCTGTTTCGTTGCTATTTTGGTGGACACACGTTTCGTTGCTAAAGGTAGAAGTCTTTAGCAACGAATGCTTGTCGTTGTTATATAATAAATTTAGCAACGACAATATAGCATTGCCAAATACACAATTGTTTGGCAACGCACATATTTCGTTGCTACAGCGCAGTAATTAGCAACGAGCATTAATCCATTGCAGAAAAAATTAAAATTCATCACATTATTTAGTAACGATTCATTGTCGTTGCTAAACCAAACTATATTTATTTATTTATTTATTTATTTATTTATGCACACAATAGTTTTGAATAAAATAACACAATAAAAAAGATAACTTTTCATAATAGAACTTCAATTGTTTTACATCCACATTCATCACCAAATTATATTTAAAATTTTTAAAAACGTCTACATAAAAAATCTAAAATATCTCTATAAACACGTTCCTCCAAAAAAATTACTCAGATGAGGTATTGTCTCTATGAGTGCCACCTTGCTCCATAAACATCATAAACATCTTCTCTAGACGGCTTGAAGCAGCTAGAGACTCCTCTAATTTCTTATTCATCTCTACTCGTTCTGCATCAAATTTCTTATTCATCTCTACTCGGTCTGCATCAAATTTCTTATTCATCTCTAATATCTCAGCTCTTAGCATAGCCTCTGTCTCGGAGGTTCTGGATGTTGCAGTTGAACAAGAGGAAGTTGTTGGCTTAGTATATGCACCAAGACCCTGGACATAGCCCGATCGATGCTTTAAAACTTTGTCGACAACTTCATCTTGTGTCAATGTTAAGCCTTGTGTTTCTGCCTCCACTTGAATTGCCACCATATTTTCCTGAAATTAGAAACATCTCTATTATAATGATGCACAAGACTCACAAAACATCTATAACAAATTTAGACAAATAACATAGATTTTAGTGCACAATGTCAGTGAATAATATATTAAGGTAGTTCCTTACATGATTTTCTTGTGCCTGAGAAGTAACCCAGGTTTGAGTGTTCTCATGAAAATGAGTGGCCTTGTAAAAGTCCAGGCTTCCTGGAAGCTCCTCTGTCTCAGAGTCACGCTACATTTAAAAAAATATTTTTAGGAGTAAGATAAAAAAAAACTATATCAATATTTCCATTTATAAGATAAACATAAAGATGTTAAAGTTACAAACACTATATACCAACTCAAAGCGACGTCGAGCAAATGATTTAGGACCTGAGACATGATTGACTGCAGATTTAGCCTTGTTTTGAGTATTGATATTACTATTTTCTGCATTTAAAGATCAATTCATAATATACCAAATTGTTAAGTAAATTCTTTTTCTATATGCATGATTTACAAGAATATTAATATTCATCACCTGCCAATTTGGACCACTAAACCTCTCACAAAGAATTTTCCAGTCATCTGAACTCACATCCTCATGAGGATGATTAAGCACGTCACAGTCTTTATACTTAAGGTAGTGGCGGTGATACTTGTGCCTCCAAAGCCTATGTGAATCCATAAGTGCTATATCAATCGCATGAATAACACGAGGGTCCTCTTCTGGTAGTTTAAACTTATCCTACAAAAACATAATTTATTCTAAGAACCTCTTCAACCAAGAATAAATAATATGACACAAAAACATAGCATCAAACAAATATTTTACCAATACGAGTGAGCGCATGTGCATCTTATCGTCCTCACTTATTTCTCTCCAACTTGCTGCAGTCTTAGGCGCAACCTGACGTTGGATTTTACTCACTCCCCCACTCCATAAGCTAGAGCCAGGCCCAACAGGTGTGTTTGCCTCTTCTGTCCAAATGACCGGCACAGGTCCCTTCACAATCTCAATCGCCTTCGCTAAAGCAAGTCCACGCGAGGGGCCATGTTTGCGTTTAGGAGCGCTAGTAGATCCTAAGACAATGAAAAGCAAATTATCTTCTTGTAATTTCAGGATTCGGAATGAAAATCAATAAAAAAATCTAGTAGAAAAAACAGCATGTGTTGAAATATAAACAAGCAAGAGCACAATATTCAACTTGAATTCATAAGACATGAGTTATATGCAAGTTTTTGAAATTAAAGTTTCCACTGCAATTTTTGAGAGAAGTATACTATCTCATGCAGTTTTGTATTCTCTACTCCGCGTCATCCAGTGTTCCAAAAATATTGCAGTTGTTTGATACACATTTTGTCCTCCTCTTTCAGGCTGCCGCAAAATATGCCTTCAGATACTTCTCATAATCTGCAGCAAAATGTCTGAGGAGAATGGCATGAAACATATAGTTTAATATAAGACTGTACACATATAAATGAATTGGATAGATTTGAGTTGACTGGTCATATGAGTTGAACATGTATATATCTCCAATTGATACAAATGGACTGAACAAAAGAAGGGAAACTAATACAATTTGGAAATGGGACTAATACTTATGATGAGCACTGACCTATCTAGTGGGGGAACTGATACTCATTGAAGTATCATGGCTGGACAATGAAATGTGTATGGGCTGAACTTTAAAAGTTCAAGGGGCTGAAATATGATGAAGATCTGATCATAAATGAATGTCTGAACTATGATAAAGAATGAGGGACTGGACCATACATATGGAACTGAAACAAAGTCCAAGACTGAACATATAACTCCTCCCAGCCTGGCTCAACTTCGTGTACCTCCTCAACTGTTACATCAAGGCCCATGAGGACTGAACCCATGCATATCCTAAGCTGTACTAGATAGGGGATGGAAACCGATATCCCAAAATAATATGGAATGAGAAGTATCTGACATTTTGCTGCAGATTATGAGAAGTATTGTCATATACTAATTGTCTGAGGAGTATATGCCTTCCATTCGTCAGGAACCCCTGGCTTTGATATTTCATTCTTGACAGATTGGCCTAATATACAAGTATTGTCATATACTAATCTACTTTCATATTTAGACTCAGACACACCTATGGATGAATTCTTGCATAAAAATCCAGTCACTTTCGTGTGTATCATGCATATGTTCAGTCTTTTGTAGGTTAGCAATTATGCATATGTTCAATCTTTCATAAAAATCCAGCTGGATTGGACCTATTTCTAGCTTTTGTATCTTGTATACGAGCGAAGAATTTTTTTCTCTGGCACTGATTACTGATGTAGCTGCAGATATATCAGTTTGTATCGGCTAAGAATGCTGGATCAGATGATGTGGTAGATGTAAGGTATAATACGATTTTCTGACTACTATAGCTAATCGGACATCTTACACTTGTATATGAGCATAAAATAAAGAACATTATGTAGGAAAATAAAGAACATATACAGATGAATATCTTCATTATTAAATACAAATCAATTCCTAACAGAAGCAAAACTGAAGTTCAGACTGAAAGAGGATGCGTGTCAATGGACAAGAAGCAATAACTTGACAACATGTATATTTTGAACATGTGTATTTAACTTCTTCCTAAAAAAATGTATTTCTACTTCAGAAACTATACTAGAGTTGAAGACGGGTTCTAACCTTCAGATATTGTAAATAGACTTAACCATACAACCTTCAGATATTGCAAATAGACGGGTTCTAACCTTCAGATATTGCAAATAGACGGGTTCTAACCTTCTTCCTAAGAAAATGTATTTCTACTGCAGTCACTTTCGTGTGTATCATGCATATGTTCAGTCTTTCATATTTAGACTCAGTCTTTTGTAGGCCATGGCTTCCAGGGTTATGGCAATTAGTATCTCTGCTACCTATCCAACCAGGATAAGGCTCCTACATATAGGTTAGCAATCCCCAGTCAGTTGTTTTTCTACCATAAATCCATGTATATTATTTTTTGAATTTGATACCTATTCCAAATTCACTGTAAGACACATTACTAAGTATCAGGCAGATATAAAGGTTTATAGGATAGCAGACACATTACTAAGTATCACATACCAAATTCACTGTAAGACACAAACATGCTTTTCTCATTTAAAAGCAACTAAAAACTAAAAACTTTAACAAAAAGCATCTAAAAACTGGATCCTGGAGCTGATCAGGCCAAAACTAAGTATTCCAAATTCACTGTAAGTATTCCAAATTCACTGTAAGAATTAGCAAGTCTCGACTCTAAGAACTTTTAACAAAAAGCAACTAAAAACTACGTCTTCTTCCATTTAAAAGTTTAGTTGGAAACCAAATTGCGTTCGCTTGTCTCGAAATGTGCACTCCCGGACTGTCAAATGCTACCTATGGTGAATTCATGTAACCATGGCTAACGAAGAACATAAAATCCAAAGAAACCCAGCTAAAGAATGACTGACCATTAGAGTGACAGATATGAACATGACTTCTCTGTCGATTTCAGGTGCAACTAGAGTTTTAGAAAATAATTGGAGGCATGCTTTATTCTTACTGACATGCCAATGCATGTATACACTCATCCTTCACCAGGTTTGCTAAGCAAAAGTAGATGGAGTTTGATCCTGGAGCTGATCAGGCCAAAACTGGATCCTGGAGCTGATCAGGCCAAAACTGGCACTACAGGGGACTCCAAATACACTCATCTTTCCAGGCCCTGGATCCTGCCAGTGCATATTTTGACAGTAGTTGTAGCAGGAGTCCCCTGTAGTGTCATCACTGCTACATTCGGACCCCTGTCCAAGCAAATCAATAAGGAGAATAAATCTTCTAAGTGTATAATATAAAAACTGAAACGAAGTCCTACCAGCACTAGATTCTTGAGAAGTATGAGGCTCTAGCACATCCACATCGTCTGGTATTGGTGATGGTGATAGAGTTGGTGTTGGTATCTGTGTTTGTGTCTGCAATGCTCGCAACCGACGAGTTCCTGGTGCCATACTCGTTTAAAATCTGCAAACTCCTTTTGTAACCATCAGACATAAAATGTGCATATTAATAACATAGAAATTTGCATGTAAAAATAAAGTAAAAAGTATATTTATATTCATAAAATTAAAATATATAAGCAATTGACTCATGCTAAGTGCATTCAAACAATTTAAACTACATAATTTTTTGTTTTAATCGAACATTGAATCATCTTCATCATTTTTATTGCTTATCAAAGGCTCCTGCTCATTTACACTACATTCGAGTACTTCAACATCTTCCTCACTATCAACATCGTTGTCATTAATAAATGCGCTATCTTCAACGGGCTGATTCTGTTTCTTGAGGTTTTCCATGACAATTGGATCAACTTCTACTTCAGTTGCAACTACATCCTCTCTATGAAGTGGGCCGAATACTTGATTGAGATTGCATTCGACTTGGGTATAAGATTCTCCTAACTCATTTAGTTGATACGCCGAATTAGTGTTCATTATTTGGTCACCATCTTCATCTTCTCCGTTGTCTTTTTCTTCACGCTCAATAACATCATACAAGTTCCTCGGTTGCAACTTTTGCACCACTTTCCAAGAACCACCCAATTTTGTGTCATTTAGATAGAAAACTTGTTCAGCATGAGAAGGTAGCACAAAGGGATCATTCTCATACCACACACAAGAAGTATTGACACTAGTGAAATATTTAGTTTTTTGGGCTCTAATCCTTCTACTACAAAGATCCCACCATTTACACTTAAATAAAAATTCTTGTCTGCGTCCCAAGTAGCTTAATGCAAATACATCAACCAAGACACCGTAGAAGTCAATTTCGCTTCCTTGATGCTCCCCTTTGACGATAATACCACTATTTTGAGTTCTGCGATGCTTCTCCCGCTCTATGGTATGGAATCTAATTCCATTGGCAATGCATCCACTGTAACGTCTTACCTCAGATTGAGGACCACATGCTATGGAATACATCTCATTAGTGACTTCTGTTGAGTTGTGGCAACGCAATTGTTTTATCTATAAAATAAAAAATATAGATTAATACAATCAATGTTTGTAAGAATACAAATTTTCTACATAACTTACTACATCAACAAAGCATAATACTTACATGGTTGGAAAACCACGTAGGAAATTCTTTTTCATGTCTCTGTTGCCAATTAGTCATGCTTTGTCCTTGAATAATTTGTATATGCTTTCTACATATATTCATATTTGAACATATATGAGAATTAGCTAGGATTAAAACCTCAAAGTGGAAGATCAAAGCTAATACTTACTCTAAGTATACTTCCAATTCTGAAGAATTATTAAGCACAAACCAATGAGCCTTTGCCAAATCTGATTTTGACAAGGTCCCAATCGTGGCAGCTCCTAACGGACGAACATTCTGTCCGAAAATAGACATCTCATCACTTTCTTGTCTTTCACCTCCATCATAATTCCTCTCCTCATGATTATATCGTGTCTCAACCCCATCTAGATACATGGAGCAAAAAGTCAAGCATTCATGGTCAATATATGCTTCGGCAATTGAACCTTCAGGGCGTGCTTTATTTCGAACATAGCCTTTCAAGGTATACAAAAACCTACAAAGCATGCAATGTGTTGTAAGTACCCAACTTAGCATACAAACTTTAAAAAAAATGGTATAGTCCGAAAATGATATATTCTCAAGATGATATTTAGTTTACCTCTCTATAGGATACATCCACCGATATTGCACTGGCCCGACAAGTATAGCTTCATAGGGAAGGTGTATTGCTAAGTGAACCATAACATCAAAAAAGGCCGGTGGAAAAATGCTTTCAAATTTGCACAGTATGATTGCTATATCCATTTCAAGTCGTTCTAAGACTTCAAGTTTTAAAGTCTTACAACACAACTCCTGAAAGAAGCAACTCAAATCAGCTAAGGCGGTGAATACATCATCACGCAAGTACCCATGTAATGCAGTTGGAAGAAGTCGCTGGAGAAAGACATGATGGTCGTGGCTTTTCATTCCAATTATCTTACCATCTGCGACGTTTACACAATTTTTAATATTTGAAGCATAACCATCCGGAAACTTTACCGACTTCAAGAATTCACACAAGCCTCTTCTCTCATCCTTAGACAAAGTGAAGCATGCGGGTGGCATTAGCCACTTTCTATCCTGTAAAGTCAAATGTAAGTCCTCCCTGATCCCCAATTTCATTAAATCTAGACGAGTATTAATGGTGTCCTTATTCTTTGAATCTTGGCCCATCAAAGTACCCAGAACACTTTCACAAATGTTCTTCTCAGTGTGCATCACGTCTATATTGTGCCTCAATTTATTCGTTTTCCAATAGGGGAGTTCAAAGAATATGCTTTTCTTCGTCCAATTCAACTCCTCAGTTGTACGCTTCCTCTTTCTCTGGCTTCGCAGCTTCCCGAATGATGTATCTATTTGACTGAGTTGTTCCAGCATATCATCTCCAGACAACATTCTAGGTTTCATCCCAAGCTCTCGCTTCCCATCAAACATTGTCGTTCTTCTCCGCCAAGGATGGTTCGGCGGTAGAAAACGACGATGTCCCATATAGCAAGTCTTACTTCCATTCGTCAAATGCATGGAATGAGTGTTCTTATTACATGTAGGACATGCCAATTTTCCTTTTGTGCTCCATCCAGAAAGGTTTGCATATGCAGGAAAATCATTAATGGTCCATAATAATGCAGCATGTAGTTGAAAAGTCTGCTCCTTACATGCATCATAAGTCGAGACACCTACTTCCCATAATTCTTTAAACTCATCTATCAATGGTTGTAGATACACATCTATATCATTTCCAGGAGATTTGGGCCCAGGTATAAGCAGGGACATCATGAAAAATGGCTCATTCATGCATTTCCAAGGAGGCAAGTTATAGGACATAAGCACTACTGGCCACATGCCATATGTGCCACTACCAAAGGGATTAAAGCCGTCAGATGCTAGCCCAAGGCGAACGTTTCTAGGATCATTGGCAAACCACTCATGTCTCTTGTCAAAATCCTTCCAAACCTCTGAATCGGCAGGGTGTCGAAGAATTCCCTCCTCCTCAACACGTTTTTCTTTGTGCCAACTCATATCCGGAGCCGTCTTCTTTGACATAAACAACCTTTGCAGTCTCGGCTTTAATGGAAAGTGTCGCAAGATCTTCTGAGGAATCTTCTTTTTATTGGTATTATCATTATATACCCATCTGGACTCGCCGTACTTGGTACACTCCTGTTTGTCAGCATAATCCTTCCAATAAAGGATGCAATCATTTTTACAAGCATGAATGCAATTATAACCAAGACTAAGATCTCGCATGATGGTTTTAGCCTCATAGTGATTTTTTGGAATTGTGTTTCCTTCTGGAAGTATGTCCTTCACAAAGTCAAGTAACATGTCAAAAGACTTGTTTGTCCAATTATTAATGTTCTTTAAATGGAGCATCTTAACAAGGCATGACAATTTAGAATACTTCTCACACCCAGAGTAAAGTGGACTATGTGCATCCCTCAATAATCTAACAAATTTATCTCCATCATCGGCTTCATGATTTGTCTCATGACTCGTTGAAAATCCTTCTCCCGCAAAAGCATCTTGGAATGTGGCCTTGTACATTTCTCCTAAAATTTCTTGCACGCCGTCAAATGATTCATGCACTTCTTCTGTAACATTATCCACATCTTGATCCACTTCAACTTCTACCTCTGATACTTGTTCATAAGGCTCACCATGGTGTTCCCATGTGGTATATGTCGGATTAATACCATTCATATGCAAGTGTGTTTTCACAATCCTAACTGGGATGTACCGACCATTATTGCAATCACGACATGGACACCGCATTCTACCTGCGCTATCAACAGATGGCGCAGCAAATTGAAGAAAATCAGCCATACCTTTTATATATGCGGGACAAAATTTGTTAATAAGCTGCATCCAACTCTTATCCATATTATAGTCTCCTATATCAAAAACGAGATGTATATGTTAACTTCAAGTTTCGCAAATAACCAATTAAAAAACAAGTACTTATTTCACAAACAACGAAATAAAAAGAAAACATATGGAATAAAAATCAAGCTCTACTAACAAGTAGACCATCGAAGATATGTTTGGTACATCAAATTGTCCTTCCATTTACAAGAAGTGTTGACACCAAATCTTTTTTTTCCATTATCTCCAGTTCAGCAAGTACTGTGAGTATCTTTCTGAAATCACTTAGAGAACAAAATCATGAAATAAGAGGCTTATCCTGAATTGAGTCGCCACCCAATTTCCTCACTCAGTTTCTATACATCTAAGAATTGAGTTCATTATTTACACTTTAGCAGGTCAAAAGTATAACCGACCTACTTTTGCAATGCTAAATCTACATATTTGGTTACGAAGGAAAAAACCTTTATGTTGGTAATTAAAAATTATTGGTAATTTATGTGATTCAGTGAACTGTTATAGATGTGTAGTTTGGCAAGAATAATGGATTCAAAATCAATATCGCTAGTTGGTAGCTCAATACGATCAAAAAGTGTCGATCTGGATAAAGATTGATAATGCTAACTTGATTCATGGTTAGTCTTATTAGCTCCACATCTCTAAGCACATGCAGAATATAAAACTTGACCCTTGAAATAAGATCAACAGAAAAAACATCAAAAAACATTTTATTTAACCATCTCACAGGAACTTCAATTGTTCCTTCATATCCCAAAGTATCTCTAAAGTTTCAGCATGAACAAATAAAGATATATGCATCACGGTCGGATCAACATTAATACAATACTGATTTTTGAGTGTCCTAGACTCCTAGTATATTTTGAAATGTCCGTGTCGTATCCAATATGCATCATACACAATGACAATATGATATGGCACCAACTTTAGAGTATTTGTTCATCCTCTATAAAGTTTTATGAATTCGTTCAATGCCAGGCTGTTTGATATACGGTAAATACATTTAAGACATTTAATTAGTTTCATGCGTCATTTTCATAATCCTTATTCAAATGCGCAAACAGTTCAATCGGTGCACCATAATTTCTGAAGTTCCTTTTCAAAACTTTATTATTCCTATACTTTATTTTTATCTTATTTACGGAGTTACATATTGAGGCTGCCACCAGCTTATATAACATGGTAATGGAAATTAATGAATTTGTTTGAAGCAAACAGAAACTGAAGACTTGTCAATTTCACAACATCAATAAGAAAGAAAAGGAGGACAGAAATGTAAAGTAAGTACATTCAACTGAAACTAGATTACAGATTACTTATGATTATATAATACAATCTAAGATTATTGAAGTATATATTTTTTCTGTGGAATTTTATCAAATGGAAAGTAAGTACATTCAACTGAAACTAGATTACAGATTACTTATGTAAAGGAAGTATATATGTGTCGTTCACCTGAGGAAAGAAAGAACTCTCCACCTGAAGGTGATGGAGTGGAACAAAAAGAGGTGAGAGTGGAGAAATCCGGAAGAGGAAATTGGGTTGCTTTTCAAATGATTTTGATCTTCACCATAGGAATAAATTTGTAGAGTATCTAACGGCTAAAATCTAAAACACCCAATAAAAACAGTCATGACCGTTTATGTTAACTTAAAACTTAATCTAACGTCTAAAATTGAGTGTGCTCATTTGCTCAACTAAAATCCATGCACAATGGATAGGCACTCTAAAATATATATATATATATATATATATATATATATATATATATATTTTTTTTTTTTTTTTTTTTTTTTTATATATATATATATATATATATATATATATATATATACCCATTCAATATCGAATGACCATATGTATCACACCAAGTCCCGACTAAATATCCACATATTGAATGGTAGTTACATGAAAAATATGGTATGCTACCAGATTAGGATCCCTTCAGGAAATTGTAACAGGGGATGCCTCGGGAACCATTCTCACCTACGCACCTTCACACACAAATGAGAAAATTTAATTTAAGAAAGACTGATGTTACTTCACAATGGTGTACCATATTGGATCACCTGTTGTATATGAATCATTTTCATTGTGCCTTAAATTTCTGATTGAGCAAATACAAAACCTTAAGATATATTTAATTAAGCCACTCAACTTTGCAATTTGTTAAGGTAACAATCTATTTCTCTGTTTCTCTGTTAATCCATAGGCCCAAAGTGATCTCCAAATTTCAAAGATGAAGATTCAGACAACGACAAGTGCAGATAAGCAATGGCTTCAATATATTATGCTAATTAAAAATAATTTTGCATTCATAATATTCTTTAGTGAAAAATTATAACAAAATATGGCCGTGTTTATGTTTAGAAAAATTATAACACCATATTGTAAATAAAAATACTTCACCAGCCTTTATAATATTCTCTCTTTTTTTCTTACAAACTTGTATATTTTTTCCAGGACTATTGTCAGAGTGTTTAATTCAGTTTGGGGCTTATTGTAAATTTTAAATTAGGGTTTATTGTCTGGATGTTCTCGTGCTCACGCTCAGAACAATATTGTCAATTGGGGCTTATTGAAATATTTAATTCAGGAGGAAACAAATGTAAATTGTGAATACACAGTACAAATTGGGAGAAAATAGATGTCCTCGACTAAAAATTAACAGATATCTACAACAATGCATTCAACACTTTCAAAAAACTAACATTAAACTCAGAAGAAAAATAAACTCAGGAGAAAATCAAAAAGGGGTTGGCGACAAAATAAACTCAAGAGAAAACCCTAGATTTTTTAGGGAAAGACGAACCTTAGATGAGGAGGTCGTCGACTGGAGAGGCGTCGATGGAAGGGGCGACTGAACGAAGAGGCGACTGATCGGAGAGGCCTCCGACGGAGACCGTAGATACAAAACCTCGAAGGATTCGTGCTTCTTCTTCGGTTGGAGATGCAAGATGTAGAGAGGGGAAATTTGTGTTAAGATGGTTTTCTATTGAAAACGTAGGGTTTAAGTTGTACTGTGGAGAAATATTTTGTTAAGAGGGAAAATTTTTGTTTGCCTCCCAAAGAAACCCGCCAATAATTGCTCTAAATAATTCTGTTTGACATATTTAGCAACAATGCATTCCATTGCCATAAATAAAAATATTTTAGCAACGAATTAATTCATTGCTAATTTTAGCATGAAAAACATAGAGATAATTTAGCAACGAAGTTGACGTTGCCTATTTACTTTCTAGTCTTTGGCAACGAAAATTAGTAACGATTAAAAAATTTGTTGCCAAACATGATGTTTAGCAACGACAACGATATGCGTTGTAGAAATGATTTATTTGTAACGAAAACGACCATGTTGCTGAAAAATTCGTTGCCTTATGGAGTATTTCTTGTAGTGATGAAGCCGTTGTCGATTGGAAACGGCCAACGTCCGTCGGCGAGATTCGAAGTTTTCTCGGCTTAGCGGGATACTACCGACGCTTTGTGAAAGACTTCGCGAAGATCGCATCGCCTCTGACTCGCCTCACCCAGAAAGGAGTCGCATTTGAGTGGTCAGATGACTTTGAAGCTTCCTTCCAAGAATTAAAGCAACGGCTCGTCTCGGCCCCGATACTCGCACTTCCAAAAGGGACTGATGGTTTCTAGATATTCAGCAACATGTCTGGTCAGGGCTTGGGGTGTGTGCTGATGCAGCAGAATAAGGTGATATCTTTTTGCTTCCCAACAGCTAAAGCCGCACGAAAAAAACTACCCTACTCATGACCTGGAGTTAGCGGCAATTGTGTTTAGGTTGAAATTATGGCGTCACTATCTTAATGGCGTGGCGTGCATGATCTATACCGATCACAAGAGCCTCAAGTATCTATTCACGCAGAAGGAACTGAACTTGCGGTAAAGACGTTGGCTTGAATTGATCAAAGATTACGACTTGACTATTGACTATACGCCGGGAAAGGGAAATATTGTGGCGGACGCTCTGAGTCGGCAGTATATTGCCTCACTATCCATCGACCTCAGACGGCTACGTGACCTAGAAGAGATGGGCATCAAACTCCGAGTCCGATTCAGGAATGTATAGTTGGCAAAGTTACAGTTAGAGCCGAGCTTGCAAGAAAAGATCAAGACCGCTCAGAAGGACGATCCGTACCTGAAGAAAATACGAAAGCTAATCTCGACGGATAGGACGGCCGACTTTATGGAAGACGAAACCGGCATGCTTCGATTGAAGGGTAGGCTATGCGTTTTGGATAATTTAGAACTTCGAAAGGAAATATTATCGAAGGCGCATTATGCGAAGTACACCATGCATCCCGGTTGCACAAAGATGTACAAGGACCTCCGCACAAATTTCTGGTGGCACAGAATGAAAAGAGATGTGGCACTCTTCGTGTCGCAATGCATGGCCTGTCAGCAGGTAAAAGCTGAGCACCAGAGACCGGGCGGGGAGATGCAGAATCTGGCAATTCTAGAATGGAAGTAGGGCACGTGTGTATGGATTTTATTGTTGATATTCCGAAGACATCGCGGGGAAATGATGCCATCTGGGTCATCGTTGATCGACTAACCAAGTCAGCGCACTTCATTGCCATTAAAGTTGCTTGGAGCGTTGATCGCCTGGCGAAGATTTATCTTGATGAGATAGTACGAATACACGGAGTTCCAGTATCCATCATCTCTGATCGAGATTCACGGTTTATGTTGCGATTCTAGAGTAGCCTTCAGTTGGCTCTGGGTACCAAGTTGAACTTTAGCTCAGCCTATCATCCCCAGATCGATGGCCAAACGGAACGCGTCAATCAGATTCTCGAAGACATGCTACGACTCTGCACAATTCACTTCAAACCAAGATGGGACAATAATCTACCTCTGGCTGAATTTGCATACAATAATAGCTATCAATCCAGCATCCAAATGGTGCCGTATGAAGCCCTGTACGGATGAAAGTACAGATCACCTATTTGCTTGGACAAAGTTGGAGAGAGGCAGATTCTCGGCCCGGAACTGGTGGAATAGACCGTGCAGAAAATTTGGCTCATTCAAGAAAGAATAAAGACCGCACAGAGTCGTCAAAAAAGTTATGCGGATGTTCATCGTCGACCCCTCGAGTTTCAAGAAGGCGATCACATATTTCTTAAAGTGTCGCCCATGCGAGGAGTTACTCGGTTCGGCATGAAGGGAAAGTTGAGTCCGAGATTCGTTGGGCCGTTCGAAATACTCGAGCGGGTCGTCCCAGTGGCCTATAAAATTGCCCTACCGCCGGTGCTAGAAGGGGTACACAATGTCTTCCACGTCTCTTAATTGCAAAAGTACGTGCACGACCCTAGCCACGTGGTAGATTTTGGCCAGCTGGAGCTGAAGTCCGACTTATCCTACGTTGAAATGCCAGTACAAATATTAGAATGCAAGAATAAGCTGCTGTAAAATGGAGCGATCCCTCTCATCTGCGTACCCTGGCGTAACCATTCGATCGAAGAGTCGACGTGGGAGCATGAATCAAAAATAAAGGAGAAATTTCCTTCATTGTTCTCGTAGAGGTAGGTTCTATCCTTAAGTTTCAAGGACAAAATTTTTTATTAGTTGGTTATGGTGTAGTACCTCGTCCCTACATCATGCCCCGTTTTCATCCACGGGGTGCGCGAGAAAGGAACACTGTCGCTATTGATTCGGTCGGGACTGATAGGTCGGAATCGGCCGAGTCGATCGAACGGGAACGGTTAAATTAAGATCCATTCCATCTTCCACGTTATGGAATGGCTTCTTCAGAACCAAGTCCCATATTCAGCGGGTTGTGCCTCAAGAATTGGCTCTGCGACTGAGTCGGAAGAGACCCCACGTTGCTCTGGTTTTCATGCCGCACTTGATTTGGCTTTTGCTTTAGTTTTCGTGAATGCATTTTTCGTGAATGTTTCCGATGGGTTTTCGTGACTTGCATTTTCGAGCTTCGTATTCATATCGAAATTCCTTGAATTACACAGTGTTCTAATCAGTTGTTTATGCGATTACAGGTGATCGCGTAGGCGACGTCAGCGCAGCCAACCAGTCGCTCGCTTGAAGCAAGTCTAAGGCAAGTGGCTGACCTCCTTCGCCTCGTCCCTCTATTTCAAAATTAATATGAAGTTAAATGAATGCTTGTCATAATAGTGTAGAATCAAATAAATTGTGGCACGATTCTTCACGAACCACTTACTATCAAACTGTCGGTATTGAAAAAAGAAAACGTACTTTCTTATGCAATTCCACTTAGCCTATGCAAAACAATGAATGAATCGATTAACGTTTATCGCAACGATATAGCTAAGTGAGTAAATCGACTAAGTTCAAAAGAAAGGCTAAGTTTCGCACATAAAAGAGAAATAATAAGGTTCTACAAAAGAGAGAGCATTTTTCAAGACTCTGCAAAATGGTCATTGGACAACTTGTCGACAAGGTGTAGTTTTCTGGAACGGTTGCCTAGGCCAAGGAACCAATTCGTTCCGGGAGGAATGAGTATAGCAAGCGCCAGCCTTATATTGGCGTGAGTTATTCGAGAACTTTCGCACAGGGCTCGCTATCCGCCGCGAAAGGGTCGCCGTCTAACCCAGCTATAGTCTGTGATGGCTTGACATTGCCAGTGGCCTTCACACCCTTTCACTGCTTAACTAATGCACGTGACACGGGAAGAATATGATAGTTGCTTAATGTATACAGTTTCATGTGCTTGCCTTAAAATATGTTAACATGTAAATCGATCAGGATGGTTAGAAAGATCACAGAAATAACTAGCTAACATGTTTATAAAACTGCTTGAATCAAATACAGAGCTTAGATTTTAATTAACCATTCGCCAGTACATGTGATCATACTGATCCTCGCTCTTTGCAGGTCCCGCGAATCAGGAAGGACGCGCCAACTAGCTCAGCGATGTTCGTGATTTTTGAAGCTTCGGCTGCGCGTCGAAGACTTGCCCCCGCAACTCCACTTTTGAAGACTCTCAACCGTCCAAGAAAGATAGCTCATCGTCCCTCCATTCCAGGTCACTGGAAAACTTTGTTGTATATTGAGGGACGTGTGCAATGTATGGAACGACTATCTCATCGGCACTCTTTTGTAATTGAGTCATGTTGTAGCCCGCGCGGCATGAGTCCTATACCGAAGTCTGTAAATGATGTCCATTATCAATAAAGATCAAAGTTCTATTTACTTAATGTGTGATTCAATTTGTCTGCTTACTCTCTTAGATCTTGCGTCTCGGATTACCTTATTACTATGCCTTGTGTGATCGTAAACTAAGTTCGTACGGCATCACGCCCGGGGGACGACTATCGATTCGACAGAATCTGGACGTAATACAGACCGACGTTACTGCCGGAACCTACACTTTGCAGTAGATTACACATATTTTGGTAGCCCTACAGGGTCAAATGACCCAGGTGACCGGAGTTCTAAACATAGTAGGTCTGATTTCTACTACCACTGTATCGGCTCCAGCTTCGACCTGAGCGCCTCCGGTAATGACTCCTCCTCGGACCACAGCGCCTACTACACCGGCTCTTCCGACGACCACAGCTACTGCACCGGCTTCGACTTCGACCACGTCGCCTCTTGTCATGCCGCCGATTCTTGCAGGCGTTCTTGCCTAGGACGTACAGCGGATCATTACTTTGGCCCTGGGACAGATATATGCATGCGGATAGCCGACTCTGCCTTCGCCACCTCAAATCCACCTCCTCCACCATCAATTTAATGTTTGTATGATTTTTGGTTGTATTTGATCGATGAGTTTATATGAACTTTAGGT
The DNA here is from genome assembly GCA_029216955.1 of Iris pallida. Classification (NCBI taxonomy): domain Eukaryota; kingdom Viridiplantae; phylum Streptophyta; class Magnoliopsida; order Asparagales; family Iridaceae; genus Iris; species Iris pallida. The sequence continues at coordinate 4,482,486 of JANAVB010013397.1, read as the reverse complement.
AGTTTATGTATTATTGAAAATTTTTAATATATGTACTATATTGCGACTGCTGGACGAGTTTGTATGGATTGAGCAGGTTTGGATATTTATTGGAATTCATTTTAATGTATATATTGGTGCTAGGTTAATTTGTGTATATATTGGAGTTTATTTTACTGTATATCATTTGACTGTAATTGTATATATAGAATGACATGTTTGAGCAAAACTGGAACCATTTAGTCTGGCAAAAATGAGAAGCTTAGCGACAGACCAGCGACGAAATAGCAACGAATCTCTGAAAAAATTTGCAGGCTAGCGACGGACTACCGACGGAATAGCGACGAATAGCTGTACGTTAGCGACGAACTAGCGACGGAAATATCCGCTGCTAACATTATGTCTGATACCAAAAGCGTACCAGACAAGTCAGCGACGGAAATTTTTGTCGCTAAACTTCTGAAAAATTTATTTTTTTGGCTCACAAAAATATGTCGGTATTCCGTCGCTAAGGAGTCATCATGTTTGTCGACGGTTTATATTCGTTATCAATCCTTCGCTATTTTAGGTCGGCATTTTCGTCGGTAATCCGTCGCTAGTCATAGCGACGTAATAGCTATCGACGTACCATTTCCGTCGGTAATCCGTTGGTAAGTGAAATTAGCGACGAAAATGTCGAGTTTAGCGACGGATATTTCAGTCGTTAAATACCAATATTTTAGTAGTGGATACACAATGGTACACTCCAAATTAATCTCCTCTTTTTCTCCCTCTTTTTTGTCTTTATTTTTCTCTTTCCTGTTTGTTAATATTTTTCCTCCCTCTTTTTTCTTTTTATTTTTCTTTCTTATTTGGTAAAAACGATTAATTTTGGTTGACTCAGATATTAATTTAAAAGAGCTAAGACATGCTCCAAATCTGAAATATCTCTTAACGTTCTAGTAATTTGTCCAAATCTGAAATATCTCTTAACGTTCTAGTAATTTTCAAGTATGGATAAGTGTTCGTTGCAGCCTTCAAGTGCTACAAAATTTGACTATGAGTGTGTTTGATTGCAAGGTGGAAAGTACGTGGAAAAAAAAAATCCATGGAATTATTTTCCTAGGAAAAAAATTCCATGTAAGTTAAAAAAAAAAAAAATCATGGAAAACTTAATTTGAGTATTTGATTGTCATTATTTTCCACGGAAAATAATTATTTTCCATGGAAATGATATTTTTTTATGGGTTTGACAAGTTTCATTTTCCACCATTTTAGAAGAAAATACGGAAAATGATAGTTTTTTGGAAAATAATTTTATGGAAAATATAAGCTCTCAAACACTACACAATTGGTGAAAATTTTATGATGGAAATATTTTCCATAAAAAAAAGCACAATCAAACACAACCTAAAGTCAAAATGTAGTACTTGAAATCTCTTTCTCTATGGATGCCCTTACCCACTCAAAGAATTCATTTTTCTATCCCAAGAATTCACTTTTCCTTTCCATTTTTCAAATACCGAAAAGAAAATGGATGAAAATTATAATTTTTAAAAGAAAGAAAAGAACAAATAATTAATTTAAATTTTTATCCCAAGAATTCTCTTTTGATTTTTAGTTCTGACCGTTAGTTTCTTTGTTCGGAGGAAAGGCCAATAGAGCATCGGAGGAAAGGCCAGTAGAGCATCTTGTTAGTTTCTCAAACATGGAAAGTTAAAAGCCATATCTCATTTATACCGTTGATATCTGTCGCTGGTCCACTATCTTGAGTGCGCATGTTAGGATTCTGCAGGATGAAAGCAATGCATTGGCCGACTAGAATTTGAAGCGAACTTAAAATTCACCGTGGTCTCCGTGTAAATCCATTTGAAAAAAAAAAAAACTTTATTGCTGCAGTTAACTTGGAGTTGCACTTTACTTGCATAACCGTATAGTTGCAGAAGCCATTGTTGCGGTATTAGTCTCTTTTGTTAGTCTATTTTGTAGATATCATTACAATTATATATATATATATATATATATATATATATATATATATATATTTTGATCATGAAAGAGAGGAGAGACCCATCCGACTATGCCATGTAGGCAGAGACAAAATATACTACGGCCCTCATAGCCAACCTACTCCCTGCTATTTGGCCTTGTTCTTAGAGGCGGACCTAAGATGCATAGTCTGCATAGGAAAAATTCTACTGGAATTTTTGACCACCAAAACTTGGAAGCTCGAATCGTCGACATGATATGACACAATTTCTTGTTGATACTAGCCGTTGCGAATTAGCGGGGAGCAAGCTGAGTAGGGAGGGGGAAGTCCCTCTGATCCTGCGTATATTTTAGAGGCAACCCTAAGACATGCCTTTTCCAAATCCTCAGGTTCATTCTAAGAAGATGGGTTCACTGAACTCGTACTGCAACCTCTCTCATCAGTATGGCAGCAGGAGACTTCCTGAGCCAATGAGATATCATTACAATTTGGTTATATATATATATATTGTTGGTGTTTTTGCCTTTGGACTAGAAAAGATAGTCCCACATCGGCTACACCAAATGGTGATTATCTCAATATAATGCATTGCTTGTGTTGAGGTGTGCACATGAGGTGTAGTGGGGCACAAGTTTGTGCCATGTGGAAGTATTTTCTAGAAGGAAAAAGGATTAAATCCAACAAGGATGAAAGTTAATTTTTGTTGTGCGGATGCGGACTCGGACTCGGACTCGGACTCGGACTCGGACACGGACTCCAGGATGTCTCGTGCATGCACGGGAGTGTTCGGGGGGTAGGCGTGGACTGGCACACTTCTATGCTGATTGTGGGATGATCTAAAATATCAAACTCTATTTTTGAGTATTGGTATTTTAGTCCCACATCGGATAGGAGAAGAGGTGAAGTCTCAACTCCACTCTATAAATAGAGCCCCTTGGCCTCCTTTGAAAGATGCACCAAGAAGAGAGTTGAGGGAGTCTGTTAAGTCCAGGAAGCCCGTTCAAGTCTCAAATATTGACTTACGAGCGTTCCAGAAGTTCTCCTGAACTTGCTGGTTCCTGGGAGCTTATCCGTACTGCGGGTATAGCTTTGAGCGCCGGTGTTCAACACCCCAGCGAGATCCGCTCTTCTTCTTCCTTCCTCTTTCTGTTGCCTTCGAGAATCTGAGACTCAACTGTTGTTGATCATCTCTTGTTGCCTTCTAGAAACCGCTATTGCAAACGCGATTCAATTTTTTTAATCGTTTAGGCTACGCAATCAGCATTATTTGTATCTCTTTTTTAGGGATTGCAACTGCATTATTTGCATCTCTTTTTTAGGGATTGCAACTGCATTATTTGCATCTCTTCTTAGGGATTGCAACTGAGTTTTTTCCATCGATTGTTTGCAAATAGACTAACAATCTCAAAGCTATACGATTCGATGGAAAACACTCGTGCTTCGCTTGTCGATACCGGCTTTAACAAGTTGGAAAAATTCGACGGCGAACACTTCCAGATCTGGAAGCGAAAGGTGACTCTGAACCTTCAACTCGTGGATGTTGATCACGTGTTGGATGAGGAAGAACCAATCGTTCCAGCAACAGGATCTGCTGCTGTTCTGGCCGCTGCTACGAGCAAGCAGACGAAGTGGAAAAAGGATAACAGCATATGCAGGCTGCTGATCCTGAATTCCATGGAAGACTCTCTGGCCGAGTCCTACACAAAGAAGACTTCTGCCAAAGAGATCTGGGAGTCCGTGGGGAAGCTGTATGACGACGACGAGGCCCGGTCGAAGATGTTCATAGTTGAAAAATACCACAAATGGGTCTTTGAAGACGAGAAGACCATGCTGCCCCAAGTGAAAGAGTTCCTGAAGCTGCGCCAGAAGCTGGAGGACGATAGCATGCCCCTCGTCGGCAAGTTCGTCGTTGGAGGGATCGTGGCAAAACTTCCTCCAGGATGGAGCAACATCTATGCAAGGATGCATAGGAAGAAGATGGAGATTAGCCTGGATAATCTCCTCAGCGAGATTCATGTTGAGGACGAGATGCGCTCTCAACAGAAGTTGGACACCCTGTCCAAGCAACTAGCAACGGCGAATCTGGTTCAAGCCACCAGAGAGAACAAAGGGAAGCAGGCGGTTTCTCACCACAAGAAGAAGGACTTCTCGAATCTGAAAGTGAAGGGTCCAGGATTCAAGCAACAGAAGTCCAAGTCCCATGTGACTTGCTTCAACTGTGGCAAGAAGGGTCACTATAAAAGTGAATGCAAGTCCAAGCCCAAAGAGCAAGGTGAGCCTAACAAGGTTTCTTTGGTTACTAATCAGGTTGCCATGATAGCACAGGTTGCAACTGTGGGGGCAGACTTGGACTGGTGGATAGACACTGGCGCGACATGTCATGTCTGTTCAGACAAGGACTGGTTCGTCTCCTATGAGCCTACTTCCGAGAAAGTCATGATGGCGAACCAGGCACAAGCTGAAGTACTGGGGATCGGGACGGTGGAGCTGAAGCTTACATCGGGGAACATTCTGACGCTTCAAGGTGTGAAGCATGTTCCTGCAATCGCAAAGAACCTGATCTCTGGGAGCCTGCTCTGCAACGCAGGCTTGAGGATGGACATCAATGCTGGCCAAATGGTGATGTCCAAGAAGGGTACTTTCTTCGGAAAAGCTTTTCAGACTGAAGGAATGTACAAAATTCAGCTTGTTGTAACCCAGCATAATAATGTCAATGCTATCACTAGTTTGAATTACTCTCTTGAGTTGTGGCATAATAGACTAGGACATGTTCATTGTAAGCGAATAAACAAAATGTCTAGTCTAGGACTTATCTCCAAGTGTGGGGGTAAGGTAGAGAAATGTGAGATATGTGCTCAGACGAAGATCACTAGGAAACCCTTCCACAGGGTCCATCGAAGCACAGATCTTCTGGAGTTGGTTCACTCAGATATCTGTGACTTCAAACAATTCTCTACAAAGGTCGGGATGAAGTATTTCATTACTTTCATCGATGACTTCTCCAAGTATGCCTTCGTCTACTTACTCAAATCTAAAGACGAAGCATTCAAGAAGTTCAAGGAGTTCAGGGCCGAGGCTGAACGGCAAACTGGACAACAACTCAAGAGGCTGAGGAGTGATCGAGGTGGGGAATATAGGTCTCATGAATTCTCATCATTCTGCAAAGAACATGGAATCATCAACGAGACGACGGCTCCGTATTCTCCACAATCCAACGGAGTAGCAGAAAGGAAGAACAGAACGTTGACAGAGATGATGAATTCTATGCTGTTGACTGCGGGTCTCCCAAAGTGCTATTGGGGAGAAGCTGCATTAACGGCCACTTTCATTCTGAACAGAGTGCCGTATGCAACTTCCGACATAACTCCTCATGAACTCTGGTTCAAAGTCAGACCCAACCTGAATGTCATTCGAGTGTGGGGGTGCCTGGCTTATGTGAAGCTCCCGGATCTAAAGATTCAGAAGCTGGGGACAAGGACTACTAAGGCGATCTTCCTGGGGTATGCCGAGAAGAGTGATGCTCGGAGATTCCTTGATATCGAGTCAAATCATATCATCGAATCTCGCGATGCTGAATATTTTGAAGAAAAGTTTGCAAGGCACAAGAACATTGTTCTCACGGACATTCCGGAGAATAATGAGGGTGCGGAGCAGACAGAGATCTTTATCGAACCAGTAGTCCAAGATGGAGTTGTTGTCGAGGAGACACCAGCTGAACCAGAACTCGCTGAGCCGTCAACTAAGCGAGCGAGGAGGCCGAAAGACTTCGGAGATGACTTCGTCACCTATCATGTGGAAGCAGATCCGCTTACCTATGATGAGGCGATGAAGACCAGAGATGCTATATTCTGGAAGGAGGCGATTGACAACGAGATTGACTCAATCACCTCCAATAACACATGGGTATTGGTCGACCTACCAGAAGGAGCAAGACCCATCGGATGCAAATGGATCTTCAAGAAGAAGATGAAAGCAGATGGAACCATTGACAAGTTCAAGGCCAGACTAGTGGCCAAGGGATTTGCTCAGAAGCAGGGGATCGACTACTTTGACACTTATGCTCCAGTAGCTCGGATGACAACTATCAGATTGTTAATTGCTTTAGCAGCAATACACAAGCTGGTGATACATCAGATGGATGTGAAAACGGCATTCCTTAATGGCGAGCTGACCGAAGAGATCTACATGCAACAACCAGAAGGTTTTGTCGTCAGAGGTCTGGAAGACAAAGTCTGCAAGTTGATGAAGTCTCTGTATGGTTTGAAGCAAGCTCCCAAAATATGGCATGAGAAGTTTGACAAGGTGATAAGGTCAAATGGCTACAGGGTCAGTGAAACAGACAAGTGTGTCTATACGAAGTTTGCTGACGGAAGAGGAGTAATCGTTTGTCTATACGTGGATGACATGCTAATCCTAGGTACGGATTTAAGCTACGTCACAGAGACAAAGAAATTTCTCTCGACCAAGTTCAGTATGAAGGACTTGGGGGATGCCGACGTAATCTTGGGGCTCAAGATCATCCGGACAGGCACTGGAATAGCGCTGTCACAGTCTCATTACATTGAGAAGATGCTCTCTCGTTACGGGTATCAAGATCTTCCTATTATTGATACACCGTACAGGAGTGATCTGAAACTGGAGCCAAATTCGAAGGAGAGCGTCAGGCAGTTGGAGTATGCTAGCATCATCGGAAGTTTGATGTACGCTACTACTGCCACAAGGCCTGACATAGCCTTTGCAGTGGGAATGTTGAGTCGATTTACGAGCAATCCAGGCGTAAAGTATTGGAAAGCTGTGAAGCGTGTTATGAGATATCTCAAGAAGACTCAGACATATGCACTATACTACAGCAGAGATCCGTCAGTAGTGGAAGACTTCAGTGATGCTAGCTGGTGTTCAGAGGTGGAGAGCGAATATTCCACAGGTGGATATGTGTTCGCCATGGGTGGAGCTGCTATATCGTGGAAGTCGAAGAAGCAGACTATGTTATCTCGCTCCTCCATGGAATCTGAATTCTTTGCATTGGACGCTGCAGCAGATGAAGCAGAGTGGCTTCGGGAGCTCATGTATGACCTTCCAATGGTTGGGGCTCAAATACCGGCGATTCCGATATACTGTGACAACCAGGCGGCAGCAGCAGTGGCATCAAATGAACTCTTCAACGGGAAGAAGAGGACTGTGCGGTTGAAGCACAGAGCAGTGAACGATCTCATAAAAAGGGGCGTCATTGCAGTGATCGATGTTCGGAGTCAGGAAAACCTGGCGGATCCGTTCACGAAGGGTCTCAAGCATCAGCTGGTCGAGGACACAGCAAGGAAGATGGGCTTGAAGGCATTCTAATATTGTGTCATTATAATCCTATCAATAAATTTTATGTTATTGGTTCAAAGAGAAATCTACCAGATATCTAATTTTTTGATTCAAGGAAGGACTATTGACTGGAAAAATATTAGTTAACAGTGGGCACTTATTCTGCGGAACATGTAAGGGTTTCGGACCCAGAACCACTGTTGTCTACTATGAATTTTCTACGGAAAATTGATCCTGTGAGAAGGATGGCATAATGCCTTAATGAGTTCTCAGACTGAGTGAAGGTCTGTTATGCTTTACAGGAAGCATGGTGGCGCAACAACCATAAAGGAGTGTTACAACTCCATGCTACAGTGGGGTGACTCCACCATGAGGTTCCCAGGTAGGGGTAATGCCTCGGCTTTGTTAGCCAAGTTACAGGCGGCGTAGCACCGCATATAGGCAGGTAGCCTAATGTTGCATAATCGTAATAAAGAGATGTAGGCAGCACTACAAAGAGGCCGGTGTCCTCATGCTACAGTGGCATGACACCACGATGAGGTACCCAGGTAGGGGTAAAGCCTCGGCTTTGCAAGCCATGTCATAGTGGCGTAACACCACAAGGGAGCGCAAGGCTTCATGCTGGGAAGTTTGGCACTACAAAGAGGCTTGAGACCTCATGCTACAGTAGTATGACACTACGATGAGGTTCCCAGGTAGGGGTAATGCCTTGGCTTTGTCAGCCATGTCATAGCGGCGTAGCACCGCAAAGAAGCGCAATGCTTCATGCCAATGACTCTTTATATAGAACTCACCTATAGTGTATGGACAGAGATATCAGGCCGTCTCTTGAGGGTAAACTTGTAGACGCCAAAAAATTATACACTGAAACCAGGCTGGCACAAGGCCTTCAATGTGCAGCCAGAAGCACAGTTGATGTCACTATGTGAGTAGGAAGAATTGCAGTTATGGTGCAGAATTCAAGGCTTAGTCCATTCTTGTATCATGCTGTTATTTAACCTATGCGGGAAGATTCAAGTCGTAGCGACATCTCTCCTAATGCATGATGGACAATCACTGTGGGGAACGCTCAACCCATATATTGAGATATGTGGGGGATTGTTGGTGTTTTTGCCTTTGGACTAGAAAAGATAGTCCCACATCGGCTACACCAAATGGTGATTATCTCAATATAATGCATTGCTTGTGTTGAGGTGTGCACATGAGGTGTAGTGGGGCACAAGTTTGTGCCATGTGGAAGTATTTTCTAGAAGGAAAAAGGATTAAATCCAACAAGGATGAAAGTTAATTTTTGTTGTGCGGATGCGGACTCGGACTCGGACTCGGACACGGACTCCAGGATGTCTCGTGCATGCACGGGAGTGTTCGGGGGGTAGGCGTGGACTGGCACACTTCTATGCTGATTGTGGGATGATCTAAAATATCAAACTCTATTTTTGAGTATTGGTATTTTAGTCCCACATCGGATAGGAGAAGAGGTGAAGTCTCAACTCCACTCTATAAATAGAGCCCCTTGGCCTCCTTTGAAAGATGCACCAAGAAGAGAGTTGAGGGAGTCTGTTAAGTCCAGGAAGCCCGTTCAAGTCTCAAATATTGACTTACGAGCGTTCCAGAAGTTCTCCTGAACTTGCTGGTTCCTGGGAGCTTATCCGTACTGCGGGTATAGCTTTGAGCGCCGGTGTTCAACACCCCAGCGAGATCCGCTCTTCTTCTTCCTTCCTCTTTCTGTTGCCTTCGAGAATCTGAGACTCAACTGTTGTTGATCATCTCTTGTTGCCTTCTAGAAACCGCTATTGCAAACGCGATTCGATTTTTTTAATCGTTTAGGCTACGCAATCAGCATTATTTGCATCTCTTTTTTAGGGATTGCAACTGCATTATTTGCATCTCTTTTTTAGGGATTGCAACTGCATTATTTGCATCTCTTCTTAGGGATTGCAACTGAGTTTTTTCCATCGATTGTTTGCAAATAGACTAACATATATATATATATATATATATATATATATATATATATATATATATATATATGGCACCAAAACCTGGAAGCTCAAATCGTCGACATGGTATGACACAATTTCTTGCTGACACTAGCCGTTCTGAATTAGCGGGGAGCGAGCTGAGTAGAGAGGGGAAAGTCCCTCTGATCCTGCGTCTATTTTAGAGGCAACCCTAAGACATGCCTTTTCCAAATCCTCAGGTTCATTCTAAGAAGACGGGTTCACTGAACTCGTACTGCAACCTCCCTCATCAGTAGGGCAGCAGGAGACTTCCTGAGCCAATGAGATATCATTACAATTATATATATATATATATATATATATATATATATATATATATATATATATATATATTCAATGATTCATAGTCTAGTGGTAGTGGTGACGCATGTGACCCGAGTGGTCAGGAGATCGATTTTTAGTGAAGGACATTTGACACAATATATATATATATATATATATATATATATATATATATATATATATATATATATATATAGAGAGAGAGAGAGAGAGAGAGGGATCCACATCCTCTCATTTTTGCGTCACCCATGCATCCCCTTTTTCACATCTATTGGATCTTTGTTTAAGTCATCTAATCTTAACCGTTGATTTTTCAATGGCTAAGATTAGATGACTTAAACAAGATCCAACGAATGTTATCATGGAGATGCTTGGGGGATGCACAAGTGAGGAAATGTGGATCCCTCCTCATATATATATATATATATATATATATATATATATATATATATATATATATACTAGTCATAACCCGTGCCCATAGGGCATGGTTCATTTAAGGTATTCCCCCTCAAAATCTTGGACCCCCAATTTTAAACGAACAATAATAATTTTGAGGCCCCCATCAAAATATTAAATCCCAACCAGTGCTGGATGTGAATTTTCTTTGGATTCTCCATAAAACTCCACTCTCAATAATGCTCATCCACAACCATTATGAGGCCCCCATCAAAATATTAAATCCCAACCATCAAAATATTAAATCCTCATCTTTGGATTCCCCATAAAACCCCACTCCCAATAATGCTCTTCCCCATAAAACCCCACTCCTAATAATGCTCTTCCCCATAGAATCCCACAACCGTTGATTCACCAAGATTAAATCCCAACCACTCTTTATCTTGGCACAGTCAGCCCTAGGATTCAAAAACCTTTGTGTTTTGTATAATATATATATATATATATATATATATATATATATATATATATATAAAATATATATATATATATATATATATATATATATATATATATATATATATATATCCACACTGAGTCGGATCACTCCTCCCTCCTGATTGAGATCAACAGCAACTCCAACAGCACCAAGAAAGCCTTCAGATTCCTGGACTTCTGGCAACATCACCTGCACTTCAGCAATATCGTGGACTCTGCTTGGCAGTCTATTAATGAACCCGACCCCCTTTTTCGAGTGGCCGCCAAGCTCAAAGCTACCAGGAGAGCCTTATCGTCTTGGAGTAAGATCGCCTTCGACAACATTTTTCAGGCTATTCAGGGGGCGAAAGACGATGTCACCCGCGCAGAGGCCCTGTGTACCTCCGATAGATCTCCAGAGGCACGTGCGTCGTTCAACCTCGCCAGAGCTCTACTCAAATTCTGGATTAAGGTGGAGACAGAATTCTGGAAGCAAAAAGTCCGACTAACCTGAGATGTCGAAGGAGACAAGAACTCTAGTTTCTTCCACTCCTGCGTCAACGGACGCAGACAACAGCTACAATTACACCAAATCGCCGACGAGCAAGGCACTGTCATCAAAGACCAGCAAGGCATTCAGGCGGCCGCGACAAACTTCTACGCCAAACTCTTCACCAAAGAAGTCATCGTTAATGAAGATAATCTCCTTGCGAAGATCCCCAGCTTGATCAACGATAGTGAGAATGACCAACTTCTCCCCCCCCTCCGCGTAGGAAGTCAAGTTCGCAGTCTGGTCCCTCGACGAGCATAGCGCCCCCGGGCCTAACAGTTTTTCGGGTGTCTTAAAACATCCTCCTTGCTCAAGAATTGATCACATATATGAAATTTCCCTCCAGAGGCAGAAACATCACCATCAAGCTGGACATGGAGAAAGCCTATGACCGTTTGGACTGGCAATTCATGATCTGGGTGTTCAGGGCTTTCGACTTCGCTGAGTCTTGGATCGATATCATTTTCCGATCCATCTGCAACTCCTTGTTCTCCACGATCATCAACGGCCGAGCAGAGGGGTTCTTCAAAGCCAGCCGCGGTATAAGACAGGGAGACCCTCTATCTCCCACCATTTTTATTATCACGGCAGAAGCGCTCAGCAGAAACCTCAACCACCTACCACTCTCACCCAGGTTTCAATACTACCATACCACCTCCGGATGCCCCTTAATTACTCACCTCGCCTACGCTGATGATATCCTCATCTTCTCCTCCGGAGATATCGGGTCGGTGGAAGCAGTCCACAGAACGCTGGAGAGGTACACTAAATGCTCGGGTCAACGAGTCAACACCTCCAAGAGCGTCATCTACACCCACCCAAAGCAGACAGGATCCACTCAGCTACCCTCTCCAATCTGACCTCCATTTCCACCGCTTACCCGCCTTTCAACTACTTGGGGTGTCCGCTGGTGTACGGGAAATCTAGCTCGAGTATTTTCGACGGCATGGTGAGCAAAATCAGGAAAAAGATCACGGACTTGCATAACGCTACCCTATCTCCAGGAGGGAAGATGATCCTTATCAAGCACGTCCTTTCGTCCATTCCCATCTACACCCTGGCTGTGTGTTCCTCCCTAAGAAGGCGCTCTCCTCGCTTGAGGCACTCTTCTCTAACTTATTTTGGGGCCACTGTGACGGTAAGGACAAACACCACTGGGTCAGTTGGGACTCGATTGCCAAGCCGACCTCGGAGGGAGGGTTGGGCTTTAGCCGATTACATCATATCGTTGAAGCCTACTCCATGAAGCTGTGGTGGAATCTTCGCTCGGGCGTATCGCTTTGGAACCGATTCATGAAGGCCATATATTTTTCCTACTCTTACCCCACCACGGCCGGCGCCAATTCCAGATCCTTCGCGACTTGGCGGCGCATTCTCCATGGCCATAACCTCGCAGAACTCCTCATCCGCCTGCAGCTCGGCAATGGCAATTCGTCGTTGAGCCACGAACGGTGGATCGGGGATGACATCCTTCAGCCAACCTCTACTTCCCTCCCAACTGCACTATCCGTGACTTATGGGACAGCAAATCTGGCTGGAGATGGGAAAGGGTGAACGACTGGCTGGGGCCTGAGGCAGCTAGTGGCCTGGCAGCCGCAGATGTGAGGATCAGCGACGGCCCGAACACTCTCAAGTGGTCCCCCATGTCTGGAGGAATCTTCTCGCTGGCATCTGCCAGGTTTGTGGCCAGAGGCGTCGGCACCCCGGCACCACTCATCGCACCCTTCTGGCAGGGTTGCATCCCCAACAAATGGTCAGTTCTCATTTGGAGAGCTCAGCGCCGAAAGCTTCCAACCGACGACTCTATCACCTCGATTGGCTTTAGCATGGCTTCGTGCTGCCACTGCTGTACTTCTTACCAGTCCAAAACTGCTGAACACGTCCTGCTCACCAGGGACCTTGCCTCGCAGATCTGGGCCTGCCTCTCCAGGAATTGCCGACAAGCTTATCCGACCGGGGGCATCAACGATCTTCTCGCCATTTGGGGAAACTCCCACCGGCATCAGATCGTCGCATCCGCTGGCATCTGGGTACTTTGGAAGAACAGAAATAAATGCATGTACGAAGGGCGGTCATACAACCTTGAATCTCTGCACATGGAGATCCTCAGGCAGATTTCCAAAGTAGGCAGGTGCTGCCATCACCTCTCGAGCAACGCCTGGAGAGATATGGGTTAACTTTTTTTTTTTCTGGCCTTGTGAGCAGTTCCGGCTCCTAGCCTTTTTTACTTTTAGTTGCTTTTATTTTGGCGCTTGGCGTGCTTAGTTGTATAGGCTTCGACATTTTGTGCATGATACATCAATAAAGTTCCAGCTTTCCAAATATATATATATATATATATATATATATATATATATATATATATATATATATATATATAATTTTTTTTTTTTTTTTTTTTTTTTTTGAAGCAATGGGTAATTGTGGCGAACTCGCCTCCACCAAGGCTCGAACTCCCGACCACTTGGGCCGCATGCATCTCTCTTATCAAGCTTCAGTGGAGGCGAGTTCGCCACAAGTACCCATTGCTTCAAATATATATATATATATATATATATATATATATATATATTAGTATCCGGTATTTTTTGGGCCCCTAAAAAAGTGGGGCCCTACGCAGCTGTTTCCTTTGCCTAAAGGATGAGCCGGTCCTGCCTAGCATTAGTACAAACCCGATATATTATTGAGTTAGCATGAATATGGATGACCCCGGACTCCATTTTGCCTTTGCCAAATACTGTGAAACCATTTGAAGTAAAATTTAACCGAGCTATACACAACAGAACCCTGATTAATGTCTAGAAACCCCAACTAGGAAACATGGACATCTTGGTTTAGTCCACACCACACATAAGCACCTTGGAGATCCAGATGGGTTAGTTGGTATTTGGAGACATCTGTGTGGAGATCGAAGAGGACATGTTGCTGGCTCCGGGAACAAATTTCCTAGCAATATGGCACTGCAACACATGGTCATCGATCATCGACGTGGTTTCCACATGTAGGAACCTTAGTTTCAGGCTGCAATATAGAAAGGGGAAGTCATCATAGACAGATGTCTCCAGGGAATGGGGTCTTGTGCATAAGAAAAAAGTTTCTGAGAGGTACTAAAGCTAGAGATGAGTAATAACAAAGGCACTCACACAACACAGTGCATCAACCACACCTAGTACAGAAGACAAATGAAAGAATCCATGTGGAAGGTGATAGATGTAATGCTGTGGGTATCTGCTGGAGCCTTCCTCAAAAGAGGTTTGGTTGGTTAAAGAAGAAAGAGACTGCCATTGTCAACTTTATATATATATATATATATATATATATATATATATATATATATATATATATATATTAACCAATGCAAAATCTATCATAGCCATAACTGCGCGCAGAGAATAAATACTGAAACCCATTTGAGGGAGAAAAGACAAGAGGCCGACTATTGTGGCAAGAGCCTACCATGTGATAGTGAAAGTGTTGCCCCTCCTCTTTTAATCTTTCTTTTGTTGGGAATAGAAGATCATCGATGTGATGAACTAAAAGAAGAATTACGTTGGAAAGCTCTCCTGTGAATTGATTCTTTTCAGTTTTAGTGGACTTGTAAATATATATATCATCACACTTTAAGCACTGGGGAGTAGAATTCAGCAACAAAGCTTAGTTCGAGCTGGGATTAGACAAGAAAATTGAAAAGAAGTGCTACCTTAAATTAAATGAATTCGAAACTAGCTAGACAACTTTGCCTGCCTAAGATTATATGGAAAGATACTAAATGTCTGATAACCAGAAGGAGCCGCGCGCCAACTTCTTGTATTTCATTGTAGATTCGCAAATGGACAGAGATGAGAGGAATATATTGATGTATAGCATTATCAACATCAAATATCGTAGTATTCAAATAAGTTAAATTTAGGATTATATATTTAGTTTTAGGACCTCATATGATATTGAAAATTTACGTTTAGATTTTTATATTGTCCATACTAGGGTTTGATATTATCCTAACTGTTGACTTGGCTGACCATCAAAAATGGAGATCTAAACGCTAATTTTAAATATTATACGAGAAATTAAAACTAAACAGAAATATATAAGAGTTGTGCGACTTATGTTATTTAGTTTTGCATGATGGGTTTGTGTGACTTGGGTTGTTTAGTTTTGTCATGACGAATTGAGAATGACAATTGTGACATTTTTGTTTGCATATATCTATCGCGATCTCAATAGACACACAATCCTCATGGTGACATTTTCGATGGGAAAAACTTTATGGACATCGGGTATCTTCAGATATCTTTCGTCCCGATCGCATTGATGAATGCTTGCAACTCAAAACCTCGGAGGATTGTGTGCAACAACTGACATCAAGATAGAACCAACAACCGTGCCACAAGTCTTATTATTGGTCGTGAAAAAAATAGACAGCCTAGTGGCTAAGACCATTGGCACTAGCCCTACGGGGGTCGGCTGGGTGTCAGTGGACATGGGCTCCCAGGCTAAAGCCGGCTGGACGTCATCGACACGGGCTTTGGTTTAAAAAAAAAAAAAAGACAACACAAGTTACACAATTCTCACATATTTTCGTTTAATTTAGGGTCTAGTATAATATTCAAAATTTACTTTTATGTCTCTATTTTGGACGGTCAGTTCAAATGAACCGTTAAAACGAGACCCAAGGATAATACGAAATGCTAAACGTAAATTTTTAATATTATACAAGATCCTAAAACTAAATAACCCTTAAATTTACTTGTTGAATAGGTCAAGGAATCTAGTTCAAACTGATTAAAAGAAGAGTGAAGAAGTTATTACTATTATTTCTTTGTTTCCAATATGTTGCAAAATAGTCTATTAGTAAGGTTTAGTGCTTGTATGGTAGAGGATACCATTTCGAGTTGCCGACGCAACCTTCTACACAGAAAATAGGAGAATGGCTTCCTACCAGTGTTTTAAAAATGGACCGGACCGGCCGGTTGAATCGGTCAACCCGTGAACCAGTAACTTTTTCGGAGTGGTTTAATATTGACCCACTATTTTTTAAAAAATTCGGTTCCTTTTATGTAACCTGGCCGACCCGTCCGGTTAGACCACTGAACCGTCTGATACGGTTGGATTTTAAACCGGTTTGAACCTGACTTTTCCAATTCAACTTTTTTTTGGGGGTTAGCTTTTGACTTTTGGTTTGGACTTTACATACAATAAAAGTTTATACGTATTCTTGACTAATTTTAGCATAAGTAGTATATGTGTAGTTGTGTACTATGCAATATATTCAAATAAAATTATAAGGCTATAAAATTGGTTCAACCTGAATTAAACCACCGGTTGAACCGGTTTGACCCAACCCAGTGTCCTCACCAGGTCGATCTCCGGTCCGATTTTTAAAACATTGTTTCGTACATGTGGACCCTCTAATCTCCACAACCTACATCGGCTGGAGCTTAGTGGCACTAGAGTGCCCATAGTTTGCAGAATATGATATTAGTTAAAATAACGAGACACTATCTGGACCACGAACTTGGGCTGCACTTTTAGACCGCTCACCACATGTCAGCATCACATTTGCAGTCCAAGACCGGGCCAAATAGCATTGTCTTAGTTTAAAATAGCTGCAAATCACTAATAAAATTCATCAACCACCCCTTCCACCATGCTTGACCTTCAGAATGGCCGTCTACGTGGGAGTTCCCTGTAGAGCTTAGTTCTCCAAAACTGAAATGTACCCCTACTTGATAGCGTGCAGTTATGACAGAATTCTAAATGAAGCCGCTAATGAGCATATCGATGACCTCCATCGATCTTCTCTTCAACACTCACATGTGCTACTCAAGTCCGTTAAAATAATTGAACTGACTCATCCACATGGTCTTGATAACGCATAATGCCATGAGCAAATAAGAGTTGTGTCAGATACAATGTATATATAGGTGAAGGGTTTCGTACATAACTCCAAGCGTTAGTTATACACCAACCGACACTGCTTCCTCCAACAACTTCAATAAAGATCTTAAATCCGCAAGCCTAACCTTCTCTTTGTTTCCAAGGCTATGTTGATGGAAATGTATATTAAACTTTGATGCTTCACAAAACTCAAAGTTATAATTTATGGATTGATACGATGTATGCCGTATAAATAATGGAAGCTTGATAAGCTCTAGACATACAAGAAACGAGAAAATACAGAAATTAATGATACGTGAAATTTACACCTGGCTGGCGCCTATGTTCATTGAATCACAACCATGAGATACCCAACAATAATACAACAGGAAAGATGCCTCCACAAAACCCTACTGCTCCTACGTATGTACATTGGTGGATTACGTGAATCATCATATTTAGCCAGAGGATCAACCTCAAAGGTTAAAAAAAAAAAATCACTACGAAAATACTGCCTCCACATAACATTCACAAGAATAAGCACCACAAGATAATACCTTAAGTTTTAATGCACCTAGAAATCTTTAGTGGATGATAAGTTCTAATTATTGAGTCTTTATGTTATATAGTTGATCATATTGATAGCAATCACTACGAAAATAAGACATATAAGCGAAGCCTAATAGCGACAACGTCGCTAATAAGCAAAAAAAATGTCGCTAACAAAAAAATTAGTGATGTTTTCTTGTTGTCGCATTTTTTATGGTTGTTGACACAAAAATATTGCTATCTCGATGTACATTAGTGACGAGGCCACGTCGTCGATTATTTTGTCACTATCGACGTTTAGCGGCGTGACGTTGCTAAACCAGTGACATACTATGTCGTTGCTAAACGTCGCCAAAGTAGAGACACTATCAGTGATGTTTTGCTACAACATGCTGACATGGAAAATTTTTCCATGTCAGCTTGGTAACGACGTGTAGCGACGTCCTGATAGACTTTAGTGACGCTCATGATATAGGTTAGTGACGTAATATTACGTTGCAGAATGTCGCTATACTGCAAAATTTTTTTAAAACAACAGCAAGCAGTTTGTAGAACATTTCCAACATAAATTTGAATGCGCAGTTATAAAATCACAGTTTGTAAAAAGTAGACCTGGAGCAACCCTTTGTTGAATTTTATGTATTCGCCCCTCAGTGGAACACATAACACCGATAAAAGTTAATACTGTAATAATGTAAACTCACATATAATTAACAAAGTTATAAATGTCACATGGCATCAAATAATATCACTAAAACCAAAAAATAAATATTTCGAGATGCAAGAATGGGCCAATACACAAAGAACGAAAAATATGCCCAATCAAGGACCAGGAGGAGGAGGAGCACTGTCGCACATCTTGTTATAAATATTGCTTCTCTCTATTGAAAACCTGAAAACAAAATAAACCAAATTAAAGTTACCGGTCTCCGGAGAAGTCATGCACGAAAAACTGCCCTAATAGTTGATTCGAGTATATGTGTAGACTTGTTTCGAATGCTCCTAGTGGTAAAATTTTCGCTCTACTGGTATCCCGTCGTCGCACACAACTCGGAAAGATTGACCCATGACTTAGCTCTTGCCTAAAGCAGGAGAGATTGGAATGGAAAGGAAAGAAGGAATACATGTTTGTGAAGGGGGGGGAGGATGAGGAAGCACATGGTTACCATTTTTTCCTTCTCAAGTATCTCAATACCAACAATATGGATACATATATAGGCAATCCTCTTCCTACAAATTCAATAAATTTTATGGCTAGTTATATAGTCATTTGGTCATTAAGCACAAGCCCATAAAATACCAATGGATATAAAATAAATATTGAAACAGTCAAAAATAAAAAAAAAACAAAATGGTTGAAAGTATTGAATAGAAAATTGAATGATAATGAAGAGAGGAAGAAGGAAGTTGGGTTTTTCTCAAATTATACAACAATCCCCCCAAAAAACTATGTTCCGAAACAGCAGAAAGAATGAGGGGAAAAATTAGCAATTATATACTATGCATCGATGAGATGGACTACAACATTGAATCTCACTTAGTGACTATTGTCTTTCTCTGAAGAAGTGCTTGATGGACTACGTCTTGAATAAGACTACTTGAACCAGATTCAGAAAATAGCACACATAGTACACTAGAGGTACTTGGGTATATTGGGTGGCGTGTTAGATTGGCCATGCGCACTTTTTCATAATCGTGAGAGTTGTCTGGGATCTTCT
This sequence comes from Iris pallida, assembly GCA_029216955.1. Lineage (NCBI taxonomy): Eukaryota > Viridiplantae > Streptophyta > Magnoliopsida > Asparagales > Iridaceae > Iris > Iris pallida. The sequence goes on along the minus strand of JANAVB010013397.1, from coordinate 4,463,355 downwards.
TGTCCCATAGTCGCGGCCTTCACGACCTTCCACATAGGTAAATCCTCAAAGGGTTGGTGATTGGAGTCAACCCTGCATAACCATGCTTGGACCTATTAAGAGTTTAAAACTCATCCTAACCAAATCACACTGGAACACTGTCACCATAGGGATGGAGAATCATTGTATACATGTACAGCTACTTGGAATTATTTTAATGAGATTTTAATCTCGGGTTAGTGTTTCATAAAGTCACCTAAGTCCAGCTTGTTTCTACTCATTGAACCGGCTTCTTGAGATCTCTAGTCAGACTCGGATGGGTTGCCACTGCTGGTGACTTACTTGTGGGCTTAACCCCATCCTCCTCGATGATTCTAGGATTATTTTTTTAGAAAAACTCTTCATCAAGAGTAAACTGACTCTTCGTCAAGATATCTGTAAAGTTCTTTATGACTTTATAGTCAAGAACTATATTTTTGCTTAATGTCTTGAAACGCAGCTGCAATACCTATCCATCTTAGAATTTACAAGATCATGCTTTTTAGCATAATTTTAAAAATAAATGACAGGTACAGAAATATGTTGATCATGTAAAGTATAAAATGTCTAAGCCATACAGGTTCAGTACAAGATATAGCTAAAGATAACATTTCTGAGTATATAATACTCTTAGCTATGATTCTTACATAAACTAAAGAGATGACTACTCCTCATAGAGTAATATATATATATATATATATATATATATATATATATATATATATATATATATATATATATATATATATTAGATGTCATATGATTTAGTTATCCAGTTTGTATTAAAATGACTTTCTATGACATAAGAGTATCAGATATGATATAACTTATAGTCTAGAATATCCTTGAAAAAATATTTTTAAATTGTTTTGACTGATTTAGATATTTTCTAAATCGGATTTGGTGACATGACAATTATTTAACAAGTATGTTATTTTACTAATTACTGATATAAACATTAAGACAGTGAGCAAAAACTCATCTGACTCTATCGTCCCTTAAAGTAAGGTACTGTAACTTTCAGCCTTGGCTCTAAAGATTTATCTTTACAAGCTATTTTTACAAAAAAATGACAGTCTAAAGTAATAGAATAATAGTTTAAGTGAATTTTGCTAATTGGCCTTATCAAATCTTTAGTTTATCAAGTTTTGATCAACTTAGCTGTAGGGGCCGATTTCCAGCTAGCGGAGGTCCATAGGGGACGATTAAATACTGTGTCGCTTAGAGCTATTTACGTCCGGTTGACAGAAGGACCCTTTACCGAAATTGATTTTAACTTTAGAACTTTAGATTTAAAGGAATTTACAATTTCACTAACTATTTTCTTGTGACAAAATTGTTTGAATGAATTAAAGAATTATAGCGTCATGAAATATAAGAAAAAAATAAAATTTGTCTAAATATTGTGACAGAATAATATTATAATTTCTTTCTCACTAGAAATTCTAATATTATGATTCAAAAGTCATTTAAGGTTTAAACATGTAAAACTAACATGCAAAGAATATCACTTTTATACAATACTATACAGAACCATATGTATAAACCAAGATAATTGACTCATAGATTTCAACGATATATTTCTCCAATTAAATTTCATAATCAAAATAAATAGAATATGTGAATTGTAAATGTGAAAAATTACCTTTCCACGTGGTCGAACAAATTTGTACCTCTTGATTTTGGCTTACCAATAACACTTCAGAAGATGTCATTGTTTATCATTTTAGATATTTCTATTATTCTCACTTTACCCTTGACATGTTAGAGATGGACTAACAAGTCACAATCTCTAATGCTTCTGATTTGGAAGATAACTTTACAAAGTTCATATTAAGAATAAGTGAGTACAAATAAAATTTTGTTACCGTCACAGATAATATGTTGCTCTTTTCCAAAATTAAAATATCTCTAAGGATTCTACCTTCAAGAGAATAGAGGTTAGTTCGCATATTAACAAGAAATATATACCTGAAACTATGCATAAACTTTTTCAACAATGATTTTACAAGGTTTTAATATGCAAGATTTGGAAAATAACATATATTTTTATATTTGATAAAATGTCAATGATGTATTGTGTTAAATTAGTGGACTAAGAAAGAAAGATTTTTTCTGTTTGTACAACGTTTCTACCTAATAATAAAAGTTCAACCAAATATCCACCAAGGGTTAGGATGTTAAGTTATTGTTGTATTTTAACCAATGGTAGTGACTGGATGTAACCAGTAAAAGAAAAATATGTTTATTGTCGTTGATATTAACTATAGAAATGTCAAGACAATAGTATAAAAATAATATTTCTTGTTAGACAAGAAATAATAAATAAAACTAATAGACATAGAAATACAATTTGAACTATTACTCCAAAAATTCTATAAGGGAACATATCATATTATGCCATTCAAACCAGTCTAAACATGTATTCCAAGTCAAGAAATGACAATAATATTTCACAACAATTGGAATTACAATAATCCTTTAGTGGAGAAACATTCTTTGACCAAACTTTAGAGCTGAATGATGACATTTGGGAGTTCTCCATTAGTAGAGAGGATGAAAGATACAAGAATAACTGTATGGCATTCATTACTGATGTGTCTAATGTTTTGTAAACATATTAACATTTATTTTCTACCCCAGAACATTTAAAACATAGTAGACAACATATTTATGACATAATGTATCATGTAAACCATTAGTTGGGAGAAGAATTATTTAACCATTCACAAAAAAGGGAGAACATAAAAAGAATAGCTCCTAATATTTCTGTCACGACTCGATCCCAAATTATTGGGTCGAACCGGATCATGCCCAGCCTGCACCGTTGTGAGACGGCGGCAGTAAGCTGTTCTATATGCAGGTATTCACAACAACATCTATACATTTGTCACAACTTGAATATATGAAAATTTTAAAACCCATATTAAGTAAAGCAACTACTAGGTAATACTGGACTATTAAAGCAAATAGAAAACAAAATAGCAGTAAAAATAATATTCGTCTAATAGTTCGGCAAGATGTAATTGCCCAAAATAGCTCCAAGCCTAACTCTTCAACTCTACCACCAAGAGGGGTTCAGAAACCACACTCTTGTTGGCTCATTGGTAATGGTTGTACCAAATTTTAATAATTGTTCTAACGCTGTCTCGATATAAGGGCTACTTGGACGAACAACGACATCCTGTGCCTGCTACAGTTCAAGGCTTTGGAAATTGGAGCTGTATTTTTCATCACATATGTATTTCTATTATCAATGTACTTTTGCATTTTATTGAGTCTAGGAATATATTGTAAACCGTATCGTACTGGAAAATAGACTACCCAAGAAATGTTTTCAAAATACCCTTTCATTTTAAAAATATGCCCACTCATAAAGCCCTCAACAATTGAAAAGTACAACTGGAAATGAAAGAACTGAAATAAAGTGCTGAATTCAAAATCTACAAAACTCCAAAACAATAAAACTAGAAAAATTGGAAACGACTAGCTAAGCGGTCGGCTCGTCGGCCTCAGGTCCTACGTCCTCCAAGGAGGACTCCGACAGCACCACAGGGTACAAAACCGGGTCATAGTAGCTATTATACAATAGCTCAGCATCCTCAATGTCACCTAAAAATGTTGTCTCCAGTCAGGAGGGAGCAAGTACGAATATGTATCTCATATTTCAAGTAATAATGGAAAAGTGCAGGCTAAACAGTTGAAACAATATTTTCCAGCAATTTAACAATTAAAAACAATGTGAATTGAATGTGTAATCGTCTATGACCGGCTTGGGTTATACAATAGCGTCCTAGCGACGCGATACGGCTTATCCCCGTGTGTAAGAGGGGTAAGCTCGCACAATATGCAATATGAGGGGTATTGGCCATAAACGTTACATTATTCCCCCAATCCCCACAATCAATATCAATCAATATTTGAACCCTAGGAGAGGGTTCCGTGTAGCAATGTGGTTTAAACATGCAGCTTGACAATTACTAAATAAAATACAAGAAAACATAACCGTAATTTGCCTTTGTTAATTGACTGGATCGGGAATGTCGGTACCGAGGAGGAAGTCAAGTTCGTCTCTGAGATCCTACAGTTGAGAACCTTGACTTAGAACTATAATGAAACCATTCTATGTGTGCTAGTTACAATCTCTAGAAGTAGACCCTAGTCAGGTTTTAAGTTATTAGTTAATCTACCGGAAAATCTAGCGTCGCAATCTACGTTCGTTTATCATTTTAATTAAATAAGTCGGTTACTAATTAATTAGAAAAAATAGCGATTACCGGTTAATTTGGCAAAACTTTGTATTTTAAATATGTATATATAAAACTAGCCTTTTTCTTTTAAATGGGAAAACATGTGAATTATTAGATTATTAATTATGAGAAAACTTATTAATTTTCTTTATAAAATAAATATCCATTTTTATATTCTACGTGTTTAACGGCAAAACAATATTCCAGAAAAATAAAAAAAAGCTACGCTACACAATACAGGGTCACAGAGAAATCACTACAAAAAAAGTGTCTTTCTGGGACGTCAAAAATCCGTCTTAAAAAGGCCCAAATCAGTCCTAAATCGTAATTTGGGACGAATTTTAGGACGGAATGTAACAGTGCTATTAGGGTGGCGTGGCAAAAAGTTTTAGGACAGAAAATACCGTCCTAATTTGGTTTTAGGGTCGAAAAATCTATACGTACCAAAAGAGTTTGAATTATCATATGTTTATGACGGTTTACTAAACTGTCCCAAAATAAAAGAGTTTGTGACGAATAGCATCCGTCCTAGAAAAATTTGCCAGCGTCACAAAAGAATGTCATTTACATCTAGGACAATTACATAACCGTCCCAAAAGTAATACTTATGGAATTATTGTTTGCATTTTTCCAGCTATAAACATACAATTTAAATACACATATAACATAATTCATATGATCATGGCCATTGTCGAGCTTGTCCTCAAGCGTATCTCCAGGAGTCGGAGCTCCCATACAAAAAAAGCTTAACAACATCAAGCATTCTTTACTATCATTTACAAAATAGAAAAATATATTGCATTAAGTAGAAGACAACAAAATCCATATATAACTATAATGTTCAATTGGTAAACAACATAAAAGCTTAACATTCAACATCATTTACCATCATTTACAAAATAAATCCAAAACACAATACATCAGCCACATTATCACTTACAAAATGAACCCATCATCTCCACCATTACATACAAAATTATGAACCCAAAACATTAAGCACTACACCATGTTTTTGAATCATTTTTTAAACATTTACAAAATTAACCCAAAACAGTGTCCATCACAATAGTCGTCGTCCATCTTTTAAGTAAATCCAGAATACTTTTGAAGGACCTGCAAATGAAATTAAGACATGCCAATATATTAGCAAGGACCTGCTAATTATACAATAAAATATGTACCCAAATGGTCCCTTTAGTATGCTTTAGTTAGATTCATTTTGCAATTGCACGATGACTAGCATATTTTAAATATACACCAATAAAATAGCAAATCTGGGAAACAAAGCTAACAATACTAACAGGTATCATGACAAAAAAGACGATCCAATTTCTAGGCAAGCCAACAAAGCTAATAGGTATCATGACAAAAAAATGACGAAAATACAAGAAACCAATCTTATTTCACCTTAAGGCAATGTAGTTTGCTCTGAACTTTCATAATATGATTGTCATTTGGTAGATGCTAAACACTCTTTTTGTCCATTAGAAACGTGCACGATCAATATGTCAAAAATTTGTAGTACTTAAAACACAAATGAAGATTGAAAATTACAAATAAACTTTTACATGAGCAACTCGATCAAGGTAAATCACAATTACAAACAAACTTTTACAATTCTTACCATGAACAATATCGTGAAGGGATCCCATGGTTGCATGTTATCAAGTGATGAAGTTAAAAGGACTCTCTTCAAATTTCCTCAGTTATAAGTTAAAAGACTTCTTTATATGTGATTATGCATCAAGATGAATATATCAGGAAAAGAAGATGAAAGAGGCTGGTTAAAATGAAGTTGCTAAGGTGAGATTCATTTGGTGAAGGTACAATATTTTGATCTCTCAACTAAACTTCGTTCAGAAAATGAATGCCCCACTAGAATATATACTGCACAAAAATTATGTGCGCTTGTGTATGCCAAACTTCAAATAATTGTTTATGGTTGTAATATTATTCAATGATCGTGCCTGTCTCTGTCCAGCTTCCTAGGTGAAGTATAAAAATAGGATATACCACAATAGAATATCCATGTAAATAAAATATTGATCAAAGTACACTATAATTGTATTGGCATAATACTAGTTTATAGCTTACAGATAAGAGAGAAGGGTAGTATAATAACACAACTAAAAGGAGCACATATTAACATGATAGAGCAAAAAAAAGTCATGCACGTCTTATTTGCTCTAAGGGAACTATATAGATATAGATATCAGTTAGCAAGAGGATAGATAAGATCTAACAAGGTCTGATATCAAATTTCTAAAAGAACTTCCAGATTTCATCAGGTGCATGAAAAACAATAAATAGGATTAAACTAACACAAACAGAAAAACGAGGCAAAGCATACAAAAATATAGCTTGGTTGAAAAATATATGGGATTAAGAATCATACTTCATCGTTGAATTCAAGACCTGGAGATCAAATCTATGCACTATTCTCACCAACTTCAGTTTTCTTCATTGTTAGTTCAAACCTTTCCTTCCACCCTTTCCAAGCCTCTCCGACTTCACCTAATTCTGAATCTGGAATGCATGTGTTCTTATCCAGGTTATCTATCCATTCCTTCCAAGGAGATACGGATGGATCTAAGAACTTGGAGATCTGCGGCAACAACACAGAGTAGTAAAAGTTGTCAACGGCCTTCTGGATCTCATCAGCTTCCACAATCCTTTCCAGTTCAGGCCAAGTTACATTTCCAAGTCGGTTTCTTACGGAGAATCGATTACCCCTCAGAATTAAAGTTTCAGATAGGGCAATGGGTAGAATAATTCGATAAAACTTTGCAAGGGACAACTCTATTATATCTCGAGGTAGCAATTTCCGCTTCACTGCCATGGCTGTACCAACCATTTTTCGGATCTGTGATGGTAATAAAACATTTCTTTTCAATGTTCCAAGTAAAATCTGAGCAAGAACTAGATAGGGTACTTGAAAACTAAAAGGCTGTAATACAGATATGGTTGTATTCTATAATAGTCCTGTTAGCAATATTCTACTTGATAACAGAGAGGAAAAAAATATTTTATCTTACATGTATACAAAATGGAAACTGCGTTGTCAAGGCCTAAGTAGGAGTAATAATTAGGATGTGGACTGAAAATTCAAGGCGACAGCAAATGGTTAGGGCAAGTAGATTGATCCATACTTTTAAATAGAAGGGAAAACATAACTTCTTTTAACTTGCTAACGAGCTGTGTTATCAAGTGAAACCACTCATGTCCAATTAGCATTATACCAAAAGAAACAGCAGCTGCTGATAATGTTTCAGATACACCAGGAGTCGAGATGTATAATAATTTCTTATAAGTGAAAATCTACAGTAGTGCATTTATCAGCCATGGATCATAAAGCAATCATGTGGTAAAGAAACTACTTCAAAGTACTATGTGCAATATATGCATAAAGAAGCTAGCTATAATAATATAAGATTAATAGGAAGCCTAATTAGCTACTAAAATTATTAAGACAAGAGGGCATATGCTTATTATCAAGTACCTCAAAACTTCTCAAGATATTGTTAAATTCAGCTATATATATATATATATATATATATATATATATATTTTTTTATATATATATATATATATATATATATATATATATATATATATATAGAGAGAGAGAGAGAGAGAGAGAGAGAGAGAGAGAGAGAGAGAGAGAGAGAGAGAGCATGAATAAATATATGGAATGAAGCAGCAAAGCCCTATGGTGGGCAAAGAAAAACTATAAATGCATAATCAGCAAAATATCAAGTACCTCAAAACTTCTCAAGATATTGTTAAATTCAGCTAGATGATCTTCAATTTCTTTAGAGCTGCAGTCACTTTTGATCCCTAAAATTTCTGCCGGAAGAACATACGAGTACATCCGAAATGTGCATTCCCTTCTTGCATCAAAACTCCTGTAATGTATTTTGAAGCCCAATGACTGACTAGCTCAAAAAAACCATGAAAATAAACCTTTTCTTTATTCATGGAATAGTAAATGTCGAAAGACAGGAAGTATATTTATACTATTTAGTATTTACACCAGATAAATCTTAAAGGATGCCCATATGACATATTGCTCTTGGTTTCCAAAATTCAGAATTTGATGTAAATAGACAGTTAATGAAGAAAAGATGGAATTGGTCTTGATCTTTCCAAGAATTATAGGAGTCCCTAAATGCAGTCTATCATCATCATCATCAAAGTCTTCTTAGCATACGAAAGCTCCATACAATATTTGATATAGTTTTTTTATCGGCTATCGACCTGACATCAACCCTCTATAGCGGTGCCTAATTCCTAGCCAAGGTAGTTATGAGCATGAGAGAGACATACTATAAAACCTAGGCAGTAGGCAGTCACTTAGGGTAGGTAAACCTACCTTTAGGATTGCAGTTTAAGCATATGCAACAAAGGTGCACCCTCCAAGCTCCCCTAGACTATAAAGAAGTCTAGACGAATAGATAAGATGATACAATTTGCTATAGAGAATTGTATTCATCTCTATGACACATTATGTCAAAGAGTGAAGGAATGACAATCCCAACCCTAAATACAGTCTATAATGCTCAAAATGTGAAAAAAGAGAACCTTTAGAAGGAAGCATAATTAATTACTATGGAGAACAGAGCAATCAGTTATCATCCTTCTGAAAGTATCTTAGTTTTTCATGATTGTGGTAATAGCAGTGTAGCCTGATTAGTGAATTTCTCATGCATTAGTAATACTAGTGTATATAGGTTATCTATTAGTATACATCAATGATGTCTTGGCTATGTGACTCGTAAGTTCCAACATTACGGTGCTAACTCCCGTTACAATTCACTCCACTTCTTTGTGTGTGCTGCTGAAAAGTAGAGTAATGATGGCAAACAGAGTGATACTTGGACTTAAAAGATGTTGTATTTCTAAGCCCATGTGACTACGTTAATCCTATTTGTAAAGATGTTGTGCGTATACACACACACAAAACTAAGAGTCTAGATTTCTTCACCATAATCATCAAATGAGTTTCAGTCAAAACTATAAGGTTTAAAAATAAAGTAAGTTTGATTTAAAAGCACGAAGTTGTATTTTAGAAGACACGGTTGCAACCAATGAGGATGCACTAGAAAATACCCAGGTCACTTGAGTACCACAATTAATTTGAAAAGAAAGGGGTATGCAATTAAGTATGTAGTATGTACTCGGGAGTACTAGTACTCGGTATGCGTACATCATAAGTGGAGTATCGGTGCTTTGTAGGGGAAGTGGGGTTTCTCGAAAATATTTGTCGAATCCACAATGCATTTACACGCATCATGTTATCATTGTAAAGATAGGTATATGAAAGATTAATAAAAGTGAAGGCTTCAACTATAGAATCTCCAAATCGAAATTTCATCTTAACTGAAACATGAATGTGAGTTTGAAGAGTAATAATCCCATAATTCAAAGATAACTAGATACCTTCCAATGTATAGCAAAGATGAGAAGAGTCCATATTCCACCAATAAAGAAGCTTACAGGTATTAATGTATGTAAGTTTTTCCAGTATATCACGATTAAAACAGTGTTGAGTAAACAACTAACAACTTGCTATACATAATAATATGTTGCATGTTTTCTTGAAACCCACTTTGACCAAAAGTATGTTTCTAAATCCGTGATTACCCGTTTATGGGAAGGGAAAGCAGCAGGGAGAGGCCAGAAGAGACCGAGACGCATTACTTTGGAATATGAGTTAGATGTTCAAGATGAGTCAAAGATCTAGGGATGTCTGTGTAAATTGAATGAAGACTTATGTTGTTTTTTTAATTTTGTTTTATGATGTAGATGGGGCTTTTTTAGCACCATCTTTTTTGTGATTTGGTCATATGACCATCGGCTATTATGATGTAGCTAGACTTGTTTCGTTAATTACCATTAATGACTCATGGGGGGACTTCTTCTCACCGTTTTATCTGGAAAAAAATGTAATTACCAGAACAAGGGGAAACATTGTTCTAAAGTCATGTTTCTTCTCTAGAACTCAATTTGATTATCCACCAATATACTTATCTCACCTTTGGGAAGGTAAAATACTGAAGACCTTGACATTGACTGGCAGATTGGAGTTAACATAGCTTGCAAGTATAATACCGCAAGGATCCTCCTTCCATTCATGTTCAGGGATCTCCATCTTTAATGAAATCATGGTTGCCAAGGAATGAACCTAAATTCAAACAAGAAAAGATGTTACCACAAATGTAAGAAAGAATTGAAGGGTTAGCAAAAACTCATTTTTCCAAGAACACGAGCAATCAATTAAAGAACGTCAAATTTGTGCCAACTCCATCCAATTGGATTGTGCGACATTTTCCCAAAATGCTCTCTTAGTAATTACTATACAAATTTATGAAGTGCAGAATTTGGTCAATAGTCTCGTATACAGAAGGAAAAAAAATACGGGTTCGTGGGAGAGGACCACATTGAAGCAAAAAGGCCAGAGTTTACAACATTGATGATTTACCACAATGAAGCGCAAACATCCCACACCTTTGCATGCAACTCTTTGTATGATAGGTCATATGCGATCTTATGTGCCTCATTCTTCACCATGGCTAGGGCTTCCGCACATAGGCCCAGCACCTCCTCGTGGTTCATACATCTGGTAGGCCCCCTCGATCTTGCTCTGTGCCGATGCTGCCATGGCCGATTGATGGAGATCACAACAAAAAAAATAGATGGCGGAGCTTCATATGAAATTAGAAATTTTAGATATAAGGATAATAATAAAAACCCTCAGATTTGTACTTCAATAAGAAAAATCGCATAAATTCAACAACACCGTACCATAGAACTGCTCCTACAGATCTAGGGTTAGGGTTTGGGAGAACTGCTCCGACGGATCTAGGTTTAGGGCTTGGGCATAACATTGGGTAAAGTTGGGGAATAAGGTTTTAGGATTGGGAAGGATCTGTAGGTGGACAGGAAAAGTAGGAAGAGAACAAAAAAAGGGGCTTAGAACCAAGAGGAGGGAGAAGAAGAAGTCGAGAGAGAGAGTAGCAACCATTCTTTTTTTTTGATCGAAAAGAGACAACAACAGCTTAGTAGCAAAGGTCCTAATGGTTTTGATCTAATAAAGTCTGAATGTTTTTGTGATGAACGGTCTAAATTTAGGTCATCCAATTGAACGGTCAGGATGGGGACGTGTGGAGGAAAACGTTCCCTCCTAAAATTTTGGCAATTAGTTGTCAAATACTGGCATTCCCGCCGAGCTATTTAGGACGGTAATATGAATTATTTAGGATAGAAAGTTTTATTAGTCCCAAATAGAGATCCATTTTTACAAGTTGTCCCAAAAAATATCACTTTTTTGTTACACAAAATATAGTCGTCCCCAGAACTATATTTTTAGGACATTTTAGACTAGTGTTCCAAATAGTGTCGTCCCAAAAAGACATTTTTTTGTAGTGAATAAAGGAAAAAATGGGCTTATGCCCCTACAAATTATTTACATAAATTAATTAATTCCTAAGGCGAGCTCTGAGTGCCGCGAACGGTCCAAACAATAGGCCGAGGCCCTGCACCATAAATACTAAAAGTAGTACCAGTTCTAAAAATTAATTAAAATTAAAATTAAAATTAAAATTAAAGAGTCTCAGACTTGGTCGTGCAATCTTATGTTGCTGGCTAACGCCTCAACGTACAGGAAACCCTGTAGCGTTTGCGTTTTGCCGAGGCTCATTCGACCTGATACGGTCGTCGCCTAACGGGGATACGAAACTCACAAAATCCGCATTTAAAATCGACAAAACCAATTTTGTAAATCGTTTTCAAGGACCGTATTTGAAAATAGATTTTTATATACCAATTTACTAAATACTTTTATTTTGAAAACCTTTCCGAAAATTTCGGCAGCACCTCCTCTGTAATTGGGACAACCCAATCCTGGGAGGATGCCAAACCGTAACACAAATAAATATCCCAAACCAGGGATCACACATTTTCATCTCAAAATGAATATCCAACCCAAATCAACCACAACACAAATATAACCAAAATAGAAAATATGCCGCGACGTAATCGATACTCTACGTATCACCCAAAAGCAACCATATTCAAAATACTGAATCCCGAAACGGGATCGTGACCGCGTCATCATAGACTATCTATGGGAGGGACACGGGACACGAAGTTATACCTCAATTGCTCGGCTAGAGCTCTCAGATGGAGTATAAAAAGAAAAGAATTCCACGGACAGCCGGAAACCAGCTCGGAAAAGCGCTGCGGAACTCGGGGCAGAGCCGACAGGGCTCGGGGTCACGCCGGGAGGCGCTGGTCGGTGGAACAGCACGCAGGGGGGTGCTGGCCGGACGAGAATGGGGTCGCCGGGGAAGACGGGCGCGGGTTGGCCTCGGAAGGGTCACCGGGGCACTGGGATCTGCGCACGGGAGGCACTGTGCTGGCTGGACGGGGCGGAGGCCGCCGGGGTGTTGGCCGGACGGGTCTCGTAGACCATCGGGAGGTCGCGGGCGGACCTGGCCGGAGGAAGCGGCGCCGGGGGAGACTAGGACACGGCAGGAGACGGGCCGGACGGGGGCCTGGCCGGCGTGGAAGATGGCGCGCGGGGGTCTGGCCGGCGTGGGAGGTCGCGCCGAGGAGGTCTGGCCGACGCGGGAGGCAGCACTGAGGAGGTCGGGTCGGCCGGAGTTGGCCGGGATGCGGTGGGGATCGCTGGACGGGATCGGGGGCTATGGCACGGGGTGAGGTCTCTAGAGAGTGGAGAAAAAGTTTTTGAGTGAGAAATGAGAGTGAGGGGGAAGGAATGAGAGGGAGAGGAATTTTATGGAAGGAGTGGGAGAAGTGGGTGTAGAGAAGAAGTAGGAAAAGTGTGGAGGAGAGTGTTCACAGGAGAGAAAAAAATAGGGGGGTGGCTTGGTCGTGGGAGACCAGGCCAAGTCGTGGGGAGAGGATTTTAGTAATAGGTTTTTATTTATTTATTATTATTAATATATAATAATCAGAATTTAAAAAGAAGGAACAAGGATGGGTTCGGAACTGAGATCTGGTTCGAGTTCGGGGTCGGTGTTCGGACTCGGGGTCGGACTCCGGGCACGGGATCGGGGACAGGGCCACAAGCAAAATCCAATGATCATTTTAAAAATAATATTTTTCCTAATCCGACTAATAAATAATAATAATAATAATAATAATAATAATAATAATAATTAAGATTACGCTACAAATCTAACAATTAAAGATTCTTAGAAAATTTCGGGTTTCACAACCTTCCCTCCTTAGAGAATTTCGTCCTCGAAATTAAAGGCAAGGTTAGAGGTTACCTCAAGTCTCAAACAGATATGGATACTGCTCCCGCATCTTGTCTTCTCGCTCCCAGGTAGACTCGCTTGGGGAGTTGTGCTGCCACATAACTCTGACTATCGACGTCACAGAATTTCTGGTTCTCTTTTCTCCTCTATCCAATATTGCCACTGGCTTCTCTGGCACTGTCAGGCTGGGTCCAATTTCCAGCTCCGAATGGTCCAAGATGTAGCTCGGGTCCGGGATGTAGCATCTCAGCTGCGAAATATGGAAGACATTGTGGACGCCTTCGAGACTTGGAGGTAGAGCCACCCGGTAAGCCACTTCTCCAATCCTGTTAAGTACTTCAAACGGACCAATATACCTGGGGCTTAGCTTTCCTGCTCTGCCGAAACGGATGGTTCCTCTGGTAGGAAAGATCTTCACGAACACACTGTCACCTTCTTCAAACTCCAACGGTCGTCGGCTGCTATCTGCCCAATGCTTCTGTCTGTCCTGGGCAATCCTGAGCTTGTCCCTAATCATCTTTACCTTCTCTGCTGCATCGGTCACCATCTCAGGTCCAAGTAATACCCTTTCTCCTACGTCATCCCAAGCAAGTGGAGTGCGGCAACGACGTCCATAAAGTGCCTCGAACGGAGTCATACCGATACTAGCTTGGTAGCTGTTATTGTAGAAGAATTCTACCAAGTGCAAATGGTCTTCCCAAGACCCTCCAAATTCTAAGACGCAAGATCTCAGCATGTCTTCTAGCATCTGGATTGTTCTCTCCGATTGTCCGTCAGTCTGGGGATGGTAGGCGATGTTGAACTTCAGTTGCGTTACCAAACTATCGTACAAGCTCTTCCAGAAGTGAGAGGTGAATCTGGTATCCCTGTCAGATACGATACTTACCGGAACTCCATGAATCCGGTAGATGTGCCGCAGGTACAGTGCTGCCAACTTCTCGGTAGATAGACCCACCTTGAAGGGAATAAAGTGGGCTGACTTCGTCAGTCGGTCTACGATAACCTAAATGGCATCCTTCCCTCCTTGGGATCGAGGCAGTCCTGACACAAAGTCCATCGTTAAGTGTTCCCATTTCCACCCTGGGATGTCTAGCGGCTGCAAAAGTCCTGCTGGTCTCTGTCTGCTAGCTTTCACTTGTTGACAAATTAAACATCTAGCTACATATCTGGATACGTCCTTCTTTATTCCATACCACCACACTATAGTATGCATATCCCGATACATTTTGTTAGCTCCTAGATGTATGGAATACTGCGACTGGTGCGCTTCTTGGATCAGCTCGTTCCTCAGTTCGCTAGTTGGTACGCAAAGTCTCGTACCATGCTTCAGTGCTCCATCGCAGGCGATTGAGAATCCTTCAAGTGTTTCTTCCAACACTTGATCTCTGAGTTTTTAAAGCGTCTCGTCTTGGAATTGTGCCTCCTTAACTCTGTCTATTAGACTTGAACGCACTTGCAACTGCATCATTGATGAATCAGCTCCTGGTACGATGGCTTCTCTTCCCAGTTTCTTCATTTCCTCTTCGGGCAGTACAATCTCCAGTCCAAGCTTTTCCATGTCCTCTAACAAATTACGCTCCTTGGTCAAGAACATTGCCATCGGGTATCGACTAAGTGCATCTGCAACAACATTAGCCTTACCCAGATGATACTGCAGGTTGAGGTCGAAATCCTTTATCAGCTCCAGCCATCGTGTCTGTCGCATGTTCAGCTCCTTCTAAGTGAAAACATATTTAAGACTTTTATGGTCTGTAAATATTTTCACTCTCTCTCTCCATAAAGGTAGTGCTTCCACAGCTTCAATACAAATATAGCCGCGGCCAGCTCCAAATCATACGTGGGATAGTTCTTCTCATGAGTCCGTAATTGCCTAGATGCGTAAGCAATTACTTTTCCATGTTGTTGAAGAACGCAGCCCAATCCCTTACCGGAAGCATCACTATAAATTGAGAAACCGTCGGTACCTGCGGGTAGCGCAAGTATCGGCGCCGTCGTAAGCCTCTTCTTCAGTTCCTCAAATGCTGACTAGCAAGCTTCCGACCAAACAAATTCTTCGTTCTTCCTAGTAAGCTTCGTCATCGGTTTAGCAATCCTGGAGAAATCCTTTACAAACTTCTGGTAGTAGCCAGCTAAACCAAAGAAACTTCTGATTTCTGCAACTGAACTTGGTGCAGTCCACTTCTCAATAGCAGCTATCTTCATTGGATCCACCGAAATTCCTTCTCCTGTGACAACATGGCCAAGAAAATCCACTTTGTCTAAGAAGAATTCGCATTTAGATAGCTTACCATAGAGCTTCTCCTTCCTTAAAGTTCCTAGAACTTTCCTCAGGTGCTTTTCATGCTCCTCTTCAGTCTTCGAGTAGATCAGAATGTCATCGATGAAGACAACAACAAACTGATCCAGATATTCATGGAAGACCTTGTTCACAAGGTTCATGAATACTGCAGGAGCATTTGTCAGTCCAAACGGCATGACCAAAAATTTATACTGTCCATATTTGGTGTTGAACGTCGTCTTTGGAATATCCTCCTTCCTGACCTTGATTTGATGGTTGCTAAACCTGAGATCAATCTTCAAAAATACCTTAGCTCCACTCAGTTGATCAAACAGGTCGTCGATCCAGGGCAGAGGGTACTTGTTCTTGATGGTGATGTTATTCAGCGCCCGGTAATCAATGCACATCCGCACGGTTCCATCCTTCTTGGGCACGAACAAAATTGGTGCTCCCCAGGGTGAAGCCCCGTCTCTAATAAATCCCTGGGACTTCAGTTCGTCGATCTGGTCCTTCATCTCCTTTGTCTCCTTGGGGTTGACTCTGTAGCATCCTCGAGAAATAGGAGAAGAGCCGGGTACTAGGTCGATGGCGGCAATCCTGGAAGACTATCTGGAAAGACGTCCATGAATTCTGCTATGATAGGGTTAGGAGGCCCGGGTTCTTCGGTGATAGAGGAGTAGGTAACACTCTTCATGTCTTCCGGAGCTCGAAAGATTTCAAACTACGGTTCTCCTGGTGGGCTGAAGATTACACATCCTCTGTGACAATTTATCAGCGCATGCTGCTCACTTAACCAGTCCATCCCTAGGACTACATCATAGTTGGGCAAGGGCATCACAAGTAAGGGTGTTAAGAATTTGTGGCCTGAGATAGTTATGGGATAATTACAAGTCTCGGTGATGGGTATGGGTCTACCACCAGTCATAACTCTACTTATCATCTTGCTAAGTCCCGTATCTAGGTGGTGTGCAGAAATGAACTTTGATGATATGAAACTGTGTGATGCACCCGAATCAAATAATGCTAGAGCAGGATGTGAAAACACATAAATGGAACCTGTGATAACATCAGCGGTGGGTTCCTGCTCTGGTTCTTGTTCGTCTGCTGCTAGGGCAAAAGCTCGCCCGGTCTTCTGCTGATGTTGCCCGAACCATTGTTGCTGAGTAGGTAGAGGAGCTCTTTTCTGAGTTGCTCCGGTCCGGTTGAATGCTGTGGTGCAGTCCCTCACTTGGTGGGTGGCAGACCCACGAACTAGGCAGTGTCCCAGTTTCTTCCTACAGATGTTCGCCTGATGTCCTGGCCTCTTATAGTAGTCGCAGACAGGGATTTGCTTCTGAGGCGTTCTGTCACTGGTCCTTGCCTGATGGTGCTGCTGCTGGTGGTACGAAGGCCTGTTGTTGTTGTTGGGCCTCTTCTGGTTACCCTAGAAGTTGCTAATTCCAGGATACTCCCTTTTTGAACGTGAAGGCTGGCTCTTCACCACATCCTGGGCTCAAATCAGAATCTTCTCGTACGTCTTGGCGCCGCCTGCGATCACAGGGGTACGAATTTCTTCCCTTAGTCCATACCTGAATCTTTCAGCACGATCTGCGGGGTCAGCAACCAAGTTCTTTGCAAAGCGGCTAAGTCGGCCGAACTCTGCCGCATACTCTCCAGCCGTTATGTTCCCTTGCTTCAGGTCTTGGAACTGTCTTTTCATCTCCCGCAACTCTGATGTTGGGAAGAACTTCCTGCGGAACAATCTCTTGAAGGTGTCCCAATCAAGCTGCTTGTCCTGGAGTCGGGGTTCATTCCGATACCAGGTGCTTGCTATATCTCGCAGCTGGAGTCCTACTGCTTCGACATGGAGGTCGTCAGGTAGTCGAGCGATGCTGAGGAGATGCTTCATGCTGTCGAGCCATTCGTCGGCATAGATGATTCCCTCGGTTCCTTTGAAGGGTCGAGGGTCCTGCTTCTTAAAGTTCTCAATAGTGCCGATCTTTACATAATAATGTCTCTTATCAAATTGAATGGCCTTAATGATACATAAATTAACCCTTAGATTTATGTTTATCTTAGCAAGCCTTGAGTCCGTTTGAGCTGTTCCTCCTCTCTCGAGGGTAGCCATAGCCACGTTGTGAGCATTCTCCATGCCTTCTCTCATGATTGTGGTCTGCTCGCGATGGACTTCAGCTTAGGCTGCAGTCTGTTCACGATGTGCTTCAGCTTGGGCTCTCTGGGCCTCCAGTACTCCTCGTAGCAGGCCTACGAGCTCGGTGGGGTCCATCGATACTGGTGGGGAAACTAGTGCGGGTACTACCGTAGGGGACTGCGGCTCAGTTCCGGGAAGTACAGGTTCTGCCGTTTGCGCTGTAGTAGCGTAAATAGAGCGGGGTTCTGGTGCAGCGTGGGGACGGTCAGTCAGCTGCAAGGGAGGAGGGTCCCGGCGTGCTTGAGGAGGTGGGGTGTGATTGGTAGATGACACCTCATCTTCAACAGGACCGGAACGGGTGGTCTTTTCTTTGGCCATACTCTGGAAGGTTTAGGATGCAATACATAAGCAAGGTATCCTACCAGTCTATAATCAAACAAAAATATTTATATATATATAATTCGGACCTATGTTGTGACAAATAATTGTTCTGGTGTTCTAATTATTTCTAGATATGTTTTCTTAAGTTGTTGTTTCTGACCTGCATGGGCCACCACTAAAAACATGTCACGACCCGATCCCAAATTATTGGGTCGAACCGGATCATGCCCAGCCTGCACCGTTGTGAGACGGCGGCAGTAAGCTGTTCTATATGCAGGTATTCACGACAACATCTATACATTTGTCACAACTTGAATATACAAAAATTTTAAAACTTTTATTCAACAATTGAAAAGTACAACTAGAAATAAAAAAACTGAAATAAAGTCCTGAATACAAAATCTACAAAACTCCAAAATAATAAAACTAGAAAAACTGGAAACGACTAGCTAAGCGGTCAGCTCGTCGGCCTCAGGTCCTGCGTCCTCCAAGGGGGACTCCGGCAACACCACAGG
This sequence comes from Iris pallida, assembly GCA_029216955.1. Taxonomy (NCBI): domain Eukaryota; kingdom Viridiplantae; phylum Streptophyta; class Magnoliopsida; order Asparagales; family Iridaceae; genus Iris; species Iris pallida. Next base: position 4,444,498 of record JANAVB010013397.1, on the reverse strand, counting down.
GTACAAAACTGGGTCATAGTAGCTATTGTACAATAGCTCAGCATCCTCAATGTCACCTAAAAATGTTGTCTCCAGTCAGGAGGGTGCAAGTACGAATATGTATCTCATATTTCAAGTAATAATGGAAAAGTGCAGGCTAAACAGTTGAAACAATATTTTCCAGCAATTTAACAATTAAAAACAATGTGATTTGAATGTGTAATCGTCTATGACCGGCTTGGGTTATACAATAGCATCCTAGCGACGCGATATGGCTTATCCCCATGTGTAAGAGGGGTAAGCTCGCATAATATGCAATATGAGGGGTATTGGCCATAAATATTACACTATTTCCCCAATCCCCACAAACAATATCAATCGATATTTGAACCCTAGGAGAGGGTTCCGTGTAGCAATGTGGTTTAAACAAGCAGCTTGACAATTACTAAATAAAATACAAGAAAACATAACCGTAACTTGCCTCTGTTAATTGACTGGATCGGGAATGTCGGTACCGAGGAGGAAGTCAAGTTCGTCTCCGAGATCCTACAGTTCAGAACCTTGACTTAGAACCATAATGAAACCATTCTAGGTGTGCTAGTTACAATCTCTAGAAGTAGACCCTAGTCAGGTTTTAAGTTATTAGTTAATCTACCAGAAAATCTAGCGTCGCAATCTACGTTCGTTTATCATTTTAATTAAACAAGTCGGTTACTGATTAATTAGAAAAAATAGCGATTACCGGTTAATTTGGCAAAACTTTGTATTTTAAATATGTATATATAAAACTAGGCTTTTTCTTTTAAATAAAACATGTGAATTACTAGATTATTAATTATGAGAAAACTTATTAATTTTTTTTATAAAATAAATATCCATTTTTATATTCTACACGTTTAACGACAAAACAACATTCCAGAAAAATAAGAAAAAGCTACGCTACACAATACAGGGTCACAGAGAAATAAAGGAAAAACTGGGCTTATGCCCTTACAAATTATTTACATAAATTAATTAATTCCTAAGGCGAGCTCTGAGTGCCGCGAACGGTCCAAACAGTAGGCCGAGGCCCTGCACCATAAATACTAAAAGCAGTACCAGTTCTAAAAATAAATTATAATTAAAATTAAAATTAAAGAGTCTCAGACTTGGTTGTGCAATCTCATGTTGCTGGCTAACGCCTCAACGTACAGGAAACCCTGTAGCGTTTGCGTTTCGCCGAGGCTCATTCGACCTGATACGGTCGTCGCATAACGGGGATACGAAACTCACAAAATCCGTATTTAAAACCGACAAAACCAATTTTGTAAATCATTTTCAAGGACCGTATTTGAAAATAGATTTTTATTTACCAATTTACTAAATACTTTTATTTTGAAAACCTTTCCGAAAATTTTGGCAACACCTCCTCTGTAACTGGGACAACCCAATCCTGGGAGGATGCCAAACCGTAACACAAATAAATATCCCAAACTAGGGATCACACATTTCCATCTCAAAACGAATATCCAACCCAAATCAACCACATCACAAATATAACCAAAATAGAAAATATGCCACAACGTAATCGATACTCTATGTATCACCCAAAAGCAACCATATTCAAAATACCGAATTTCGGAACGGGATCGAGACCGCATCATCATAGACTATCTACGGGAGGGACACGGGACACGAAGTTATACCTCAATTTCTCAGCTAGAGCTCTCAGATAAAGGATAAGAAGAAAAGAATTCCACGGACAGCCGGAAACCAGCTCGAAAAAGCGCTACGGAACTCAGGGCGGAGCCGACAGGGCTCGGGGTCACGCCGGGAGGCGCTGGTCGACGGAACAGCACGCAGGGGGTGCTGGCAGGACAAAAATGTGGTCGCCGGGGAAGACGGGCGCGGGTTGGCCTCGGGAGGGTCGCCGGGGCGCTGGGATCGACGCACGAGAGGCGCTGCGCTGGCTGGACGGGGCGGAGGCCGTCGAGGTGTTGGCCGAACGGGTCTCGAAGACCGTCGGAAGGTCGCGGGCGGACCTGGCCGGAGGAAGCGGCGCCGGGGGAGACTAGGGCACGGCAGGAGGCGGGCCGGACGGGGCCTGGCCGGCGCGGGAGACTGTGCGCGGGGGTCTGGCCGGCGCGGGAGGTCACGCCGAGGAGGTCTGGCCAATGCGGAAGGCGGCGCCGAGGAGGTCGGGTCGACCGGAGTTGACCGGGACGCGGCGGGGCTCGCTGGACGGGATCGGGGGCTAGGGCACGGGGTGAGGTCTCTGGAGAGTGGGGAAAAAGGTTTTGAGTGAGAAATGAGAGTGAGGGGGAAAGGAATGAGAGGGAGAGGAATTTTATGGAAGGAGTGGGAGAAGTGGGTGTGGAGAAGTAGTAGGAAAAGTGTGGAGGAGAGTGTTCACAGGAGAGAGAAATAGGGGAGTGGCTTGGTCGTGGGAGACCAGGCCAAGTCGTAGGGAGGGGATTTTAGTAATAGGTTTATTATTATTATTATTAATATATAATAATCAGAATTTAAAAAGAAGGAATAAGGATGGGTTCGAAACTGAGATCTGGTTCGAGTTCGGGGTCGGTGTCCGGACTCGGGGTCGGACTCCGGGCACGGTATCGGGGACAGGGCCACAAGCAAAATCCAATGATCATTTTAAAAATAATATTTTTCCTAATCCGACTAATAAATAATAATAATAATAATAATAATAATAATAATAATAATAATAATAATAATAAATAATAATACTAAGATTAAGATTACGCTACAAATCTAACAATTAAAGATTCTTAGAAAATTTTGGGTTTCACAATTTCATATAAGCATGTATATGTATGTGTTGTATTTCTATGTAGGTGTCTGAATGCAAAATTTGCATCTACTGAAAAGGAGGTGGTAGAAAAAAAAAAAAAAACCGTATATTGATATATATCATTTAGACCATTACTAATTGTTAGTGTCAACAAAAAATAAATAAATATAAGATATCAATTAATTCTGTAAAAGACAATAAAACCATATATAACTCTAGCCATGCAGAAACTTTAATTGCCACATTTATCTTCTCATTATCAGCCTTTATGTATTTGACACAAGTTAATTACAACATTAAATTACCACAAATATCATAAGGAATAGCATAATAGAAGAATATATGGATAGTTGGCAATATTTATATCCTTTAAGAAGTTTATACTAATAAATATCAATGATTGGCAATATCTTTTCAATTCAAAATGATATATTTCTATAATGTTCAGTATACAATAAGCAAGTAGTATATACTTCAAAACATGAGTTGCATCTTGGCCACAGATTTTTTTTTTCAATCATGAGAATGACTCCACCATTCAGAAAATAGTAATATTAGTCTAAATAAAACAATTATCAAAATTCTTCAAGCTGATAGCAAGGAATTTTACATAGGAGGAAAAAAAACTTAATTCTATGTTGCATGCATTTCTATTTTATATGATGCATGAGATATGATTAGGTAAACTTGGTCCTGAAAAATAAATTTGGTTTAATAGCTAAAGCAAAAAAAAATATCTAAGAGGAATAAACACCCAACAACTAGTTGCAAAATTCAGAATTCCACTTATAAGAACAAGTAACTGTTACGACAGTAATAACTGTTACGACAGTAATAAATATATACATATTAGCTCAGACTAATAAAGAAATTTTTTTACATGTTATTAAAAGAACTTTATGAAGGTTACATGTCAAAAATTTGTGCCGAATAATTTCAGCATGTATAAAATTATAGTGACTCCAACAATGGTAGATTATGCTAAAGCATCAACTTATAAGACCATAATCCCCATAGCATTGCCACCATTACAAATATCTATTTCACAACTTTATTATTAATTTTTCCTTCAAAAGTTTAAAGGATCAATTATAATATAACATAAATCATGCATTCAAAACCGATTCACTAGTTCAAAAAACTAATTCATCAGAACATGCTTACAAAATTTATAGGATAGATAAAGTTTGCAAAAATATATGATCAATTACCAAGAAGAAAAAAAAACAATGCTAGCAATATCACATGTTGAGTCTACAATTTTGTGAACATATTATAGTATCATGTCAGTAATAACAATCCTAGATTAAATATCATCTAAATACAATTAGATAATTTATAAAACAAGTGTATATTGCAGCATCAACATAACATATTCCATACATACATGCACAAGTATGCATGTTTATAAGCATTTCTTTAGATAAATTTTCCCATATAAAGGAAGTGCAATTTAAGGATCTAGGTGGAGAGATATAGAGTATTTGTTATCAACACATAAAATTTAGTATACTTAGCTAGAGTTGATCCACAACCGGCAAGTAAAATGCAACAACATTTAATGAAAAGACAAAAACCATTCATGTGGACAACCAGATATACAACATATGAGAACTGTTCAATAATTCCAATAAACTATAAATCATAATTTTGAGAAGAAAAATACGTACTAACACAAATATGCTAGAGCTTTTTTAGTAACATGTCAGAACAATTATATATCTTAAAATATTGGACACATTAGTTTAATCATGCAAATTGTGGAGATCAATTGAGAAACTTACATAATTTTTCTGTCACTAGCCGAATGCTAATTTTGAAGATCAATTAAACAAAATATGTAAATGAACTCTTAGGTTGTTAGAAATATTGCTTCTCTCTATTGAAAACCTGAAAACAAAATAAAGCAAATTAAAGTTACCAGCATCCGGGGAAGTCATGCACGAAGCATTGTCCAAAGAGTTGATTTGGGTCTATGTGCAGACTTGTTTTGAATGCTCCTAGTGGTAAAATCTCCACTCTACTAGTATCCCGTCGTCGCACACAAATCAGGGAGATTGACCCTAACTTAGCTCTAGCTCAAAGCAGGAAAGATTTGAATGAAAAGGAAAAAAAAAGGAATACATGTTTGTGAAGGAGGAGGATGGGGAAGCACATGGTTACCCTTTTTTTTCTTCTCAAGTATCTCAATACTAACAATATGGATACATATATAGGCAATCCCTCTTCCTAAAAATTCAATGAATTTTTAGTAGGATTTTATGGCTAGTTATGTAGTCATTTGGTCATTAAGCATAAGCCAATAAAATACCAATGAATACAAAATAAATATTGAAACGGTCAAAATTTAAACAAAACAAAATGGTTGAAAGTATTGAATAGAAAATTGAATGATAATGAAGAGAAGAAGAAAGAAGTTGGGTTTTTCTTAAATTATACAACACATCTGGGATAGAAGAAAGCCATATTGCTCATGTGAAAGCGCTACTGATACCGATGAAGGAGGCAGTCTGCTCCAATGCTAGCGGTCGAGCATGGTATAAATCTATGACAGATACCATCCACAAACTGTTCTAAGCCACTGAATCCTGCATCCTAGCAATTTGATTGCCTATAGCCACCCGCGTCCTCTGTAGCGCTGTTACGTTGCACTATGTTGACATGACAAGATCAGTAATGTTATGCTCCGTCCTCTAGCTCATAGCCTTGAGCTTCGTGATGATGTGCTCGAGCATATCAAATCGTTCGATGAGCATCGCATTCATCCATCTACGGCTGAGACTAGGGCTGCTCTATAATCGTTTACAGATCTTGTCACGTAGTTCAAAAGCTGATGGACAATGCTCTACTCGACTTGGATTGACTTCTTGTGACTTTGGAAAACGTACACTGGCATAGGGGGCCTGGATGACTGTGTTGCAACACGGCCTTTGTAAGATCCCGTACCATAGTACGTATCCCTCTGAAGACCACCAACAACGGCCATCCAGAGCTCGACTGTCGACAGAGCTGTAGAGGTCTACGAGAAAGTTCTAGCCCCTTCCTCTACAGGTGCACTAGCAGTCACCTGCTCACGTAGCCTAAGATATTCATCCTAGAAAAGTATATATCTTGATAAGCGTAGTTCTTAATATCCAATCGTCGTAGTTGTCAATATCTAAGGTACTTACTACTACCAATATGGATATATATTTGTAAATTTTCAAAGTTATATTAAAATTAACACAAAGTAAAGTAATACTTACATATTTCTGCTTATCGCTCTCATTAGTGAGCTTTTCATCCTTCTCATGGGTGGCCAAGAAGATGGTCACCATGCATGTTAGCGTCCTCATTCCATTATACCTGTTGAAAATATATTATTTTTATTAAAATTAAATATTTTATCCCACTTTCATTAAAATAATATATATTCAATAAAATATATACCAGACAACAAAAATGTTCCATCATGGGAATCGAGGCACCACCCTACCTTCTTGTTCCTACACGCCTTCGTCTTTTTTGACCTTTCCTTATACTTGGGATCGTCAAATCTAGCATTCATCATAATCCACTGCTAAGGCGTTATCCAACCTTGGATCAATTTTTCGGAGCAATGATGAGCCTTTTGGTCGTCGATCGCATCACAGATCAGTTTGGCGACGATGGAAGAAAAATGCTTCTTGATCTGCTTAGCCCGGTGTGGTGGATAGTAATATGTTTTCTAGAAAAAAAATATTAAGTTATATAATATACATAAAAGATGATTGATATTAAAAGCAAATATTTTTTACCTTGAAGTAGATAAACCAGAATACCTTCCTCTCTTTCTGAGTGTAACACCTTTTCCCGAATTTTCAATTTTTTTATTTTTATTTATTTATTTTAATTATAGTGTTAAAGGTAATCTTCATTGATAATTTGTGAATAATATTTTATGATTATTTCTTTTATCAAAAACTAGTTTTTAATTAAATATTATGGGAAGTGCTAATTTTGTTTGTTTTAACACACACACACACACACACACACACACACACACACACATATATATATATTGTAATGGAAAATATTTTTATGTTTGAGAAAGTAATTATATTTATTTTGAAAGACAAAAATATTTACTAGATTATTTTTATAAAATGTACTTCTAGAAATATTTGATCTAATATTATCATTTATTTTATTTTATTTTTGATTTGAAAATATATTTTAGATATTATACAATAAGATCGAATATTATTTTTTAATAATTATTTTTATCAATTAGTAGATTAGATTTGATCAATCTGTGATTAATTTAATTATGTTTATGGAAAAGAATTTCTAAATTAAATTATAGAAATATACTTCATTTTATTTTGATGGAACTGACTATTGTTAATTATTATGATGAATATTGAATTTAGTTTGTATTAGATTAGTTTTAAAATGGTTAAGTATTATCATTGAAGGATAATAAGATTTATGAAATTATTTTTAAATAAGGTTATAGATTAATGGAAATAAACTTTAGTTTATCTTGATAGTATCAAATATTACTTAGATTATCTTGACGATATTAATTATTATTTTAAAAAGGATTATTGTGATCCATTGTTGTACTAAGATTAGATTAGTCTTGTTTTAAAAATTATTTAATTCAAATTAATGTACTAGAATTATATTAAACCAATTTCAAATATTTATTTGATTTTAAATTAATGAGTTAGATTTGATTAATTAAGTTAGGAATATTTATTTGATTTAAAATTTGATAAAATTTATCTTAGAGGATTCTAATACTAATCTATATAGGAATATCCAAATTTCCTTATGCTAGCCGAATACTCAAATCTTCCTGCATTCACATCCAAATCAAATTTAAATTTGATCTCTTCTAATCCTCCTAGGATTAGCACCAATCCAAATCCATGTATATAAATAGAGGCATCAACCGACTCATCTCCTGTCTTCAAACCCTACAAAAACCTATCCTCTTTGACACAACAGAACTCCATGAGCCCCACGGCACGGAGTCAAGCCACCTCTCACCACGCGGCCCCGTCTCCTCCACCACAACTCCGTAAGAGCCCGCCCAACCATGGTAGTTCCTCTACAGTACTATGGCTACCCCTGTGTCCGACCATGCCACCGCTGTGACACCACACCACCCGCAGCTGTCGTGCTCGTTCCTTGTCCGCCACCACTACAAAACTCACCACAAAAACTACCGTCCCTCTCCTCTGTCGAATCACTGCCTCATCTGACCTCCACAACCCCAAACCACAGTGTCCATCAATAGAACCCCAACCACCTAGATGGGCCATCGCCAGCCAGAGCCCTAGACCGAGAGCCGTCTTCTCGTCGAAGTTCTCGTAGGCAACCACCACAACTCTCGGTGCTGCCTCCATGACCGACCAAAAGTTGTGGCTTCCAGCCAAAACATCCCCTTGTACCAGCAGTGCCCACCATCGACGATCATTATTAATCCCATCACATACCTCGTTGTCGAGTTCCACCGCCACCGAGCTCTCGCCAACAGATCTGAATGCCAATCAGCAACTCAGTGAGCCGCCCGAGACTAGATTGCATCATCTGGAGATCTGACCCCGCTACCTGGTGCCAGCGCCTATGTCTCTTCTCCGCCAGGTGAAGTGCCGCCGCGAGGAGCTGAGCGCCGGCTGCCGCGAGTTGTCGTGGCCGCGCCATTCTTGTCCACCATCGGACCGCTTGGACCACGTAATCACCACCGACTGCAGGGAGACGTGAGCTCCTCCTGCGCTTTGGTGAGCACAATACCTTGTCGGCGTTGCCGTCATCGCCTGGTCTTCCGGTGCCACCACCACCTTGAGGTGAGCACCCTTTTCCCATCCCCGATCTCTCTGTCTCTTTCCTTTGTTCCTTTTCCTTTTGGTTTCAGGTTTTCTCTTTCCATGTTCTATTAGTGGCTCAAAGAATAACCCTATTTTATTATTATTTTTAAGAATCGGTATGTATATATGTATGTAAATAGTATGTAGCTGTATGTATTAGATTATATGCATATACATATTTCTTTATGTGATTAATAGTGGAGGGATTGGGTTTAAGCCATGGGAATTGGAAGTTGGGCTTGGGCCCATAAGTTATAAATAATTTTCTGGATATTCAAGTGGGCTTATAATATATATTTGGGTTTTGGGAATATATGGGCTAAATATTTTGTACTTTTTATAGTTTTAAAACAAATAATTTGGGCATTGAATTGGGCTGATATTGTCTATTTTGGGCATAAATAGAGAACAAAAGAATATAAGTTAGTCATATATATTTTATTCAAGTTTTATAATTATTTAGATAATCCTAATATTTATTTCCTAACCTTATAGTTAATTGATTAGTGATTCTACTCGCT